>CM060693.1:189945718-190545718 GCA_030686995.1 Artemisia argyi | reverse complement strand
AGCAGAATCAGCATCTTTTACATTGTCAGTGGGAAGAGGTGTGCCTTCAGCAGTATCCTTGTTTCCACTGACTGCTTGTGCTGACTGATGTAGGATAGCCTCAGTCTCTTGTGTAACCTTATCATTGAGATTCTGAGCTTCCTTGGTAGCAGCATGTTCCTGCTTCTGCAATCTTGCTAGATCTTCTGCATATTGTGACTCATCATCTGGCTCAGCAGCAGAGTGATTACCTACAAAATGGTTAGGTGGAAAAGATGGTACAACAAAAGTATTCTCTTCTGGCTCAGACTCACATTCTGAGTCATCATCCATGAAACCTGCAGGGTTAGAACTTGAATCTTTGGTACCTGCATCAGGATTAGAAGCATGCCTAGTATAACCCAAATAGTCAGTCAAATAGTCTAGGTCAAAATACCAAGAATGGCCTTGACCCTGAATATTAGGCTGATCTTCAAGAAATCTCAGATTAAGGGTCTCTTCAATCCTTTTGGCATTCAGATTATAAACCCTATAGGCCTTGCTATGAGCTGAGTACCCAACTATATAACCTTCATCAGCTTTCCCATCAAATTTGCCCAGTATATCAGCAGTATTCAGAATAGTCACTTTGCATCCAAAAGGCTTAAGGTAACGGATGTGTGGAACTTTCCCAGTGAGAAGTTCATAAGGTGTCTTAACATGAAGTCTAGTGATGGATACCCTGTTCAAGACATGACATGCAGTACCTACTGCTTCAGTCCAAAACATGGTGGGTAGTTTGGAGTCTGCAAGCATTGATCTTGCTGCCTCAATGAGGGTTCTATTTTTCCTTTCAGCAACCCCATTTTGTTGTGGAGTTCTTGGAGTACTATAGTCCCTTCTAATCCCTTTAGACTTACAGAATTCTATAAATACAACATTTTTGAATTATGTACCATTGTCACACCTGATTCCCTTAACCTTTTTATTCAGCTGGTTCTCAACTAAGATAATGAATTCTTTCAGAATTGGTGTTGTTTCATCCTTAGTTTTGAGAAAGAACACCCAGCAAAACCTGCTATAATCATCTGTAATAACCAGGCAGAAGTACTTGTGATCAATACTTCTAATGGGGGTTGGACCAAAGAGATCCATGTGCAGCAACTGAAGAGGTTCTGAAATGGAGCTCACTGCTTGGACTGTTTTGTAGGAGGCTCTGTGTTGCTTTCCCTTGTTGCAAGCAATACAGTTGTGTTCATTGGTGAAGAGTTTAGAAGGAAGGCCCTGAACAAGACCAAGTTTTGATAACTTGTTGATGGTCTTGTAATTCACATGTGCCATTCTTCTATGCCATTTATTAGATTCATCCAGGGAAGCTTTGGCAACCAAACATGTTAGATCACCTTCAGGTTGAACATCATTCAGATTGAATGTGTATAAGTTGAAGGTTCTAGGAACTCTCAGCAATACAGTTGTGTCTTCTGGGAGTTTGAAGTCCTTGGAAAGTACAAGACACTCATCTTCAGAAAAGAAAACCTTATGCTTAGAGTCACAAATTTGTGATACTGAGATAAGATTAAAATTCCCCAGTTCCTTCACATAGTAAACATTTTCAAAGTCTAACAAGGGAGTCTTTATGGTTCCTTTCCCTGTTATTTTGCCATCTCCACCACCAAAAGTTACAGTTCCACCTCCTTCAATGGGCTCAAAATCATGCATCTTATCCTTGTTCCCAGACATACTTCTAGAACAACCACTATCAAAGATGCCAACTTCAGTACTTTTCAAAGGATGTGCCTACAACACCAACAAAAATTTACAATATTAGTACACATTGGAGACTCAAGTCATTGCTGACTTGAGTCTGCCTTGTGGATCATTAGTAACAGGCCATGTAGATGTTTTAGATCCACCATTGTTCTTGGGCCTGTAATACATATTAGGTCCCTTCTTAGTCCAAGAACAACCTGCTGAGGGCTTCACAGCAGTATTCCATTTCCCACCACCATTATTCAATGAGTCAAAGTGATTAGGCCAATAATCATTATAAAAGAAAGAACTAGTAGGTCTGACATATGGTCTAGTACTGGTTTTTCTCCAGGAAAAATGAGTTTCAGCAGAATTAGGTTTCTGCTGATGTGGAACAAAAGATGGTATGTCGTGAACATTTTTCCACAATTGCCTAGATTTTCTTTGACTAACACCTGCACCCATTCTTTGCTCATGATATGTACAATCCTTAATCAAGTGATATTTACTTCCACACACAAAACACTTCTTCTGTTTAGAAGATTTATTCAAACCAAAAGAATTTCCATAACATGAAAAAGTATTCAAATCATCATGACAAACAGAATTGTTTTTAACAAAGCCAAAAGTATTATTATGCAAAGAATTGAAAAACAAGTCTTCAGTAGAAACTGTCTTGTGATCAGCAGCAACTCTAGAAGGCTTGTGGGGAGTCTTGGGTGATATCTTTGGTGTGGTCTTGGGCATGGTCTTGGGCAGGTCAGACTTCTCACTTGAATCACAGCTGGCAAATGAGGTAGACCCTTCATCAGAAGACTTGTCACTGTCACAACAAGAGACAAAGTCAGTAGATTTAACACTAGGGTCTGGCAAGTCAGTTGACTTTTTGCCATAGAGATGGTGTGATCCATCAAAGTCACTAGGTTTGGATAGGTCAATAGGCATATGTTCCCCTCTTATAGGTCCAGGGACAGCATGTAAGTGACCTTCTTTGACAAAGTTAGCTAAACCTGCAGGTGTGGATTTACCTAGGTCATTCTTAGCCTCTAAACCAACATATTTTTGAAATCCCAAACCTATTTTAGAGTTCACAGCTTGACTACCATAAAGTTCCCTCGCAAGATTATCACCTGACATTTGCCATTGTTTACCTCTAGCTATTTCTTTGTCTAATTTAACTTGTAAATTTTGGTTTTCATTTTCCAAATTAGACTTCTCTTTTTCAGTACGTTTTAATTCTATCTTAGCAATTTCTAAATCACTTTCTAGAACTCTTATTTTTTCATCATATTTAACTTGATTCTTTTGAAACCATACTTTTTGTTTCTCTAGAGTTTTTAAAGCCAATTTATAAGACTCTACCTCTATATAACATTCATTGTACTTAGGTTTCAATTCATCAAATTCCTTTTTAAGTTCATTGTATCTTACACTACATCCAAACACACAATTGTGTACCTGAGAGATTCCCATCAAGGAGACTTGCTCCTTCTTGTCTTCTGAAGGTGTAAATGCCAGTAGATTCACTTGTGAAGAAGTAGCAGCTTCCTCTCCAGCAGGTTCATGATCACCCCAATCAATTTGGTGATCCAGAGTCACCATTGCCTTTGAAGGTACAGTCTTGGTATTCCCTGCTTCCAGTGGATAAGAACCATATCTAACTTCATCTCCAGCCTTTCTATCTTTGCATTCCCTTGAAAAATGTCCCACTTGACCACAAGTATAGCATTTAACCTTCCTTCTATCAAACCTTGCAGCTTCTTTGCCATTAAAACCAAACTTCCTTCCAGACTTGGCTTCAAACCTTCTGATGTTCATAGAGATCATTGCAAGCTCCCATTTCAAGTGCATCTCCTCCATTTCCAATGGATCTACCTGTTCAAAGTCCTCATAAGCAATAAACTGCTGAGGTTCATATTCAGCCACAAATGAATGAATAAGATCCTCCAACACATTACTTGATCTTGATTTAGGAGTAGATTGATTATGAGTTTGAGAAGATGCTCCAGATGTATATGAACTTGAAGCTTGATGCACAGGTTTTGTAGAAGCACCAACAAATGCAGAATGAGTAGATGGACGAATAGGACTTCTAACATCAGGCTCAAGTGATTTGAGCTTGTTGTAGAGATCATCAAAGGAGATTAAGTCCAAGCCACCCTTTGTTTTGATAGCAATACTGACTTGCAACCAAGATGGTGGCAAAGATCTCAGAAACTTAGCATTGCAGTCCTCATTGTCAGGTCTAGCCTTCAACTGATTAAGTTGACTCAAGATCCGATGAAACCTGTCATAACCTTTATGAATTCCCTCTTCTTCAGATATCTGAAATTCTTGGAATTTCTGCTTCAGCAAAGATTTCTGCAACCTTCTTGATTCCTCATTCCCACCAAATCTTGCTTTTATAGCCATCCAAATATCCTTGCCATCCAAATATCCTTGTGCAGTTCAGAAATGGTTTTCCCCATGCTGTGCATGTTATAGTTCTGCACAAATTTATCATAATCCTTCGAAAGTGAGGTAAGAATCATGCTTACTTGATGCGTAAGATTGTGCTCACACACTGGGGTTTTGCCTCTCGAGGGATCTCGAGAAGCTTACAATCCCCACAGGCAGTGTACCTAACCGGTGTAGTATAGTGAAGTGGTAAGTACGAGGGATTGATCGTTCTCCACAGGAAATAGTGTTCATTAGGATTGAAAATCTACTCTAATTAGGTCTAAAGGTGAGGGAAGATTCTTTTTGTATTTTTATATTTTTATGAAAGCGATTAAATCTCGGGTTTTGAAGGAGAGGGCGGAATTAGTTGCTAGCTAACAAACCCAAATAACTACAATTGCAAAATTAAATAAAATAACTAATAAACTAAGGTTGTGAACTATATGGGGAGAAACTGTGTTTACTTAGATTTCCTTACTCCCTAACTATCTTTTACCGGTTGATTAGTGTGTATATTAATTGCATGGATGAAGGGTGTATTCCTTAATAAGTCATGGGGTGGCGTACGTAACTCCCCAATCCTATGAGCTCTTATCTCCTCCCACAACGTTGCATAACGCATAATCATAGGGATTGTAAACAGTGGCTCATGCATTAAATACTACCTTAATAACCTAGTACGCATTGATTACATGTTCCCTAAGATGTCTAGAAAGTTACATATAAGAGATTAGCTAGTTTTCTTAGGCCTAACATCGATGAAATAATCATCCCAACAATCAATAACACATCAATCAACCAATAATTAATAGTTAGGTTTCATTAGATCTAAGCAAACACAAGAGAGATCTAGCCTAGCATGTAAAATAAAAAACAAGAACAAGATAGAATCACACAATACATAGACATATTGAATGATTAAATGATTACTTATCTTCAATTGAACATGGGAGATCCAAGGGTTTGGAACCCTTAAAAATACAGGAAAATTAGTCTTTAGGGTTTCTCCTCAAAAAATTGCACACAATGAATGAAATTAAGAAAGTATATATAGACATAAGGGGTCTGACGGCGTCACATTAAAGGGGGTGACGTCGTCACCTCGCCGCCTCTAGGGTTCCCGGATGGCCTTCTTGATGCTGTCTCGTGTAAATCTCAGAAAATGTATTCTGGTACGTCGAGAGCTAACGCTGTCACCTTGTAAATTCCAACAACTTTTGGCACTTTGTCGAATTCTTCATTTTTATGCTCCAAAAACGTCCAAAATGCTTCCTTTTCCAGATTTCTTCTCCAAAACACCTAAATTGACAAAAGGAACGATTTAGGGCAATAATTGATCAAATAAATACGATTTCGGGCTTAAATGACCCCCGAAAAGCGGTACACTTTTCGTCTCATCAAATACCCTTACACTTGAGATTTGCTTGTCCTCAAGCAAATGCGCTTTTATTCCTATCGAAACTACATGTTAGGGGTCACTTAACACAAGTATAAAAGTAATTACAACAAATGATCGCTCCACTTTAATCATAATAAGCACGAAGATTACATACTAGCACCTCACAAGTAGTGTTTAGATACTCACATCTCTCAGGTGTCATAAACATAAATCTCATAAAAGAAAATGAATAATATCTCTCACTACCTGTCATAGGAAATAGATTACCATAGGCTTGGGAAAGGATCGAAAACCTTCTCCACTAGGCGTAAGCACCTAAGATAAACTATCAAAGAGGGCTTTATAAAGGGTTATTGTAACAATTCGCAAATTCAGGTTAATTACTATTCCCGAAAAATTTACTATTCACTTTTACTATTCACTTTTCCCGAAATTCTCCCGAAAGTTGATTTTTATTTCATATTCTCGAGTGATAAATCATTTCCATGACAAATTAAATGTTTGACATTCGTCAGATCATTTTCGTGAAAGTTATTAAGGAATTACACGTTTTAGGGTAAAACGTCATTCAGAAATTCTACGCACAACGAAATTCAACCCCGTCAGGTGACCCCACATCAGAAAAATGTTTGACACACTCATGATTTATTTGAGAATAAATCATGACTGAGAAAAATATGACCAGAATAAACCTTGGCCGTGAAAAACTGGAATTTTCAGTTTTAAGCGTTTTTACTCAGCCGTAACCCTAGCCTATACCTGCACCGTGTTTCTAAGATGATTTGAGTTTTCAACTTATTATAATAATTCAACATATTTTTCCCTCCTCCATTAACCAAAAATCATCCCTTGATGTTATAAGTCATTCCTTGATTTTTAGGTCTACGGTTTGATGTCTAAAAGACATTTAATACCAACCGACACTAGACTGAGCCCAGTCTAGACATTATAAATCATTTTAAATCATTTATATCATATTAGAAAAGTAACATTTTACTTTTCTCAATTTTACGCAATATTCGTACATTTTACGTATTACGCGTTTTAGACCCGTGTTTCCAGTTTTAGCAGGGTTTTACCACCCAAATGGAACCTATCACCCATTTTATATTTTATTATGGGACATATGGACATGTTTAACAATACTTTAAAGTTTCATAATTTTACGACACCCGGTTTTACGTTTTGAGGCCTAATCATTTACGGTTGGCATTTCTCGGAGTTAAAACTCATCCTAATACTTAGGATAATACCAAGCCAAGCCAACTCATCCCCCCTAGCCTTGTGAACCTCCATTAGGAGGGGGAGTCACCCTTGGTGTGGCTTGATCCTAGGCAATGTTGTCTTAGATGTGTTACATGTGTTGAAGCTTGTTAGGAAAGCTTTGACTAGTCTTGAAATGTAACCTCCTCATGAGCATATAAATACCCCCTCCCCCCCTTCCCTTGTGCCGTCCATCACCACACACCACAACATAATACACTTAGCTTATTTCCTTCCAAATTATAGCAAGGTTCAAGTGATTCTTCAAGATAGAAACCCTAGTTAGATTATCATTCACCAAAACTCTTCCTTAACCTCATATACTTGGTGATTTCTCTTGAGTTTAAATCCACTCAATTCACCTCAACCTTCATCATCCATCTTTCAAGATTACAATTGTAGAAAGATTGCATGAAGCGAAGTGGGTTGAAGCAAGTCTATCAAAGTCCTTTTCCTTACTTGCTAACTTCCTTTCATCTTTGAAAGCCAAAAGTTGTAAGCCTAAACCTAACATGCTTCTTGTTAATTAATCATGTTCATATCATTTACATGTTATTCTTGCTATATTATGTCTTGTATTAATGTCCATGGTGTATAAAAATGACTAAAACATGTTGTTGTAATTGATTGTTAAGATAAGTTACTAAAACAAGCAAACTAGTGACTTTCTTGGTAAGACCTGATCAAAATGGTAAAAATTTGATATTGGATTATTACATATTACAGTAGAGGACTTAACAAGGAAACCATAGCAACTTGAACCACCTAAAACGAGTATACGAGTCAAAAGTTACGCCCATTTGAAGTTACCAAAGATTTCCGGCAAAACTGCCTAAAATGTTTCTGTGACAGAACCTAAAACACGCAAAAAGAGGCCTTTCTGGTCCGTTTCATGAAAACGTTAAAACACGGAAGTTGTCCGGAATCACGTTTTCGTTCAGGTGTAAAAAAGCTCGAGCCTTGAAAACGCTTTCCGAGTGAGATATTTCTCAGTTTCTTAACAGCTATTTACGTATTTATAAGACACTAGATTATGGTTATATTCTAAAAGGAACAAGAGGTCTTATGACCTATAATCAAGACCACCACCATGGCTAGAGCCAAGGTTGTGTCTCATGACCCTGGAACAAGGACCAAAGGTCATGGCTAGGCCATGACGAAATGACCATACAAGCTTACTTAGGCGAAAACATGAAACAAGGAATTGGCGAGAACTTGAACAAGCAATTTGGATCTACTTCACTTAAAAAGGAACCATGAGATATACAAAGAGAAAATGGTCATACAAGACTTATGAAACTACCCCTAATAACAATCTTCATGTACAAATAAACTTTTCTAAGTTTATTCAAGTATCGGACATGTAACTTTTCGGATCAAAACTTATATCTATATATTTTATCAACTACAACAATAGTATGGAGCCTCATGTGAGGAGTTCATTATGTAAGCCGTCGAGATGAGTTGTGGATTTACGAGTTAAAGTGTCCTGGCTCCTCGAACGCTTACTAACATGACTTCTGAATTATATCGGCCCGAACGGTAGTAAACGATATACAAAACATAAATGTTCATGAATCTTTTCTTTCAAAGACTTACAATATACATCATACCACATCATGGACTATAATACAAGATATATATATATATATATATATATATATATATATATATATATATATATATATATATATATAGGCACTCCGTTATATTCTTTACTCAAATCCTAAGTCGCATCATTCTATTATAGGTTGCTCGTAGAAACCTACACGATCCAACCATCACCTTCATTACTTGCTATCCTACTTAAGGTGAGTTCATAGCCCCACTTTACATTACTTAAATGTTTTACAAACCCTTGGGGGGAATACATGCTACTTTTAAACCGAACACAATGCTTTGAAACTGTATGCTGCCTGATTGTTTTATTATTACTAAATACCTACCTTGCCAATCCTAGGCCCCTATCATGAACCATTTAATCACTAGAATTAGTGAGCGCGAGTATTGTGAATAGGCCTATTGGGATTGACGAATCCCATTTGTTTGAGCAGATTAGTTCAAACGAATGCACTATATTTGAACATTAAGTATGGCGGCAAAGTACTTACCAGGGCAACAAAACCGCCGATTGATATTGGTACCCGTTAACGTATTGGTTGCATGAGCTTAGTATATAATAATAACTGTTTTGTTTTCTAACATGAGTATGAGTCTAATTAACTCATTACTACCAACATATTGTGTTCAACCGTTAAACAAACTCTATGAATTTCACTCAACCTTTGTGTTGACCTCTTAAGCATGTATTTCAGGTCCATGATAATCAAGAATGGAGCGGAAGGGCACGTACCGAAGGAAGAAGGCTATAAACTATTATTGTCATTCGATAAAAACATCAAATACTTTATATTGATGTATTTTGAAACATGGAACCGTTTTGGGACCTTACTATGTAAACTCTGATATATTTGAATAATATGAATGACAACTCTTTTTATTACGACTCGGTTAGAGATCGTTTTCTATTATTATGACTGTTGTGCCGTCGAGTAACACCCAAGTTGAATTCCGCTGCATCATGAATTGGGGGTGTTACAGATTGGTACCAGAGCCATGGTTATAGTGAAACGGGTCTAAGTGAGACCTAAACTATAACTACAATAACAAGCAAAAACATTTTTATAGCCTTCCGCTCTTCGTGCCTTCCATCCTCCAGAAGATTATGGACTTATTACACATGTTATGCTACATGAACATATTTGTATATTGTTATATGCACATTGCCATAGTTTGAGCATTTTCCATAAGCATTTGATTTATTTTGACATCGAAATACTAATTGTAGACATCATGTCCGCACCTCCATCTCCGGATCATCTTCCTGCTATGCCTGAGTATTTACCAATTCTTCCCGGACCTAATGATCCTTACTTTGAGGCAATTGACTACGACGATGAGGAAGAACCTTATGAGGATCTAGACAATGAAATAGATTCGGACGAAGATCCTGAAATGGATATGGACATAAACATCGATGATTACAAAGAGGATCCTGAAATGGATGTTGACATCGAATGCATCGATAAGGAAGCGGAGGAACAAATAGTGGTGCCACATTTATCACCAGTAACATCTCCACCTCCTGTTTCACCAATTTCATCCGAATCTAACCGTACCACTCCAGCTCAAGTTCCGAAATCTACTTACCAAACCGGCGGAACATCTACATCTACACATATGTTCGTGCACTCAGCTCAATACGAAATCTACTCTTTGAAACAAGCTCTCAACCTAACCTAACTCAAAGTTCAAAATATGGCAAGTCAAATGAACGACTATATATCCAAGGTAAATTCTGCCAGAATGGATGCCATGAATGCTCGAGACGACCTATATTGGTTTAAGCTTGACATGAGCTACGTGAAGAGTAACTCAACTCATGTTGGGGAAGTAGTCTTAAATCCTTTGACTGGCTTGGATAACGTCAAGGATAGACTCACATTGGTAGAGAGGGCCCAAGAACAAGATGCGGTACAAATTCACAAACTACTTAACCGACTAAATACCGTCGAAATCTGGTTAGATGTTGCAAACTTTAACAGGTATCAACTTAAGAATGATTTGTGTGGAATGCAAACTCAAATGAGTGCCATACAACAAAGGCTATACCAAAAGGATGTCAAAGAATACCGTCCAAATGAAAGTGTAGATGTGTTAGCAACACGCGGAAGTAATAATCCGTCCGGACCACAACAACCTCCCAACCGACGTTAGACTAGTGTTATAGTACTAGTTATCTTTAGTACAATGTTGTAATTACTAACTGAAAGTATCAGTTAGTAAGTTTTGAATGAACTTGTAATAGGTTCGATTTTGTAAATCAATCAACGTTATATGAATAAAACTCTTGTTTTATATACTATCATGTGTTATGCTTTTAAGTTTCAAACATTCTTACCCTATCATTCTTATCAAATTGTGCTCATCTCACAACTCTCTAATTACAACGTATCTTTTGAACAATAGAATCATGGCGCCAAAGAAAAAGACACCACCAACAATGACGCAAGCTGCCATCCCCAAACTTGTAAAGGACAGTGTCAATGCAGCACTTATCACGGAACGAGCAGCCGTAGCTGCAGCAGCTTCAGTAGCTGCCGAAGCCGCCACAGCTGCTGGTGCTGCTGATGCTGCAGCAGCCGCTGATGCTGCAGCAGCCGCTGAAGCCGCCACTGCTGCGGAAGCTGCTATAGCTGCAGAAGCTGCAAGAATTGCCAGCCTTAACCTTGGAGTACCAAACTCAACTACCCCTCCGGTGACAAATGTTGCTACAGTACCAAAGGGTTGCTCGTTCATTTCCTACTTGAAATGTGAACCCATCAAATTCAAGGGTACTGAAGGAGCTGTAGGTCTGACCCGCTGGTTTTAAAAGGCGGAGTCAGTATTCTTGGTCAGTAAATGTACTGAGGGTGACAAAGTTCAGTATGCCACGAGTACTCTGTTGAATGAGGCATTATCCTGGTGGAACTCAATTGCTCAACCCATGGGCATTGAGAATGCCTATAAGATTACTTGGGCTAATTTGAAACAAATGATGATCAAGGAATACTGTCCTCGCAGTGAAATGCAAAAGTTGGAGGTTGAATTCTGGGATCATGCGGTTAGGGGAAATGATATCATAACCTACAACCGTCGATTCCAAGAATTGAGGATACTTTGTCCAACAATGGTTTCCACAAAGGAAAAATTGTTGGAAAGGTATATCTGGGGACTTCCATCAAGCATACAAGGGAATGTGACTTCGGCAAATCCCAAGGAACTTGATGAAGCTATGTGGATGTCCCGCAGCCTCATGGACCAAGTGGTACGAATGACAGAAACCCGCAAGCAAAACAACCTCAACACCAACAACAACACCAACAACGCCAGCAATACCAATAATCCCAACAATTCCAACTACCGTAACAACAACAACAACAACAAGAACAACAACAACAAGCGACCATGGGATGGTAACCGTGGGAGTAACAACAACCAAACCCGAAACAACAACCATCACAATCAGCAGAACAAAAGACAGGAAGCCGCGACGGCTTATGTTGCTGCACCAGCCGGTGGTAAATATGTTGGTACTCTACCACAATGTACCAAGTGCAACTACCATCATGAAGGTCCCTGCCCAGCCAAATGCAACAAGTGCCAAAAGCCCGGACATCTTGCCAAGGATTGTAGGTGCAAGGGTATAGCTACTGGGGCTAACACACAGCCCATAGTTACATGTTTTGGGTGTGGTGAAAGGGGACACTTCAAAAACAATTTGTCCTCGAAACCAAGGACCCCAAGGCGGAGGTGCTCGTGGTAGAGCCTATGTCATGGGAAATGGAGAACCACACCAAGACCCGAACGTGGTTACCGGTACGTTCTTACTCAATAATATTCCTGTTAAAGTCTTATTCAATTCTGGTGCTGATATGAGCTTTATATCTACTAGAATTGCGCCTTTACTTGATATTCCATCAATCACTTTAACCACTAGTTATAGTATTGAACTAGCTACCGGTGACTTATTAAATACCAATACCGTAATTCCAAACTGTACCCTTAATCTCTTAGACCACCCCTTTAACATCAATCTTATGTCAATCGAACTCGGAAGTTTTGATGTTGTTATTGGCATGGATTGGTTGTCTAAACATCAAGCTAACATTATTTGTGGTGAAAGAGTTGTGCACATTCCATGTGACAATGAAACTTTGATCATTCGTGGTGATCAAAGTGGAACTCGAATAAACATCATCTCATGTAACAAAACCATGAAGTACATTGAGAAAGGATGTTATGCTTTCTTAGCCCACGTAACCGAAAAGAAATCCGATGAAAAACGTCTCGAAGATGTTCCTATTGCCCGTGAGTTTCCTGAAGTCTTTCCGGAAGATTTACCTAGACTACCACCAAATCGTCAAATAGAGTTCAGAATTGATTTAATACCAAGAGCGGCGCCAGTTGCCCGCGCACCATACCGGCTAGCACCTTTAGAGATGCAAGAGCTATCAAATCAATTACAAGAACTTTCGGACAAGGGATTTATTCGACCCAGTTCCTCACCTTGGGGAGCTCCAGTTTTGTTCGTGAAAAAGAAAGATGGGTCATTACGAATGTGTATTGACTATCGTGAGCTAAACAAATTAACCATAAAGAACCGATACCCACTACCAAGAATTGATGACTTATTCGATCAATTGCAAGGTTCAACCTATTACTCAAAAATTTACCTACGATCAGGTTACCATCAAGTTAGAGTTCGTGATGAAGACATTCCAAAAAAAGCCTTTAGGACACGATATGGTCACCATGAATTCCAAGTGATGCCATTTGGGTTAACAAATGCACCGGCAGTATTCTTGGATCTCATGAATCGGGTGTGTAAACCATATTTGGACAAATTCGTGATCGTATTCATAGACGACATTCTCATATATTCCAAAAACGAAGAGGAACACAAAGAACACCTGAGAACAATTTTAGGACTACTCAAGGAAGAGAAATTGTATGCAAAGTTTTTCAAATGTGAATTTTGGATTCAATCAGTACAATTCCTTGGGCATGTGATTGACAAGACCGGTTTACATGTCGATCCCGCTAAAGTTGAAGCTATCAAAAATTGGCCAACACCTACCACACCTACAGAAATTCGTCAATTTCTGGGTCTAGCCGGGTATTACCGAAGGTTTATTGAAGGATTTTCCTCAATAGCAAAGTCTTTGACTAAGCTAACTCAGAAAGACAAGAAATACATGTGGAATGAAAACTAAGAAAAAGCTTTCCAAATCCTCAAACAGAAACTTTGTAGTGCTCCTATCCTAGCATTGCCAGATGGGATCGAAGATTTTGTAGTCTATTGTGATGCATCGCACCAAGGGTTAGGTGCCGTGTTGATGCAATGCGATAAGGTCATGGCTTATGCATCAAGACAACTCAAGGTTCATGAGGAAAATTACACCACTCATGACTTAGAGTTAGGAGCTGTGGTCTTTGCACTAAAAATCTGGAGACACTATCTATACGGTACTAGATGTACTGTGTACACCGATCATAAAAGTCTACAACACATTTTGAACCAAAAAGAACTAAACATGAGACAACGTCGTTGGTTGGAATTACTAAGTGATTATGACTGCGACATTCGTTACCACCCAGGAAAGGCAAACGTAGTAGCTGACGCCCTGAGCCGAAAGGAACGGGTTAAACCACTGCGAGTCCGAGCCTTAGTTTTAACCATAAATTCAAACTTTTCTACTCAAATCCTTCACGCTCAAACTGAGGCAGTGAAACAAGAAGACATCCAAAAGGAAAAGTTGGATGGCATGATACAGAAGAAATTCGAAACCCGTTCAGATGGAACTCTATGCTTCCAAGGTCGAAGTTGGTTACCACTTTATGGTGGCCTACGAGACTTGATCATGCATGAATCACACAAGTCTAAATACTCCATACATCCAGGATCTGATAAGATGTATCATGATCTTAAGTTACTCTATTGGTGGCCGAACATGAAAGCCGACATTGTAACATACGTTAGCAAATGTCTTACATGCTCCAAAGTAAAAGCCGAACATCAAAAACCATCAGGTCCATTGCAACAACCAGAGATTCCTATGTGGAAATGGGAAAGAATTACTATGGACTTCATTACCAAGCTCCCAAAGACATCAAGCGGTTATGACTCCATCTGGGTCATAGTTGATCGTCTCACAAAATCCGCACACTTTATACCAATCAAAGAGACTTACAAAATGGAACAACTAACCCGACTGTACGTCAAAGAAATAGTCTCAAGACATGGTGCACCAATATCCATCATATCCGACAGAGATGGTAGATTTACTTCCAATTTCTGGTAGTCACTCCAAGACGCCTTTGGAACAAATTTAGACATGAGTACAGCGTATTATCCTCAGACCGATGGTCAGAGTGAACGAACCATTCAAACACTTGAAGACATGCTTCGAGCTTGTATAATAGACTTTGGAAAAGGATGGGATACTCATTTACCATTAGTCGAATTATCCTACAACAACAGCTATCATACAAGTATTAAAGCTGCTCCATTTGAAGCACTTTACAGTCGAAAGTGTCATTCACCTGCTTGTTGGGCTGAAGTGGGAGAAGTTCAACTCACTGGACCAGAACTCATCCATGAAACAACAGATAAGATTGTACAAATCAAAAATCGACTACAAGCCGCAAGAGATCGACAGAAAAGTTATGCCGACACACGACGCAGACCCCTGGAATTCCAAGTCGGAGATAGGGTTATGCTAAAAGTATCGCCTTGGAAAGGTTTGATACGATTCGATAAATGAGGAAAACTAAACCCAAGATACATCGGACCATTCAAAATCCTAGCCAGGGTTGGCCCTGTGGCGTACAGACTTGAGCTTCCATCAGAACTCAGTAGTATACATCCCACTTTCCATGTATCCAACCTAAAGAAATGCTTGTCGGACGAATCACTCGTGATTCCACTCGATGAAATTCAACTCAATGACGATCTTCAATTTATTGAGGAACCCGTAGAAATCATGGACCGAGAGGTCAAACAACTCAAGCAAAGCCGTATTCCAATTGTCAAAGTTCGTTGGAACTCACGACGTGGTCCAGAATACACATGGGAACGAGAGGACCAGATACGTAAGAAATACCCACATCTTTTTACCAACGAAGCTTCTACTCCTAACGCAAATTGATCTCCGGGACGGAGCTCTCATATGGGGTGGAGACTGTAACAATTCGCAAATTCAGGTTAATTACTATTCCCGGAAAATTTACTATTCACTTTTACTATTCATTTTTCCCGAAAGTTGATTTTTATTTCATATTCTCGAGTGATAAATCATTTCCATGAACAAATTAAATGTTTGACATTTGTCAGATCATTTTCGTGAAAGTTATTAAGGAATTACACGTTTTAGGGTAAAACGTCATTCAGAAATTCTACGCAGAAAAAAATTCAACCACGTCAGGTGACCCCACATCAGAAAAATGTTTTGACACACTCATGATTTATTTGAGAATAAATCGTGACTGAGAAAAATATGACCAGAATAAACCTCGGCCGTGAAAAACTGGAATTTTTAGTTTTAAGCGTTTTTACTCAACCGTAACCCTAGCCTATACCTGCACCGTGTTTCTAAGATGATTTGAGTTTTCAACTTATTATAATAAGTCAACATATTTTTCCCTCCTCCATTGACCAAAAATCATCCCTTGATCTTATAAGTCATTCATTGATTTTTAGGTCTACGGTTTGATGTCTAAAAGACATTTAATACCAACCGACACTAGACTGAGCCTAGTCTAGACATTATAAATCATTTTAAATCATTGATATCATATTAGAAAAGTAACATTTTACTTTTCTCAATTTTACGCAATATTTGTACATTTTACGTATTACGCGTTTTAGACCCGTGTTTCCAGTTTTAGCAGGGTTTTACCACCCAAATGGAACCTATCACCCATTTTATATTTTATTATGGGACATATGGACATGTTTAACAATACTTTAAAGTTTCATAATTTTACGACACCCGGTTTTACGTTTTGAGGCCTAATCATTTACGGTTGGCATTTCCCGGAGTCAAAACTCATCCTAATACTTAGGATAATACCAAGCCAAGCCAACTCATCCCCCCTAGCCTTGTGAACCTCCATTAGGGGGGGGATTCACCCTTGGTGTGGCTTGATCCTAGGCAATGTTGTCTTAGATGTGTTACATGTGTTGAAGCTTGTTAGGAAAGCTTTGACTAGTCTTGAAATGTAACCTCCTCATGAGCATATAAATACCCCCTCCCCCCCTTCCTTTGTGCCGTCCATCACCACACACCACAACACAATACACTTAGCTTATTTCCTTCCAAATTATAGCAAGGTTCAAGTGATTCTTCAAGATAGAAACTCTAGTTAGATTATCATTCACCAAAACTCTTCCATAACCTCATATACTTGGTGATTTCTCTTGAATTTAAATCCACTCAATTCACCTCAACCTTCATCATCCATCTTTCAAGATTACGAGGGTAGAAAGATTGCATGAAGTGAAGTGGGTTGAAGCAAGTCTATCAAAGTCCTTTTCCTTACTTGCAAACTTCCTTTCATGTTTGAAAGCCAAAAGTTGTAAGCCTAAACCTAACATGCTTCTTGTTAATTAATCATGTTCATATCATTTACATGTTATTCTTGCTATATTATGTCTTGTATTAATGTCCATGGTGTATAAAAATGACTAAAACATGTTGTTGTAATTGATTGTTAAGATAAGTTACTAAAACAAGCAAACTAGTGACTTTCTTGGTAAGACCTGATCAAAATGGTAAAAATTTGATATTGGATTATTACATATTACAGTAGAGGACTTAACAAGGAAACCATAGCAACTTGAACCACCTAAAACGAGTATACGAGTCAAAAGTTACGCCCATTTGAAGTTACCAAAGATTTCCGGCAAAACTGCCTAAAATGTTTCTGTGACAGAACCTAAAACACGCAAAAAGAGGCCTTTCTGGTCCGTTTCATGAAAACGTTAAAACACGGAAGTTGTCTAGAATCACGTTTTCGTTCAAGAGTAAAAAAGCTCGAGCCTTGAAAACGCTTTCCGAGTGAGATATTTCTCAGTTTCTTAACAGCTATTTACATATTTATAAGACACTAGATTATGGTTATATTCTAAAAGGAACAAAAGGTCTTATGACCTATAATCAAGACCACCACCATGGCTAGAGCCAAGGTTGTGTCTCATGACCCTAGAACAAGGACCAAAGGTCATGGCTAGGCCATGACGAAATGACCATACAAGCTTACTTAGGCGAAAACATGAAACAAGGAATTGGCGAGAACTTGAACAAGCAATTTGGATCTACTTCACTTAAAAAGGAACCATGAGATATACAAAGAGAAAATGGTCATACAAGACTTATGAAACTACCCCTAATAACAATCTTCATGTACAAATAAACTTTCCTAAGTTTATTCAAGTATCGGACATGTAACTTTTCGGATCAAAACTTATATCTATATATTTTATCAACTACTACAATAGTAGGGAGCCTCATGTGAGGAGTTCATTATGTAATGTAACACCCCCAAAATACCGCAGCGGAAGACTGTGTCATAGGGGTGCTACTTCATAATACAAAGTACAAGTTATAGAAAACGAATTCTAAATGAGACGTTTTGAAAAGTTACCATTCGATTAATGAATTCAAAGTTACAAACATGAGATTCCAAAGTATGATACATAAATGTATACAAAGTTTTGAATGGTAAATGATAAAAGTGTAAGTCTTCAGAATATGCAGCTTGACTTTAAGTTCCACGCACTAGCTATCGCCTTACTAACCTGAGATAAACATGCTAAAGTGTCAACACAATGGTTGGTGAGTTCATAGAGTTTGTCTTAAAATAGTTGAAAAGCCTTAAAGAATGATCACACAGCAAAGGCATTGAGAATCCACTCAGTTGCAAGTCCCGCCATAAGAGACTTGTAACCTGTGTGTTCACAACCCACTGCTACAATATATAGTTTACACAATGCACCGGATTATATTCACCGAAGGTCAAGAATAGACACAAGGGCGGGGGCCTCTCCCCAAATAGTACTATGACATCCAAGGTCAAGTATAGACACAAGGGTAGAGGGCATCTTCCCATGGGTACTACCAATACCTCTCCGACATAATAGAGTATTATGTATGCACGTAAATACGAATCTTGTATTTAAAGTAAGCAAGTATAGTGTATCAAGTATGTATAACGCAATCAAGTATAATGCCAATCAAGTATAACACAATCAAGTATAAATGTTTAAGAGTATTTGTACAAGTAAGCAAGTAGTTGAGCATGTATCCCCCCCAAGAGTTAAAACAAGTATGAAAAGAGTAGGGGCTATGACTCACCTTAAGCTTATGTAATGAGAAATGATAGTGGTAGTCGAATCGTGAAAGTCTCTAAGAGCAGCCTATAATAGAACGTTGCGACTTAGGTTTGGAGTAACGTCTAAGAATATGAAGAACTGCCTATATATGTCTTGCATAATGTTCATGATGTAGTACTTTAGTATAATGTGTAAGTCTTTGAATATAAATGGCTTAGGAAACATGTATAGGTTGTATATCTCTGACTACCGTTCGGGCCGACATAATTCAGAAGTCATGGAGTAAACGTTCGAGGAGCCAGGACACTTTAATTCGTAAATCCACAACTCACCTCGACGGCTTACTTAATGAACTCCTCACATGAGGCTCCCTACTATTGTAGAATTTGATAACATATATATAAGCTTTTTGATCTTTAAAAGTTATATGGTCTTTAGCCGTGGCTTTGCCGTGACTTTGGTCATGTTACCATGGTCTTGAGACTCAACCTTGGCTTTAGCCATGGTTGTGGTCTTGGCTTTAGGTCATTAGACCTCTTGGTCTCATCTAATTATAACAATTATATAGTTACTTGGTACTTAAAACGGGCTGTTAAGAATTTGAAGAAAATTATCACTCAGAAAGCATTTTCAGGGCTCGAGCTTCTTTGCTCCTGAACGAAAACGTCGTTCCGGACAACTTTCGTGTTTTAACTTTTTGATGAATCGGACCAGAAGTGGGACTTTCAAAATCATAATTTGATCAGAATGCAATTTAGGCAGTTTTGCCGTTTTGGTTTCGCTAATTTCAAATGGTCATAACTTTTGACTCGTGTACTCGTTTTGGGTGATTCAAATTGCTATGTTTACCTTGTTAAGTCCTCTTTAACAGTAAGTAAGTGTCAAATATCAAAGTTATACTATTGGGGTCGTGGTTCTCCATAAAAATCACTAGTTTGCTTGTTTACTTGTCATAAGTTAACATATGTATACCAATACTTGTTTTATCCATTTTTAAACATCATGAACACAATACAAAGACCATATATAGCATGAAAGAAACATAATAAGCATGAAATGATATTGAGCAAGAAAGTGTATAAGGGTTTGCTTACAACTTTTGCCTTTCTAAAGAAAGGAAGTCAAGTATAGAACTAGGACACTAAACCTAAGCTTGTAAACCCTTCACCATAACTCTTGTAGCCCTTGCTAGCCTTGATCTAACCCTTGTGAAAACCATTTAACTTCAGCCCTAGTAACCTTGTGTAGCTCTTAATTCAACCATGGAATCACCAAACAAACTTAAGAACTAGGTAGAGAATACTAAGACATTGAACTTTGTAGTGTAACTTGTATATTGAAGATCAAAGGATCATGGTGCTAGGAATTAATGGTGTGGCGTTTTGGTGATGAAAAGATGAAGGTATGAGCTTGTATTTATAGCATGAAGAGGAGGTTAGGAAGGTGTCTAGGAAGGTTCATTGAGGAGGTTAGTTTTTAGGATATTTTTGCTAAACTTGGAGACAAAGTTGTAAATAAGTATTGATCTAATGGCTTAAGTCATGAGATCATGCCACAAGTGTGAATCCTCCCCCCCCCCCTAAGTCGTTCATATAGAGATAAGGGTGACTAGATGCAAAAACTTGGTATTATCCTACTTATGTAGCTAGTTTTGGACCCGTAAATTGCTAACCGTAAGTTTTTAAGTCACGAAACGTAAAACCGGGTATCCTAAAAATATGAAACTTATAAATATGGTTAAACATGTCAATATAGTCCATAATAAAATATAAAATGAGTGGTAGGTTCTATCGGGTGCGAAAACCCTGCTAAAAACTGGAAACACGGGTCTAAAACGCGCAATTCGCGTAAAACGCTAAACTGAAAAACGTAAAATTCCGAAACTTTTGGAATTGTCCTAAAATGAGAGAAAATCATATTTCTATTGTTTATAATGTTTTATGGACATATCGGGATGCTAGAAGGACGTTTAAACCTAAAAGTAAATCTCGGACACGGCTTTGTGATTTTTGCAGAAATGATTCGACGAGCGTCAAACTCTCGGATTATCGTTAAAATAGTTTAACTTACGAGAATATGAAATAAAAATTTCTGAGATGAATAGTGAAAAGTGAATAGTAAAAAAGTGAATAGTGAAATTTTCGGGAACAAAAGTTAACCTGAAATTGCGAATTGTTACAGTCTGTACCCCTTAAGGAGAACTTCGTCCCGAAGTTCAGTTGATGTTAACTACTTACGGTGTGTCTAATAGAATTCGGAATTTCCAATATAGTGGTGTTCACTCTGATTCGTCTAAGGTTCTGGTTAAGGAGTTGTATCGGCTACAATTAAGCCCACTTATTTATAATACATTACTTACATAAAGAAGCATCCAAATTTATGTAAGTAAGGTCTCATAAATTTATGGTTCGGTGATTTACAATTTCTTTCTTTAACTGAAGAGGCGTCCTAATCCATTTAAATAAGGAGATTCTAAAACATCCTACTTAAGAATTTCCGACACAAAATCCGCCTTCTGAGGCCGATGGTAAGATAATCAAGCCATCAAATCCCTAAAGCTAAGCAATAATATTATTTAACTCAAATCTTGTGTCTCATCAAACAAGAACTCTCACAAGATCAAGTTAACTAATTAGTTATTACTGAGCTCCATGTTTTTAATGACTCGACAAATCTCTGAGGCTCCTTATAATACTAAAGTCACATCATCTAATAGCGTGGAACTAAGCAAACCTCTAACCAAAAAGCATATGTGTATGTATTGTGTGTAAGGCAAATAAAGAGGAAGGTCCCAACGTATATAGCAGTTATAGTCTAGGCACTAAATGCAACCTAGTTCTCTATAACCAAGGCTCTGATACCAATCTGTAACACCCCCAAAATACCGCAGCGGAAGACTGTGTCATAGGGGTGCTACTTCATAATACAAAGTACAAGTTATAGAAAACGAATTCTAAATGAGACGTTTTGGAAAGTTACCATTCGATTAATGAATTCAAAGTTACAAACATGAGATTCCAAAGTATGATACATAAATGTATACAAAGTTTTGAATGGTAAATGATAAAAGCGTAAGTCTTCAGAATATGCAGCTTGACTCTAAGTTCCACGCACTAGCTATCGCCTTACTAACCTGAGATAAACATGCTAAAGTGTCAACACAATGGTTGGTGAGTTCATAGAGTTTGTCTTAAAATAGTTGAAAAGCCTTAAAGAATGATCACACAGCAAAGGCATTGAGAATCCACTCAGTTGCAAGTCCCGCCATAAGAGACTTGTAACCTGTGTGTTCACAACCCACTGCTACAATATATAGTTTACACAATGCACCGGATTATATTCACCGAAGGTCAAGAATAGACACAAGGGCGGGGGCCTCTCCCCAAATAGTACTACGACATCCAAGGTCAAGTATAGACACAAGGGTAGGGGGCATCTTCCCATGAGTACTACCAATACCTCTCCGACATAATAGAGTATTATGTATGCACGTAAATACGAATCTTGTATTTAAAGTAAGCAAGTATAGTGTATCAAGTATGTATAACGCAATCAAGTATAATGCCAATCAAGTATAACACAATCAAGTATAAATGTTTAAGAGTATTTGTACAAGTAAGCAAGTAGTTGAGCATGTATCCCCCCCAAGAGTTAAAACAAGTATGAAAAGAGTAGGGGCTATGACTCACCTTAAGCTTATGTAATGAGAAATGATAGTGGTAGTCGAATCGCGAAAGTCTCTAAGAGCAGCCTATAATAGAACGTTGCGACTTAGGTTTGGAGTAACGTCTAAGAATACGAAGAATTGCCTATATATGTCTTGCATAATGTTCATGATGTAGTACTTTAGTATAATGTGTAAGTCTTTGAATATAAATGGCTTATGAAACATGTATAGGTTGTATATCTCTTACTACCGTTCGGGCCGACATAATTCAGAAGTCATGGAGTAAACGTTCAAGGAGCCAGGACACTTTAATTCGTAAATCCACAACTCACCTCGACGGCTTACTTAATGAACTCCTCACATGAGGCTCCCTACTATTGTAGTATTTGATAACATATATATAAGCTTTTTGATCTTTAAAAGTTATATGGTCTTTAGCCGTGGCTTTGCCGTGACTTTGGTCATGTTACCATGGTCTTGAGACTCAACCTTGGCTTTAGCCATGGTTGTGGTCTCGGCTTTAGGTCATTAGACCTCTTGGTCTCATCTAATTATAACAATTATATAGTTACTTGGTACTTAAAACGGGCTGTTAAGAATTTGAAGAAAATTATCACTCAGAAAGCGTTTTCAGGGCTCGAGCTTCTTTATCCCTGAACGAAAACGTCGTTCCGGACAACTTTCGTGTTTTAACTTTTTGATGAATCGGACCAGAAGTGGGACTTTCAAAATCATAATTTGATCAGAATGCAATTTAGGCAGTTTTGCCGTTTTGGTTTCGCTAACTTCAAATGGTCATAACTTTTGACTCGTGTACTCGTTTTGGGTGATTCAAATTGCTATGTTTACCTTGTTAAGTCCTCTTTAACAGTAAGTAAGTGTCAAATATCAAAGTTATACTATTGGGGTCGTGGTTCTCCATAAAAATCACTAGTTTGCTTGTTTACTTGTCATAAGTTAACATATGTATACCAATACTTGTTTTATCCATTTTTAAACATCATGAACACAATACAAAGACCATATATAGCATGAAAGAAACATAATAAGCATGAAATGATATTGAGCAAGAAAGTGTATAAGGGTTTGCTTACAACTTTTGCCTTTCTAAAGAAAGGAAGTCAAGTATAGAACTAGGACACTAAACCTAAGCTTGTAAACCCTTCACCATAACTCTTGTAACCCTTGCTAGCCTTGATCTAACCCTTGTGAAAACCATTTAACTTCAGCCCTAGTAACCTTGTGTAGCTATTAATTCAACCATGGAATCACCAAACAAACTTAAGAACTAGGTAGAGAATACTAAGACATTGAACTTTGTAGTGTAACTTGTATATTGAAGATCAAAGGATCATGGTGCTAGGAATTAATGGTGTGGCGTTTTGGTGATGAAAAGATGAAGGTATGAGCTTGTATTTATAGCATGAAGAGGAGGTTAGGAAGGTGTCTAGGAAGGTTCATTGAGGAGGTTAGTTTTTAGGATATTTTTGCTAAACTTGGAGACAAAGTTGCAAATAAGTATTGATCTAATGGCTAAAGTCATGAGATCATGCCACAAGTGTGAATCCTCCCCCCCCCCCTAAGTCATTCATATAGAGATAAGGGTGACTAGATGCAAAAACTTGGTATTATCCTACTTATGTAGCTAGTTTTGGACCCGTAAATTGCTAACCGTAAGTTTTTAAGTCACGAAACGTAAAACCGGGTATCCTAAAAATATGAAACTTATAAATATGGTTAAACATGTCAATATAGTCCATAATAAAATATAAAATGAGTGGTAGGTTCTATCGGGTGCGAAAACCCTGCTAAAAACTGGAAACACGGGTCTAAAACGCGCAATTCGCGTAAAACGCTGAACTGAAAAACGTAAAATTCCGAAACTTTTGGAATTGTCCTAAAATGAGAGAAAATCATATTTCTATTGTTTATAATGTTTTGTGGACATATCGGGATGCTAGAAGGACGTTTAAACCTAAAAGTAAATCTCGGACACGGCTTTGTGATTTTTGCAGAAATGATCCGACGAGCGTCAAACTCTCGGATTATCGTTAAAATAGTTTAACTTACGAGAATATGAAATAAAAATTTCTGAGATGAATAGTGAAAAGTGAATAGTAAAAAGTGAATAGTAAAAAAGTGAATAGTGAAATTTTCGGGAACAAAAGTTAACCTGAAATTGCGAATTGTTACATGTAAGCCGTCGAGATGAGTTGTAGATTTACGAGTTAAAGTGTCCTGGCTCCTCGAACGCTTACTAACATGACTTTTGAATTATGTCGGCCCGAACGGTAGTAAACGATATACAAAACATACATGTTCATGAATCTTTTCTTTCAAAGACTTACAATATACATCATACCACGTCATGGACTATAATGCAAGATATATATATATATATAGGCACTTCATTATATTCTTTACTCAAATCCTAAGTCGCATCATTCTATTATAGGTTGCTCGTAGAAACCTACACAATCCAACCATCACCTTCATTACTTGCTATCCTACTTAAGGTGAGTTCATAGCCCCACTTTACATTACTTAAATGTTTTACAAACCCTTGGGGGGAATACATGCTACTTTTAAACCGAACACAATGCTTTGAAACTGTATGCTGCCTGATTGTTTTATTATTACTAAGTACCTACCTTGCCAATCCTAGGCCCCTATCATGAACCATTTAATCACTAGAATTAGTGAGCACGAGTATTGTGAATAGGCCTATTGGGATTGACGAATCCCATTTGTTTGAGCAGATTAGTTCAAACGAATGCACTATATTTGAACATTAAGTATGACGGCAAAGTACTTACCGGGGCAACAAAACCGCCGATTGATATTGGTACCCGTTAACGTATTGGTTGCATGAGCTTAGTATATAATAATAACTGTTTTGTTTTCTAACATGAGTATGAGTCTAATTAACTCATTACTACCAACATATTGTGTTCAACCGTTAAACAAACTCTATGAATTTCACTCAACCTTTGTGTTGACCTCTTAAGCATGTATTTCAGGTCCATGATAATCAAGAATGGAGCGGAAGGGCACGTACCGAAGGAAGAAGGCTATAAACTATTATTGTCATTCGATAAAAACATCAAATACTTTATATTGAGGTATTTTGAAACATGGAACCGTTTTGGGACCTTTCTATGTAAACTCTGATATATTTGAATAATATGAATGACAACTCTTTTTATTACGACTCGGTTAGAGATCGTTTTCTATTATTATGACTGTTGTGCCATCGAGTAACACCCAAGTTAAATTCCACTGCATCATGAATTGGGGGTGTTACAGTTATAACGTTTGGTGTAGGGATATGATAAACACGGATTTGTTGGATACGGTAATTTTTAGTGGTGGCGAGTTAAAGATCTTTATTGATTACAAGTACTATACAATGTTGCTAAGACAAGAATAGACTCGATCTTAAGCTAACAAAACAAAAATAACAAAAACATAAAATAAACATAGAATGAAAAGGGATGGTAGTCCGTATGTTTTATTTTTATTTTTTTTTTACTTTTTTTTTTATTTTTTTTTCATTTCTTGATTTTTTTTTCTTGATTTTTTTGATTTTTTTTTCATACACTCTTGGCCTACCATCCAAAATAATACATCATAGGGGATTGCATTCCCCTTACACTTAAACTTTTACATAACTTTACAATTAACTATACTAATGACTCGAATTAAGATAATCGAAAAACTTGGAGTACTTTTAAAATATTTAGCACATATGGGGGGTAATAATGTTGTTCTTCCCCATTACTCCATTATACTAGTACTTTACCCATGAGTCCCAATCGTTCCAAAACAATATGTACAAGGATATGACTCGACTTAGCAACCATGTAATCAATTAGATAGTTAACTTGGGTTTAAACAGATGTTATCACAATAATGCACTAAAAATGAGTGCATACAAGGTATGCTAAAGCGATTTGGGTGTACATTTAAGTGGGGTGTAACAAATTCTCACTTTGAGTAAAATGCTCAAAGGTTGAAATGAAAAGATAGGCTCTGAGGGGTGTACTAGGGGTATCGTGTACTAAAAATGAGTACAACGCAAAGGGTGTGGGAGAATTACTTGACCAATGTAGCCAATGTAATTATAACAACAAAAACACAGGTGTAAAACAAAAACGGGTTAATCCTAATGCCTCTTATCATGTAGTAGATCTTACTACACGAATGTAGTCTCACTTGTAGCCTCGGAATGGTCCTAAAGCAAGTTCTAGAATCTAAGTGCTACCGGTACTCACATCATAGCATAAATGCTTTTCCTACCAATTCTAGGGGCGAATCCTCACATATTTGGGTGGAAATTTTTTTTAGTGGTACGGTTTTTGTGCTAGTCATGTAATTCCTATCCATGAGACGCTCATTAAGACTAAAGCTTTACTCCTAAATGTTGTAAAAAAATTTAAATTTGGGTCAAAATTACCCTAACAAGTGTTCCTAGCGGCTTCATTGCACATTTACCATCATACAAGCAAAAATCAAGTGTAATTGTATTCTCTAAGGTATCGTACTTTACCCCCCCCCCCCCTTACACTTAAGATGAACATTGTCCCCAATGTTCAAATAACAAGATGTAAAAGTAAATAAGGTAAAAGAATGAAATCAAATACTCCCCTGATTCGCTCGGTGGACGGTGTGGTAACATGGTTAGGTCTTCTTCTAAGAAAAATGAACGTTCAAAGCTTCCCTTCTGAAATGTAAATCATCTTCTTGTCCAAAATAACCTGTTAAACCTGAGAAAACCAACACGGAAACCTGCACAACATCGGCGGTATAAATCTATATAAGGATATAATGCTTGTGGAATGAATATTTTGCAGATTCCTGGAGTTTATAAGTTAGAGATTCTATAAAAACTTTTTGGTTCCGGAAGAAAAGACAAAACTTTCAAAAATTCCAGAAAACAGTAGCTGACGCCGTCAGCCTAGAGGGTGACGCCGTCAGATGCTATCTGACAGATTATCATGTTAAGTTTCCAGAAAATTTCATGGAAAAACTTCATTCTTAATTCCTGGAAATCCTGCAAAATATCATTATGACTCGATACAAGCATTTGACACAAACAATTACTAATATGTGTGTTCATATCTCATTGCCATCGTTCATGTTCAATCTTTTGCAATTACTAATATGTATAAACAAATATGGATTTCCCTTATACTTATCTTTTGCAAAATACCTTTATAAGTAGTTAAGACGAAGTTAAAAACAAAATAAAGCATTTTCACAACTTAATTTGAAACATGAACAATAAACAAAGAGAATGAGACATACATATGGAAGCAAATAAAATCAAATAAATAAACAAACAAACAAATAAAGCAAATAACACTTGGGTTGCCTCCCAATAAGCGCTTGTTTTTGTTCGAGTCACGAGCCTGACTCTACCCTTATTTAACAGAAATAGGGGAGGTTTTCCCTACACTTAGGATTAAGTGCGGGTGAAAGTAGCGATACACGCCCTTAGGGTGTGAATATGCCACGTGAGGTGAAGGGGGTGAGTGAATGGCTTCCTTCATCCTAAAACTACCCGGATAATATTGGTTGATGGGTCGGTCGGTTCCTCTTTTGTCTCCTAGATGTAAATCTAAGGATGAAAAGTTGTGTAAATGTTGAGGTTCCGGTTCATCAACACTAGGAAATTCCCAAGAACTAAGAGTAAGGTCATCACTAAAAGTGTCCAAACCTATATCCTCTAGTTGTGTTTGGTCCAAGGGTTCTACCCCCATTGGGATTCCTAAAGTCTCTTCTACTTCTTCCGGGTAGGTCACGGGCGGTGTGTATGCCTCAAACAATGGTGGGACTTGTGGGGTACTTGGTGGGCTTGGGTTTTCTACTATATCCTCCATCACATTAAGACCACCTATGTGTTCATCTTGTACTATGGTAGTGCCTAACCATGACATGCAGCTAGGTGGCTCAATTCTACCCTCATGTGTGTCGTATGTTTTGGTGAAATCTATCCCACTCATGCAACTAGGTAGTTTAACACAAACCATCTCAGAATCTTGGTTTGACTCTGAGTCCATGTTCTTAGAAATTAGGTCTTTTTGCTCATACATATCCACTTATGGGTCATGGTTAGGAAGCTTTCCTCAAAATTCATCCAAAGGGTCTTACTAAAAGGCATTGATCCTGATAATGATCATCTAATAGAAATCACACATGCATAGAATTCATTAAACCCATCTAAATTTACCCCCAACTCCTCTTCGATATCACTAAGAGCACACAGAAATTCATTGGAATGATAAGAAGCAAATCTATTAGTGAAATATAGTTGTTCCTCTATTGTCAATGATTTAACTGGAGTTTCATCCGCCATATTGACAAACGAAAATGGTTTTACAAACAAAGGGCACAAAGAAAAAGATAGACTACAAGAAAGCTAGTAAAAATAAAATAAAAATCTCACTAGAAAGGAATCTAGTGAGTAGACCTAATAAAATAAAAATTTCAACCTAAACAATAACTATTCCCCGGCAACGGCGCCAAAAACTTTGATGCGTGAGATTGCGCTCACACACTGGGGTTTTACCTCTCAAGGGATCTCGAGAAGCTTACAATCCCCGCAGGCAGTGTACCTGACCGATGTAGTATAGTGAAGTGGTAAGTACGGGGGATTGATCATTCTCCACAGGGAATAGTGTTCGTTAGGATTGAAAAGCTACTCTAATTAGGTCTAAAGGTGACGGAAGATTCTTTTTGTATTTTTATATTTTTATGAAAGCGATTAAATCTCGGGTTTTGAAGGAGAGGGCAGAATTAGTTGCTAGCCAACTAACCAAAATAACTACAATTGCAAAATAAAATAAAAGAACTAATAAACTAAGGTTGTGAACTATATGGGGAGAAACTGTGTTTACTTAGATTTCCTTACTCCCTAACTATCTTTTACCGGTTGATTAGTGTGTATATTAATTGCATAGATGAAGGGTGTATTCCTTAATAAGTCTTGGGGTGGCTTACGTAACTCCCCAATCCTATGAGCTCTTATCTCCTCCTATAACGATGCGTAACTCACAATCATAGGGATTGTAAACAGTGGCTCATGCATTAAATACTACCTTAATAACCTAGTACGCATTGATTACATGTTTCCTAAGACGTCTAGCAAGTTACATATAAGAGGTTAGCTAGTTTTCTTAGGCCTAACATCGATGAAACAATCATCCCAACAATCAATAACACATCAATCAACCAATAATTAATAGTTAGGTTTCATTAGATCTAAGCAAACACAAGAGAGATCTAGCCTAGCATGTTAAATAAAAGACAAGAACAAGATAGAATCACACAATACATAGACATATTGAATGATTAAATGATTACTTATTTTCAATTGAACATGGGAGATCCAAGGGTTTGGCACCCTTAAAAATATAGGAAAATTCGTCTTATGGGTTTCTCCTCAAAAAGTTGCACACAATGAATGAAAATTAAGAAAGTATATATAGACATAAGGGGTCTGACGGCGTCACGTTAAAGGGGATGACGCTGTCACCTCGCCGCCTGTAGGGTTCCCGGATGGCCTTCTTGACGCCGTCTCGTGTAAATCTCAGAAAATGTGTTCTGGCCGTCAGGGTGGAGCTTGACACCGTCACCTTGTAAATTCCAGGAACTTTTGGCACTTTGTCGAATTCTTCACTTTTATGCTCCAAAAACATACAAAATGCTTCCTTTTCCACATTTTTTTTGCAAAACACCTAAATTGACAAAAGGAACGATTTAGGGCAATAATTGATCAAATAAATACGATTTTGGGCTTAAATGACCCCCGAAAAGCGGTACACTTTTAGTCTCATCATCACTCCAAGGATTTGAGGCATGGTATATCCCAGATGCTCCATCTAGTCCAGATAGCTTTTCATTTTCATGAGATAGCTACTGACCGATTGGCCCTCCTCCTACTTGCAAGCATGAAAAGATTTGAAAATATCAAACAGTTCTTGCTCAGCTTGCCGCTCAAACATGGTTTTCAGTTCATTCAGCATGTCAAATGCGACAAGCCACTTCTTGTTGTTCATGAACCCTACGAGTGTAGGCGTTACGAATAGTAGCAGTGGCATTAGCAGGAGGTGCTTCAGGTAAAGCTTCTTCCAGATGGTAAAACTTTTGTTCTGCTCTGAGGACAATCCTCAGATTGCGATACCAGTCCAAAAAGTTGTTAACATTTAATTTCTCTTTTTCGAGAATTGATCTGATGGATGAGTTGTTGATGGTTTGAGTAGGAGTTGACATCTACAAAATGAACAAAGTTCAAATTTCAGTATTTTTTCAATAATTAATTCCTTTTAAAATTAAATGTTCAAGTTTACAATATTAAAACAATTCATTTTACGAAAAAGGCTAAGATCCTCATTGAGATTCCACCATCACATCAGTTGATCTACTATCAATGGAGGATTCAATAGGCATGTAACATCGACCAATTGCATTACAAGTGCAACTCTTACATCTTTATGGGACTCGTGGCACTAGTGAACAAGCAACTAGTATCAAGCTGGCATGTTTAGTCCCATCCTTGCCTCGGGTTAAGGTCTCACCACGTAACTCGATTAAGTCATCCAATTTGAGGACGTATGAGAATATATCTATGTCTCACGCATAGAGAATAGTCACCTTGGGTTACAATTTAACCTAGGTCTCACGCATAGGCAAAGAGTAATTTCAAGTGTTCTCAAGCGATTGGACGACATGACTTAAATTTGGGTCTGGTAAAATGTTTTGATGTAAATCAAAAGGTGTACGAAAGGAGCATGCATTCATCCTTCGTAGCACAAGTTAAAAACTTTTCTTAACTTTAGTCTAATCATTTTTTAATTAATGTGTGTCGAGTTGTCCATTTTCATGACTAATATCAATCCTAGGTGGATAATAATGTTTGGACAATACATAAAAGAAATAACATACATAACAAGTTTAAGTGTTATTTTTAAAACAATGATTTTAAGTTTAAAAAACTTAGTTAAACTAAATCATATAACTTAGTTTTGAAAATGTTTTGTGTTTCATTTTAAGTTTTTAGAAATTGCAGTTTACATACATTCAAGCATACACAAGAAGCAAATCAACAAACACACAACCACAATATGCAAAGTCTCAACCAATGAAAAAACCTATGCTCGGCATCGTGAGCCATCACGAGAACTAAGAGTCAACTAGGGACATGTCACACAACCACACGAAGGGTTCCCACTTGCTCCAAGACATTCAAGAGCAAGTAGAACCTCATTATGCACATGAAAAAATAAATATGCCAGCCCAGAATTTATGTGTTGGGAGGCCCAAAATGCCTAGAAGGAGTCTTCCCCACTCTTATGTCCAAACCACAAAGTTGTAGGCCCATGAATTGTGTACCTGCAAAAAGCAATTCAGCCCATAACTCCTTACCAATCACTGGGAATTGCGATTTTACTGCATCTTATTCCAGCAGTCATTTTCGTCATAAATGTCTTTAACTCTTTTGCCATTCTTCACCAAGCATCAATTACATGATATGGAAAGTAAAATACAACTAATCTACTTTATATCTACTATAAAGTGCCCAAACAACGTAAAAAACCCAAATTAAAATACATACATGAATGCCGATACAATGGCAAAAACCCCAAAACAAGAAACTAACGACAATTCACAACCAAACAAGGCATAAGTGGTCTAGGTTTTCATCGGCTTTGCATATAACTCATAATAATACAATAAAATTATGTAAAAAAAATGGTGTTGGCTAATTATATGGACAAACATGCATGTATTTGCCATGGAAACAAAAATAACAACAAGAATTAAAGATTTAGACAACTAAACGAAGAAATTAATTAACAAGAATTAAAACCCCGATTGGTACATGTGTCAAATGGCTTAAGGATCAAAACCCACTGATATTAGGACCTTCAAAATATCAATCTACCATAGAAATATTAGGTTTAGGGGCTGATTCAAAACCGTTTCATAAATTGATTGAAATAGTGCATTTTAGGCCATTTTACACGTACCCGATAAGTATACCAATTAAAATATGCATAAAAATGGCTATGAGAACAAAAATCATAGATCATAAGACCCCTCATGGGTCGTTCGTATGTGAAAAAATTGAGCCCTAGCGGCTGTTTTAAACAAGGTTTCAAAAATCATCGAAAAACACCCGATTTGGCCATTTTTACGCATATCCAATAATCATATGGCACATATGATAGATCGTGATACCACTATAGGTGATGATGAATATAAATAATATATTATAAATAAATAATTTCAGCAGAAGATTACCTATTAACGGATCCATATAGCCATATGATCAATCGATAAATAATAGCATAATAACATAACGGTATAACTTTGTAGCGTGATTCGGGTTTCACCACCAATAACAACACCACGTTGGGATGCAAGAAACAATAAGATCAATTAGGTTGATCTTCTCTAAGAGTGAAACACACTACATGTCATCGATCACCACCCGATGCTAGTCTTGACCCCCGTAACACGCGATCTAGCCTTGAACTACACTAGAATAAGGTTAGATGAGATCAAAAACATCAAACCCTCATATGGGAGTGTTTTATTTCGTGGATCTTGGGTAGAAAAAGGAGGAGAAAAGTTGGTAAGTTGTTAATTAATTTTGTGATCAGATATGACCAAATCAATTAACACTTATCATCACATAAGTTACACTTAGCAACCTTGAACTTCTTTCTTGTTCCTTTCTTTACCTAGGCCGGCCATGGGGGCCCATTTAATGGGTTTGCCCATATTTTGGTCCAATCCAATAAACTAAGTACTAGCTTAGTTATTACTGGCCCGTTATTGATCCCAAGTTACGTAGTCTTATATATAGTGTAAATACGATAAATACAATATATATAATGGTGTCTCTGTGTATAAGTGTGTGACCCCATAGGCTCACGTATGTGTAGCCATATAATAATTTATTATGACATGAGCATACTTCAACAGTGAAACATCAGTTGTTGTGGTTTTAGCCACTAGTTTGAACGAGTTGCCATTCTCTACGACATCCCATAGAGCATTGTCTTGTACCTGAAAGTATTGCTCAATCCTAAGCCTCCACATATCATATTCACTTGTGGATCCTTATACACGATCGATTCCTTAGCTTGTAATGGTTAAGTTACTTTGGATAAATCTAAAACAACTATGTTAGAAACTTTGTGAATACTAAAGAGTATGTGGAATTTACTCTTTAATACTCAGAAGAATATTAATGAAACAATAAACTGTATGAACATTGATATTACTGAAAAGCTCCAATATTATTATATCAATAATACGAGTAATCTGTGTAGTACTAGGGTTTACAACCTCGAAGCTATATATCAAAAACTCTCTATCACTATCACCATAACCTATGATCTCCTTTTATACACTAAGGAGTCATTTACAAGATAACTACCAATCTTCTATAATATTAATCTTATACGTATCTTTCTAACTATATAGAATATATGTATCTTTCTAACTATATAGAATATACACTGAATAACTCAATGTAAATCACTTGACTTGTCTTTATCACTTTAGCAGTAGTATCTTCCTTCAGCAGTCTTAAGTCCTTCAGCACTCTTAAGTTCTTCAGCAATCTTAAGTTAGTACTCGCGGTACTAACTTTACTCTAGCAATACTAACTTTCCTTCTAGCAGTACTAACTTTATTACTAGCGGCAGTTGTAAATTGAACAGCACTAACTCTTGTCTTGGCAGTACTAAGTATGAAGACTTTATGTTGGGTTTTATTGATTTGATGATACAAAAAAAGAAGAATCAAACACGAAGGACTTAAAGTAACAAGAAGGGAAACTACAAAAAGATGGAGGATTAAGAAGATATGCTTAAAAGAATATTTAGTTTCCTTATTGTAATAGGAATGTTTTCCTTGTAAACCTAATTATCTATTATATAAAGAGATGTAGGTCATTTGGTTTAAGGTGTGTCAAGATGTAAAAACCAAAAGGTGTATGTGTACCTAAGCGTGTAGGTTATTGAAAACGCCTAGGGTTAGAGTTTGTTTTACACTTCAAGGTCAAGTCTTGATCCCTGTTACAAGGTACGTTATACCTTGATCAAGTAGAATTGGAGTGTGTAGTATGTAATTGTTAAAGATGATGATGATGAAAAACCTTGATATAATAACATTGGTGTTTTAATTATTCCGCTGTGGATGTTTGTTCAATGTTATTGTTATCCCTAGTGCTCAAAACGATCCATGGAGTGTTATCAAACTCCACAATTGGTATCAGAGACTAGGGGGCTCGTGATCTAGGGATTCTACAAGGTTTTTAGTCAGCGAAGGAAGAAAAATTCGAATCTGGTTTCAATTTTCGTAACTTTATGCAGAGCTGTTTTCAAAAGGTGATAGCTCATTCGTTAACCGTTAGATCGTAATGAAATTTTTGCTGGATGTTCTCGATATAACAAGGTACATTCTCACTGGAGGGATCTTTCATCTGAGCTCTTAATTGTAAGGTATTAATTTTTGAAAACTGTTGCAGAGAAGTTCATGTTTTTTGAATTTTTATGGTTTTTATATGAAAGTCGGATATGGTTTATTTGATAACCCTAATATTCATTGATATCGGTGGTATACGTGGTTTACTGGGTTTACATTTGCGATCATGGTGCATAAAACAGGTTAGTGACACTTTTTAAGACAAAAAAGTGTCGTCCTTATTCTTAAAAAAAAAAGAAAAAAAAGGACAATTAACAAGAGGATGTAAGTTTCTTGCTGCTGCGAACTGACGTGTATTTTATGAATTTGTTCATGCTACCTAGTTGTTGCTGCTATTTTGGTTGGTTTGCGTAGGCTGATTAGTACAGGTTTGAGAACCCTAAACGACCGGTCAGTGATATGTGCAAAACCTACTTGTTCGAATTAATGCTGAAAGCAGCTGATTGTGATTCTGGTGCTGTAATTTGCTAAATAGGGTTTCTTTGGATTTGATCTTTTAATCTTTTAAAACCCTAACTGCTGTGTTTTGGTTAATGATTTGGAGTGTTTTCATAATGGAGGTCGTCGTTATGAAGAATGCTAATGATAAAGCTAGTTTTGGTGAGTTGGATTAATATTCAATGATGAACCCTAGTTTTATAGTTTTACTGGTCGTACTAAGCTTTTATGTTTTGGTATATTTAACGCAACCTTTAAAGGGATTTGATGAAGGACTTGGCAAGGATTGAGGATGTTCATTTGTGAGTATTTGATTAATGCTGTTATGGATAGATATTGAAACTTAATGCTGCTATTCTCAAGAGTTAGTACTGTTATGTTATTAGTGCTGCTACATACAGTTAATGCTGCTGAACTTGGTTAGTACTGCTTTCGCTGTTAATGCTCCTTGTATTTGAAGGTTAATGCTGCTACTTATTATTATTGTTGCTTGTTCTAATTATTAATGCTGCTAGCACATATGTAGTAGTTAGTGTTGTTTTAAAGCTGATCGTATACAAGAACAGACATGTAAAGAAAGTTGTTGAAGTCGAAGTTACTATTGATTATTGATATCTACAAGTTCGTACTGCTATTACTAATGCTTCTTTATTTTTGCTGCTTGTGATATCTTAATGCTACTGCTCATTCCAAGTTTGTACTGTTGGTCTCTATTTGTTAGTACTGTTTAAATTATCTTTGTGGTTTGATTGATATTTGTATATGATAACAATGATGGCTCAAAACGAGGGAAAAAAGTAATTACAAGTTCATTGTTGCATAATTTGACAACGTGCAAACTAAAAAGAATTCTTGGTTGGTATGGAGATGTTGGACATACACTGAAGATGATTTTTGTTTTAAATGTTTCAAAGGCTCTTATTTTTTGGATTTTATTGAAGAATTGGTTACGAAGAAAAATAGTTTATCTCTTATTTGAGATTGAAGTGAAGTTTCATGAAAGCGTTCACTTATTTCATCATTGATATTTCTTGCTATCAATTGGTTACTTGCTTGTTTATATATGGTTTATGATTGGAACTTGGTTTATCTAGTTTTCATAGGTCAAGGGGTGGATGGATGAAGACCTAGTTAACTATCACTTAAAGGAGATACATTGTAGTACTCAGTGTCACACGATGAAGTCGATGTGGATAAATTCAAGAGGTTTAGAGATTTGATACATCACAGCTCTCTATACCGTTTTCAATTAATAATAGTGCAAGCTTAAGTAACGAGTTTTGGATATTTTACTTTGGTTTCAAGTTTGGTATATCAAGTTTTCTTCATTAGTGATCATTATAAGGAGCCTACTGATTTGAGGAATCATGAAGATGATTAACACATTGGTTTCAGGGGAAGCTTATTCTTATGATGTGTTTAAGCATTTGATGTTCATGCACCACTCAAGGGAAAGTTTTTGATTCTTACTACTGTTGATCATTATTACTGCTGCTAGTTGGAGTTTCTACTGTTTTGGATTCATTTTTCTTATATATGTGTCATGGAGGGCAATTTGAAACATTGGATAGCTTGAATTAGGAGTGTGGCATTGGTTTGTAGTGGTCAAGATCATATTTCCAAATGTTCCCTATTTGATTATAACAAAAAGAGGAAGAGTTGTATGGCATGGATTAAGGGGAAGACAAGATTGTTTCATTGATGGTGAGATTTAGTTATCTCAATTTCTCTACTTCGTCTAGGGAAGTTCGTACAAGAACGTGTTTGTTTTGTCATCATCAAATAGGGGAAGATTGTTGGGTTTTATAGATTTGATGATACAAAACAAGAAGAATGAAACATGAAGGACTTAAAGTGACAAGAAGGGAAACTACAAAAAGATGGAGGATTTGGAAGATTCCAGAAGATATGCTTAAAATAATATTTAGTTTCCTTATTGAAATTGGAATGTTTTCCTTGTAAACCTAATTCTCTATTATATAAAGAGATGTAGGTCATTAGGTTTAAGGTGTGCCAAGATGTAAACACAAAAAAGTGTATGTACCTAGGCGTGTAGGTTATTGAAAATGCCTAGGGTTAGAGTTTGTTTTACACTTCAAGGTCAAGTCTTGATCCCTGTTACAAGGTGTGTAACACGTTCTACCTTGATCAAGTAGAATTGGAGTGTGTAGTATGTAATTGTTAAAGATGATGACGATGAAAAACCTTGATACAATAACATTGGTGTTTTAATTATTCTGTTGTGCATGTTTGTTCAATGTTATTGTTATCCCTAGTGCTCAAAATGATCCATGGAGTGTTATCAAACTCCACACTTTTAATTCCCAACAATCCTCCCCTAAACTTGTGATTTACCTCTAAATCATCAAGTTTCTTGAATTAAATCTTTTACTCTGATAGGATTCTTCCAAACACTTCATCTTCTTGATCTTTCAGCCTTCATAAGTATCTTCCTCAGAAGTTCGCTTGCCATCTCATTATACTCATCCACCAAGAGTTTTGCAACCAACATCAATGTGAGTGTTCCCCTTGACAATGGATACTCTTTTTTCACTAGCATGTAAATATCCATTCCAGTTTTTCTAGAAACATGATGCAATCCACATGAATCATACAATCTGCATGTCAAATCATGAATACCAGACTGAAATTTCCATAATTCATCATCTGCATCTGGTTCAAACATTCTTTTCAATTCTACCCATAGCATTCTTTCTTTGTCATTTGTTGGTTATGTTGAGTTGAATCTTTACTTGACCAAATCCCATAGATTTACCAAAATCTTCACTGTCAGGTGCTTTTAGCATATCATCAAAATGTTGATGTACTTCAATGTGATTACCAACCCTGATTATCTTCCAACACTTTATCAATCCATCATCTTGAATCTCCCAATCTATAATAGGATATTTGATCTGCAAAGCTTCAACATGCATTCCTTCTTCTGAAACAATAATAATCATCTGTTGTAGCTTTTTTTTAGTCAATTCTTTTTCCTGCTCTTCTACTATGGGTATGTCTTCACTAACTTTTTGTTTCTTTGAAGACTCTGATTCCAAAGATATTCCAGCTCTCTTAATTCTTCTGTTCTCTTCTTCTGTTTCCATAGGAATAAAGTCTTGAACTTTCTTGTAAGCCTTATTGAACAATTCTTCAATCTCTTCATATGGTCTACCTGTAAGTTGACTAGCAGTCCAGTTGTCTTGATTCTTCAAATAAGCAGTCATAAACTTCATATTTTCTGCTCTAGTTGGTTGTTTATTCATTATTGATTCAGTTCTTTTTGCATTCTGATTCATTCTAATCACGTCCAGTAGCTCTTGAAGTAAGTTCTCTTTTTCTTCTTCTTTGAGACTTGTCCTTTCTTGTTCATACATCCTCTGAGCTAAAAGTTCATTAGATTTAATTTGTGCTAATCTCTCTGCTTCTTTATCTTCAGCTATCAATTGAGCAGCATACTGAGCATCATAAGCAACCTGAACTTTCTTCTTCAGAGTCTTAGGCTTTTCAGCAAGTATGCCTTTACCTTTATCTTTAGGATCAATTTCTTCAACTGTTGTTGTAGTGGAAATACTTGGTTCTTGAATCACAATACCACCTCTTGGTCTTTGTAAACAGCAGTGGTAAAAGTAGTATCCGCAGTGGAAACCACCATGCTAGCTGTACTAACTGGTATTATTAAAGGACCAGCAGTAGAAACTAACTCAGCAGTAGAAACACCTTCATCATCAAATCTGCTACATGTAGCTGTATCTGCAAGGGTTTTAGCAGCCCTTAGAACTCCAAAAGATACTTTTTGTTGATCTTCAAGGTTCACTTCCAATGAAATGTTAGGATCTTGATCAATTTCATATATCCTTTTGATACCACTGTGGAAAGATGGTTCACTATTTAATTCATCTTCAAAGAATGTTAGCAATGATGAACCACAACCTTCTAGTGATGCTGAAAAGAAGGATAATGAAGGTGTAAGTAAAGAAAGTGGAATTGATGATCAAGAGAGGCCAGAAAACAGTGCTCATGATGTTAATACTAATGGGCCAAATATTAATACTGTTAGTCCAATAGTTACTATTGCTCCACTTGAAGCCACACATGATGATTTCTTGGGTGATGAAATAGAAATAGATATGAGCAACATTACTAACACATATCTAGTTCCTTGAACTCCAAATACAATAATCCATAAAGATCATTCACTTGATCATGTGATTGGTGATGTGCAGTCTGGTGTACAGACATGGAAAATGACAAAGACTACAAATAAACAAGGTTTTATTAGTGCTGTTTATGAAGGGAAAACTCATGAAGACCTTCATACTTGTTTGTTTGCTTGTTTCTTATCACAGGAAGAACCCAAGAAAGTTACCAAAGCACTAAGTGATCCTACCTGGGTAGAGGCAATGCAGGAAGAACTTCTACAATTTAAATTACAAAATGTTTGGATACTAGTAGATTTGCCTAACGGTAAGAGTGCTATTGGTACAAAATGGGTTTTAAGAACAAGAAACATGAGAGAGGCATAGTCATTTGGAACAAAGCAAGGCTGGTTGCATAGGGTTATACTCAAGAAGAAGGCATAGACTATAATGAAGTTTTTGCCCCTGTAGCAAGAATTGAGGCAATAAGGTTGTTCTTATCTTATGCTTCCTTTATGGGATTTATGGTGTATCAGATGGATGTGAAGAATGTTTTCCTTTATGGTATGATTGAAGAAGAAGTATATGTATGTCAACCTCTAGGGTTTGAAGATCCTGACTATCCAGACAAAGTCTACAAGGTGGTGAAGGCACCTTATGGTTTGCATCAAGCTCCAAGAGCCTGGTATGAAACCTTGGCCAAGTATTTATTGGACAATGGGTTTCACAGAGGAAAGATTAATCAGACATTGTTTATCAAGAGGCATAAAGGAGATATTTTGCTTATACAAATCTATGTTGATGACATTATCTTTGGCTCTACAAAGAAGGAGTTGTGTATTGAGTTTGAGGAACTGATGCATGACAAGTTTCAGATGAGTTCTATGGGAGAACTCACTTTCTTTTTAGGGTTGCAAGTAAAGCAGAAAGAAGATGGGATATTTATCAGTCAGGATAAATATGTAGCTGATATTTTAAGGAAGTTTATATTCACAGATGTCAGGATAGCTAGCACCCAATGGATACAGGAAAGCCTTCGCTCAAGGACTCAGATAGTGATAATGTTGATGTTCATCTCTATAGGTTAATGATTGGATCATTGATGTATCTTACATCATCTAGACCAGACATTATGTTTGCAGTATGTGCATGTGTCAGATTCCAAGTCACACCTAAGGTTTCATACTTACATGCAGTGAAAATAATTTTTAGGTACCTAAAAAGCCAACCTACATTAGGCCTTTGGTATCCTAGAGATTCTCCCTTTGATCGGGTAGCATATAGTGATAGTGATTATGCTGGAGCAAGCTTAGATAGGAAGTCAACAACAGGAGGTTGTCAGTTCCTAGGATGCAGATTGATATCATGGCATTGTAAGAAGCAAACTGTGGTTGCCAATTCCACAACTGAAGTTGAATATGTGGCTGCTGCTAGTTGTTGTGGACAAGTACTCTGGATTCAGAATCAAATGCTGGATTATGGGTAAACTTTTATGCACACCATGATTTATATTGACAATAAAAGTACTATATGTATTATTAAGAATCTTGTTTTACACTCTAAAACAAAACACATAGAGATTACACTTCATTTTATAAGTGACTGTGTCACACCCCCAAATTCATGATTTGCAGCGGAATGGAATACCTGGGGCGTGATTGTCATAGCATCACATCATTTGTTACATTGAATGACCTAAAGTGTCGTTTTGAAAATACATCGTTTGATAAATTTAAAACATAATCAGAGTACATTAGGTCCCAAAAGGTTTTCCAAAGTTTAAACATCAACTTTAACATATCAAACGATAACATAAGTGCATGAAATCCAAAAGTGAGATGCGTCATCGCTACTCCTTAAAATGACTCCATGTATGCCATGCGGTATGTCTTAGTTACCTGAAAATACATTGCTAAAATGGTCAACAATAATGTTGGTGAGAAATCATAGGTTTATGTTAAATGATAATGAATGTTCAACCACGAGTATATAATGTTCGCCATGACAAAATGTCATAAAATGCTACATTGGCTTTTAATCTCATGACACTGAAGCTTGATTGTTTGATATATATATATATATATATATATATATATATATATATATATATATATATATATATATATATATATATATATATATATATATATATATATATAATCCGCCCCTTGATCCAGAGTGCTATACCAAGCTCTCTAGTGATAAATCAAATGAAATGCGTACGGAGACATGTTGGCGCTACCAACCCGAACGGAGGAGTCACCCTCAATAGATCTATTCACTCATCCTCGCTTACTCGTAATTAACGGTCCATGAAAATAGGGGACTTTAAATGGTATAAAATGGTACTTAAGCAATGTAATGATATGATAATACTTTGGCTTGTACTGAATAAAAACATGTTGCAATGTATTCTCCCCCGAGAGTTTTGAAATAAATCAATGATAGAAAACGGGGCTATGAAAACTCACCTGATGCAAATGGTAATATGATAACGTGAACAAACTGAACACAAGGCACGAATCATCTACCCGCAACCTAATATTATGGAATATAATCTAATTTAGATTATATAAAGATGTCATGAATGCAAGTGCATAAGTTATCTGTACCACTCGTATTATTTTGAAATGTTTAAAATCGTCGAAAATAATGTTTTATGTTATCGCGTCAATTCATACTGTAATTTTACATGTATATATGGTGTAACGATGTTCTATGATAGTCGTTTAGTGAAAACTTGTGAAAATAAAACTTTTCGTCGTAAAATATAATACTTGTTAATTTCTGAAAACGGCCAAAAGTGGCTTCGGAAAACTAATCGCAAAACAGTGTGTACTGAGAGTTAGGGGACAAACTCAGCATTTTTGAAAAGCTTGTTACAGTACCTAAATATGTTCAGTAGGGAATTTGTACTCATTGTGTCTAGATTTTTTGATAAACGGTTGAAAAATATGGCATTTAGGCCAAAACTGCATTTCTGGGTAACTTTGACTGGCTGTAAAATACTCATTAAAAGTCAAAATGGAAAACAGACAACTTATTTGGAAAGTACTCCACGAGTACAAACTTTTGTTCCTTGGTGTTCCCCCCTCCAGAAATGAGTTTATTGACGGGAAAATAGCCTCAAACATGGGTGTTTGCTCATTTCTGGTTATTTGCTGAAAATTTTTCCAAGTGCTGACAGAAAAAAAATAGTGTATAACATCTATGTTTAAATGCTCGTATTTTCTTCGTTATAGGTCCGTTTTCGACGTTCTTTATATCCACAGATTCGTTATAAAGTGAACTAATATATTTTTGATTACTTGTGTTTTGTTCTAACGAATGCTACAACATGAGTCTCTCTTGATATGAAATTGCGGTTATCAGGAACTTATAGAGGATTCAATGCCTTAGGAGAATCAATATCGATATCCTTAATTTAACTCAATTATCCCTTGAGGAAAAATCCTTGTAGGAAAGTTTGCATATTTTGATGTGGCCATGCTTAAATGAAATGTTCTATAGTCTCGGATAGAAGTCTTGATTTATTTCTACAGTGTTTCTTAATGTGCATTCGCATTGTACTGGATCTTGTAATTAGGTCTAGCTTGTACCTTGAATGATAGAATTTGACTACTATATTTGAAATAGTGGTTCGAATGGTCTCGTGGTATCTTAAGATTTCTGTTGGGTTATGAATCGTCTTACTGCATATTTCTAGTCCTTGGTTAGTGGTGCTGTAATCCTTTCATTGTTTTCTTGTATCGAGGAATCCTCCTCGTAGGTGATATGGAATGTCTTTCCTAGAAGGGCGATTGATAATGGAAGCCAACTTATCGATTGAGTGATGGATGAATTGTGTCAGTGTCTATAGGATGTTCATAAAAGGAATGTTTATGAATGGTTTCTTTAGTTTTCAAAGCTTTGACTTTATGATGTATTGAATGAAGACTGTTTGATAAAGTTTGAAAGGAAGTTCGTTTCCTTCATGACATGATTCTTCCTGAATTTGACATAGGTGATCAGGCTATGTATAATTGAGGACAAATGATCTGATGCTGGGTTTTGATAAAATAGTATTATGTTTCCCAGAAATCGAGTAATGTTAATCTCACTCTTTGTAAAATACTAGTCAATACAATTTTCATGATAGTAAAACAGTTTATGAATTGGTAGCAAAATTAGCTTGTAGGATAATAGTAGAAATAGTTTGTAGAGCGGTAACAAAATATCTTGTATGAAATTGTGAACTAGTCCGTATGATGGTAAATAAATAACTTGTAATGAAATTGTGAAATAGCTTTTATGAAACTTGGAAGAACATTTTTAGAGGGTGGTAAAAGTCTACAAATCCACCATTTGGAGAATGTAAATAACTTAGTTCATAACAGGGTAGTGGTATACGATTATGAAGTGGTTGAGAATATGGTAGATGGTAATGGTGAGTCAAATCGTGCACGCTTCCCAAGCGGCAAGTCAGATGTGTGTGTAGAGACTTTGTGATGTGATGGTACAAATGGTTCTCTATATGATGAGAATGAAATTGATGATGATGAAATGCTAGTGGTGAGTTAGGAGATGATGGTGATAATGGTGAATGAAATACTACCCTCCTTCGTGCTATCTCGCGATGTCTCAGAGCGGCCAATAGTGATATAAGTAGCAAATGGTGGTGGTAGATGAGTAGTGAGTGCCCTACCAAATGGTATTCTATGTATGGGCTGAATGATGGGAACAACCCTGTTCCTATGACAAATCAATGGTGATAATGGTGGTGTAGATGCGACTTTACTCTTCTCCAAGAGTTCGGTCTCGGCATCGAATACTATCAAGAGTGAGTTTGGTGTCGAGTCAACTGGTGGTACAACGGTAGTAAAAGATGACAAGGCATCTTTAATGTCAGAATCAGATGAAAGGTCAATAATAGGCTGGGTGTCTGAAGACATCTCTGTCACAATCGGTATGAAATAAAGTGAATAACTCGCATAATGTATGTATAAAACCACATGTATAGTGAATATGCACTTATGATGTAATGATGTGATGTTCATGATGGTGTAGTTATAGTCTAGGGTCAATGATGCAACCTAGTTCTTTATAACCTTTGCTCTGATGCCAATCTGTCACACCTGTGGAAAACTAGAGGGGGGGGGGGGTTGAATAGTTTTACGTCTTTTTAATTTTATTATGAAAACTTAGTTTAGTTTTAAAACCTTGTTTGCTTTTAAAACTTTGATTCAATCTTATGTGAACTCAAATCTTGAACAATATGAACAAGTATATCTAAGTATGAATAATAATAATAATGTAAGCTAAGTATGTGAAATCAACACATGCATAATATAAACAATTATAGCTATATACGAGAGATAAGTACGTAATCGTTTATTTTATAATCCTTAGTTATATTTTGTATAAAAACTATACTTGATCGAAATGATCAATTATATGTATGTAACCTTTTTAGTTTGATTGTAAAAACTTTGTTTTGTGAATGAAACTTTCGTTTGATCTTTAAGTAAAAACAATACTAGCACTATATGAGCAACTATATATATACGTCTACGTCTACAAATGTAATAAAGATATAAGCAAGATAATAAATAAGATATGGAAAGATCTAACCGCGAGACAAAGGATTTATAGTGGTTCGGCTACAAGGACACCTTCCTTGCCCTACTCCACTCCTCGAGTCACCTACTCGAGAGTTTTCTTCACTATGTCAACAAGCTCCTTATGGCGGAGAAACCTTACACACCAATATACACACCACTTACACACCAAAGCTTCGTCACAACGAAATCACACCTTCTTCACAACTACTTCACACCAATCTACTACACACCTATCTTCACAACTACTTCACACCAATCTACTACACACCTATCTTCACAACTACTTCACACCAACTATCTTTACTACAATCTAGTTCACACCTATCTTCTACACACCAATTATCTTCACTACAATCTACTAGCCAATCACACAATCTATATTCCTAACACAACTATCTACAATCAAATATTCACAACACACTACACAAAGATATATGTAAATATTCTTGATGATGCACCAACAACTTGGATGTGGAGGTCACAACAAGTTGTAATACTTCTTGTCTTGGAGGATAGAAGTATTCTTCTCTTGCACTTGAGAGGATGATGTAAGAATCACTTTGAAACAAAGGATTATGTATTTATGATCAAAGGATTTAGAGAATAGAAATGGGGATCTAGAACAGAAAGTTTAGGAGTGCAAAAGGTGAGGAAAAAATCCAGGTTTAAGGTGGTATTTATAGGCAAAAGAATCTGACAAAGGAGCGTGGCCGGTCCCCTTAAATCATGGCCGGCCCCCTTAAAATTAAGGGGACATCCCTTTATAATTAAGGGGGCCGCCCAGCTGAAACGGCCAGATTCTTTGTCTTTTAGTGGGGAAAGTTTATTTGGTGAAAAACTAACTGTTTTTGGTTAAAAATTTGAATTCATATATTTAGTATGAATAAAACATTTTTCTTTATTACCAAAAGTGTTTTTCAAAAATATATAATATGTTTATATAATTAAATAAACTTTGCATTAGTTAATTAAATACCCCTTTGATCATAAATTGCACTAAACACTTTGTTTATTCATACCTTAAGTGATTTGGATGTAAAGAGAAATATTAATCTCTAAATACTTGTTTATGTCACAAGGTTTAGTTCTATGAGTTTATATTTTGTGATAATCGAAACATAGAGATATTGATAACATGTTAATAATGTTTTTAGGCATTAATTTATGTCAACAATCTCCCCCTTTTTGATTATTACAAAACCTTAAACTCAATATATCTAAAACTTGTTTTTAGACAAGTATTATAGAGTTTACATTTCTCTTCTCCCCCTTTTTGTAAAATCAAAAAGGTTAAGCCGAGTAAGCTTCACGAGGGAAGTTTAAACGGGTAGAATGCTCCCCCTTGATGTATGCTCCCCCTCATTTGAGAGCACCAAGGGAACGAGCTATGGAGATCTTTGCTACAAAAATATTTTAAGAGAGCAAGATACACATATATGCAAGGCAACAATTATGCAACTAAACAAAGATTCATTCAAGCATTATAGAAATGAAAAGCATTACAACACTCAATATGCTTGAAGCATATTGATAAAAATAACACAAAGGAAAAGACATAGTCCTATATTGCCTAAGAGAGCACTTGGACTTGCTTGCAACCAAAGGTTGGTTGATTCGTATTTGAAAGTGAACATCATAAGCATATGGTATGCTTAGATGGTTGATGATGGAGTGTTTGGAATGAGGATGGTTGAGTTAGGGTAAGATTGTTGGATTAATGGAGGTTGTTGGATTAATGGAGGTATATGTTCGGGTCATGAATGTTGGATAGTTTGGTGGTGGAGAGTTTGTAGCGGAAGAGGTTGATTGAGGTTTTGGATGTTGTTCAAGTGAGGGTATTGGATGTGATCTAGTGAGAAGATATTCAATCCAAGTGAAGTGTTCATTGAATGCAATCGTTTTTAGGAGAAAGATGCAACAAGGTTAATTGTTGACATGCTTCTCAAGTTGATTTATGTTGTGTGGTGATGAGGGTGATCTAGATGAAGGTGGATCCAAATTGCGTTGAGCAAGATGTAAGACTAAAAGAGCACTAAGCTCATGGGCTTCTTTTAGCGCCTCAACGAACTTCAAGTGTTTGGAGGAAGGTGATGGTGGTGGAGCATGATAATTGTCTTGGGTGAGGGTTTGAACATGCAACATAGGAATGGCATGTGAAGTTGTAGGATGTGGTGGTGATACTCTTGGTGGTGGAGACATGTTTGAGCTTGGGTAATCATGAAAACATGATATGGGTGGAAGACATTCTTCATGAGTGGATGGTGTTTTTGTTGAATGAGCAACATGTAAAGTGTTGGTAATGAGGTTGGGATTATTGTTATGGGATTGTGCATGCTCATCATAAGAAGGAACATTAGTCGAAGCACGAATGGATGATTTGTTGTTAAATGGATCATTTGTGTGAGAGTGAGGTTTAGGTGTTGGTTGATTATGAACAACATCGCTTGAGTTGTGAAAAGATTAAGAGGTTTGAGTGTAATGGAGAAGGATATGGGTGAGTAAAGGTTTTTGATATGTAATGTTCGTGAGAAGGAGAGTGAGGTGTTAGGTAAGTAATGTTTGAAAACATAGGTGGAATTTGGTGTTGAATGTTTGACAACGTCATTTGGTTTGACGGATTTTTAAAGGAAGTTAGCCTTTCTTCTCCAAACAAGTTTCTTAGTGGTTTTGGTTTAATGGGAGAGGAAATGATGAGATGAGTGGAGATTGAGAGGAATGAGAGTGTTTATAATGTAGGATTGGTGGGATCAAGGATGGATAAACTTTGATGGAAAGTTTAGGATAGAATAGGTTTGTGAATTTTGGGAAGTGTAGGATGAAATGGGCTAAAAAATAGAAAAAGGGAAACAACACATTCGACCATCAGATGGCCGGTCCCCTTAATTGGAGGCCGGTCCCCTTAATAATTAAGGGGGCCGCCCATCTGGTGATTCCCAGATTGCCAGAAAAGGGTTTTTGGTAGTGCATTGCAGAAAGGTTGTGTTTTTTGTTTCAAACAAGTCCAACTCTTTGAGGCAATTAAACATAGACTAATTATGTAGGCAATTATGTAGCTAAAGCATGTTAACCAAAGAGATTAAGTAATCAAGCAATTTCATCTAGCATGCAAACATACTCATCTAGCAAGCAAAATATAAGTGCTAGGAATCAATAAGCAACATCAAGTATTTCATAACTACATAACTAGGAGGATTAATCCTAATGTGTATTATGATAGCATGGGTTTCTAGACTTGTTACAAACGAAGTCTTAATAGATAAACCATGGCCCTCTTGATTTGATTTAGTTCACTTATAAGTGTCATTTATATAAATATAGATGACAAATATGAGATCACCATGCATGATTTAAAGAGACATTTTTAGCATTATTCAACAATGTTTGAAAGTAGGTTTTCATGTAGATATGAGAGTTAATTGAATAAAATAGATTCGGTTTTACTTCCAAATGTGTTAATGAAAGGTAAATAAAATTTTCTCAATCTTTGGTTTTGATCAAAACAAAATTGTGGATATTTATTGTGAAAACATCTTATTTAAAAGTGGGATAGTTATTTGAAAAACTATTTTCCAAAATGTGAGGTTTTTGCATATTTTTAAAGATATTAGATTTTTGACAACAAATATCATTAATCATATATTTTAAAAGATGTTTGTTATAGATCTCATGCTCAAGAGGATTGGTTAAGCCTACTATTATCTCATGCTATCGTTTCTACATATCCTATGATCCTAAAGGAAGTGATGACGAAAATTAATATGTAGGATGCGAGAGTGTTGAATGGGGTATAACCTAACATCTATAGTTCCTTTGATTTCGCACGCTTATCTGACTTAATGCCATAGTCTATAAGAGCTTGTTTCATCCATAGTTTTCTTACGCGAGGAATCTAATCCTACTTCTATATTAACGATTTATCCACTTAACTCATTTCACTTCATCACCATGAGTTTCCTAATAGTGGATATAGAAGATTTCCATTTTCTATTTTGTTCGGCAATGAACAATTTTATCTTATTCCTAGGAAAGTCAACCAATGATGTTTCTAGGTTATAAGAATATAAGCAATTATGAACTAAGCATTAATCTAACTAATCATTTATCTAAGCATGCAAATTATAGTGATGAACTTAAAAGAAACATGTACCTTTTAGTCTTCAATGGAATATCTTCAAGCACTTCAAGTGACCATGTTGACTTATAGAAGTCATTAGTAGATGATATTCCAACTTCTTCCAAGATTGACAACTTAGCCACTTGGTCCCCATTGTCTCATTGGTCCAAAGTTGTTTGGTCCAAACATATTTAACATTTGGCTAGGATGCATGTATGGTGGTAATATTTCCCAAGGATTGTAACTTGGTAGATAATTCCACATTTGATTTCTAGTGTTATTGTAATTTTGTCTATTTTGATTTCTTCTAGGTTGAGGTGTTTTAGATCTTGGATGATGATTGTTAGGTTTTCTTGGTGGTGGAGTTTTAGATCTTAATTTAGGTTTAGAAAATCCGGTTTTGACTTTTAATGATGGTTTATAAAAACTTTTTACTTCCACATCACTTGCAATAGGTATTTTTCTATCTTCTCTAAGTATATACTTAGGTTTTGACTCTAATGGTTTTTGTTTACTAGATTCACATTCAAACTTTATATTTTTATTTTCACTAGTTGAAACATTAGTTGAGGTTAATCCTAGACCGGTTTTGTCTCCCGAAGTTTCTTGAACACTTATTATTTTCTTAAGTGGGTTACTACTATTTTTAAACTAGTCAAGTTTGAAAATTTCATCTTTAAGTTTTTCGTTTTCATTTTTAACCTCTATGCATGTTTTACATTCTATAAGAACTTCTTTTCCTTTTTCCGAATGTTGTAGTGTAATTTTTAATTCGAGTACTTCATTTTCTAATAGATTGTTAATATGTTTTAGTGACTTATTTTTAGCTATAACTTTTTGACCTAATTTGCGTAACCTATTATATTCACTATCTAGGTCTTTTTCGTTTAATGATAAATTTTCGTCACTAAAGTATTTGGTTTCTGAACGTACCTCGCTTGATGTCTTAGCCATAAGACATTTCTCCTCATTTGTGATTTCTTTCTCATCGTCATCGCTATCATTCCAAGCTCCTCCAACAAACGCCTTTTGATTTTGATTTCTTGACATCATTGGGCATTTTCCGATGAGATGATTTGGATCACCACATTTGAAGCACTTCCTATCACTTTTGCCATTTTTGTCATCTTTATTTCTTTGGTTTGCTTTCCTTTCATCATACGGTTGTCTAACCAATCTTCCTCGCCATTTGAGGAATTTCTTGAAGTCTCTTACGGCCGTCGCATATTCTTCGTCATCACTTTCGGAGGTTGAGCTATCCTCGTTACTAGATTCCTTCCTAGCTTTCAACGCAATTGACTTACTTTGCTCTCTTTTTCCATTGACCATCTCGGAGTCTTTCTTTATTATTGCTTCGTAGACTTTCAGGTTGCCGATCAACTCAACAAGTTGAAGAGTTGACAAGTTCTTCGATTCTTCAATCGCCGTAACTTTAGCTCGCCATTTTGGATGAAGAGCCCTAAGAAATTTCCTAACAAAATTCTTACTAGAAAAATTCTCATCAAGTGCTTTTAAACTTGTGATAATAGTGTTAAATCTAGCAAAAGCATTATCTATTGATTCCTCCTCCGGAATCGTAAATTGTTCATATTGTTGAACAAGAAGATCTATTTTGTTATCTTTAACTTGACTATTACCTTGGTGAGTGATTAGTAAAGAATCCCAAATCTCTTTTGCGGTTTTACACATAAAAATTCTTTCATATTCTTTGCGTGGTAACGCATTATAAATAACCATTTTAGCCTCATTATTTTTTGATAGTTTCTTTTTCAAATCATCATTTTGTTTTTCAAAAGATACAATTTCATCCTTTTTAGTTTCAAAATTATATTGAATAGGAGGAAAATCACCAAAGGTAATAACATGCCAAAGATCTAGATCCTTTGATTTCACATAAGTTTCGAATCGATTTTTCCAATATAAAAATCCATCACTTTCAAATAGTGGTGGTCTTTGCATAGATTGCCCTTCTAAATATTTTTCAGATTCCATAGATCGTTACAAGTTTTAAAATACAATATATTTTAAAAATCTTGCTAGACGTGGCTCTGGTACCAATTGTGGAAAACTAGAAGGGGGGGTTGAATAGTTTTACGTCTTTTTAATTTTATTATGAAAACTTAGTTTAGTTTTAAAACCTTGTTTGCTTTTAAAACTTTGATTCAATCTTATGTGAACTCAAATCTTGAACAATATGAACAAGTATATCTAAGTATGAACAATAATAATAATGTAAGCTAAGTATGTGAAATCAACACATGCATAATATAAACAATTATAGCTATATACGAGAGATAAGTACGTAATCGTTTATTTTATAATCCTTAGTTATATTTTGTATAAAAACTATACTTGATCGAAATGATCAATTATATGTATGTAACCTTTTTAGTTTGATTGTAAAAACTTTGTTTTGTGAATGAAACTTTCGTTTGATCTTTAAGTAAAAACAATACTAGCACTATATGAGCAACTAAATATATACGTCTACGTCTACAAATGTAATAACGATATAAGCAAGATAATAAGTAAGATATGGAAAGATCTAACCGCGAGACAAAGGATTTATAGTGGTTCGGCTACAAGGACACCTTCCTTGCCCTACTCCACTCCTCGAGTCACCTACTCGAGAGTTTTCTTCACTATGTCAACAAGCTCCTTATGGCGGAGAAACCTTACACACCAATATACACACCACTTACACACCAAAGCTTCGTCACAACAAAATCACACCTTCTTCACAACTACTTCACACCAATCTACTACACACCTATCTTCACAACTACTTCACACCAATCTACTACACACCTATCTTCACAACTACTTCACACCAACTATCTTTACTACAATCTAGTTCGCACCTATCTTCTACACACCAATTATCTTCACTACAATCTACTAGCCAATCACACAATCTATATTCCTAACACAAGTATCTACAATCAAATATTCACAACACACCACACAAAGATATATGTAAATATTCTTGATGATGCACCAACAACTTGGATGTGGAGGTCACAACAAGTTGTAATACTTCTTGTCTTGGAGGATAGAAGTATTCTTCTCTTGCACTTGAGAGGATGATGTACGAATCACTTTGAAACAAAGGATTATGTATTTATGATCAAAGGATTTAGAGAATAGAAATGGGGATCTAGAACAGAAAGTTTAGGAGTGCAAAAGGTGAGGAAAAAATCCAGGTTTAAGGTGGTATTTATAGGCAAAAGAATCTGACAGAGGAGCGTGGCCGGTCCCCTTAAATCATGGTCGGCCCCCTTAAAATTAAAGGGACTGCCCTTTATAATTAAGGGGGCCGCCCAGCTGAAACGGCCAGATTCTGTCTTTTAGTGGGGAAAGTTTATTTGGTGAAAAACTAACTGTTTTTGGTTAAAAATTTGAATTCATATATTTAGTATGAATAAAACATTTTTCTTTATTACCAAAAGTGTTTTTCAAAAATATATAATATGTTTATATAATTAAATAAACTTTGCATTAGTTAATTAAATACCCCTTTGATCATAAATTGCACTAAACACTTTGTTTATTCATACCTTAAGTGATTTGGATGTAAAGAGAAATATTAATCACTAAATACTTGTTTATCTCACAAGTTTTAGTTCTATGAGTTTATATTTCGTGATAATCAAAACATAGAGATATTGATAACATGTTAATAATGTTTTTAGGCATTAATTTATGTCAACAACACCCCCAAATTATTGATTTGCAGCGGAATGGAATACCTGGGGCGTGATTGTCATAGCATCACATCATTGGTTACATTGAACGACCTAAAGTGTCATTTTGAAAATACATCGTTTGATAAATTTAAAACATAATCAGAGTACATATGGTCCCAAAAGGTTTTCCAAAGTTTAAACATCAACTTTAAAATATCAAACGATAACATAAGTGCATGAAATCCAAAAGTGAGACGCGTCATCGCTACTCCTTAAAATGACTCCATATATGCCATGTGGTATGTCTTAGTTACCTGAAAATACATTGCTAAAACGGTCAACAATAATGTTGGTGAGAAATCATAGGTTTATGTTAAATGATAATGAATGTACAACCACAAGTATATAATGTTTGCCATGACAAAATGTCATAAAATACTACATTGGCTCTTAAGCTCATGACACCGAAGCTTGATTGTTTGATATATATATATATATATATATATATATATATATATATATATATATATATATATATATATATATATATATATATATAATCCACCCCTTGATCCAGAGTGCTATACCAAGCACTCTAGTGATAAATCAAATGAAATGCGTTCGGAGACATGTTGGCGCTACCAACCCGAACGGAGGAGTCACCCTCAATATATCTATTCACTCATCCTCGCTTACTCGTAATTAACGGTCCATGAAAATAGGGGACTTTAAATGGTATAAAATGGTACTTAAGCAATGTAATGATATGATAATGCTTTGGCTTGTACTGAATAAAAACATGTTGCAATGTATTCTCCCCCAAGAGTTTTGAAATAAATCAATGATAGAAAACGGGGCTATGAAAACTCACCTGATGCAAATGGTAATATGATAACGTGAACAAACAAAACAAAAGGCGCGAATCCTCTACCCGCAACCTAATATGATGGAATATAATCTAATTTAGATTATATAAAGATGTCATGAATGCAAGTGCATAAGTTATCTATACCACTCGTATTGTTTTGAAATGTTTAAAATCGTCGAAAATAATGTTTTATGTTATCGCGTCAATTCATACTGTTATTTTACATGTATATATGGTGTAACGATGTTCTATGATAGTCGTTTAGTGAAAACTTGTGAAAATATAACTTTTCGTTGTAAAATATAATACTTGTTAATTTCTGAAAACGGCCAAAAGTGGCTTCGGAAAACTAGTCGCAAAACAGTGTGTACTGAGAGTTAGGGGACAAACTCAGCATTTTTGGAAAGCTTGTTACAGTAGCTAAATATGTTCAGTATTGAATTTTTACCCATTGTGTCTCGATTTTTAGATAAACGGTTGAAAAATATGGCATTTAGGCCAAAACTGCCCTTTTTTGGTAAATTTGAGTGGCTGTAAAATACTCATTATAAGTCAAAATGGAAAACGGCCAACTGATTTCGAAAGTACTCCAGGAGTAAAAACTTTTGATCCTTCGTGTTTCCCCCTCCAGAAATGAGTCTATTGACAGTAAAATAGCCTCAAACACGGGTGTTTGCTCATTTCTGGTTATTTGCTGAAAATTGTTCCAAGTACTGACAGAAAAAAATAGTATACAACGCCTATGTTTAAATGCTCGTATTTTCTTCGTTCTAGGTCCGTTTTCAACGTTCTTTATATCCACGGATTCGTTATAACGTGAACTAATATATTTTGGATAACTTGTTGCATTTTATTAGTGATTAATGTCCTGTTTTGGTCCTCAAAACTCGTACATTATCAAGGTATTTTCCTGAAAATTGTCTATTAAAAGTGTAAACTTGTTTTTGGCATAACTTTCTCGTCGTAATCCGTTTTTATCGATTCAAGCGGCCACGTTTTCGTTTTAAAGTGTATTTTTAGATTATTCAATCAAAAATAGCTCACGGTCTACTGAGTTTTCCAGAATTAATAAAAATAGATAGTAGCTAAATATAGTTTTAAAAAATGGACAGTAGCTAAATATAGTTTTTAAAAATGGTATATTCACTTTGTTTGTTGTCTAAATCCAACTCCAACACTTTCAAAAATTCCCTTAAACTACCATACACCTTCTTAGGGTGTCATGGGGTCCCTAATGTCACAATATAATGAATAGCTCAATAAATCACTAACATGATATATTAATGATTCAAGAATAATTAAATTTGTATAAAGTGGTATAGCATATGGATACTTGCATTATTTGCCATCAAAATATAAAAGAAGCATAAAAAGTTTATGAAAAATTAAATAGAACCTTACTTGAAATGGTGGTGATTGTTTGTTATAGAAAACTTAATAAATCTATAGGTTTATATTTCAAAACCTTGTAATAGATGTCTAGCTATGATTATATGAACTTGATTATGAAAATTTCTTGGTTCTTCTTGATGTTGAATGTTGGCCGTGGGTAGGGAAGTGGAAAGGAGGGAGTATTTTATTTCTTGATCTAAAAACAACTAGTAGTATGCATGTATGTGTTGGTAGGTGATGGTTTAGAGTTTAAGTATTAGTGGTTTTTGGGAAAAATTGGTGACATGTGTGATTGATGTATGCACAAAACCGGCCACCTAATGTTAAGGTGGTTGTGTTGCTTATTTTTGATGCAATATTTCGATTACGGGTACCGTTTAGTGTATATTTTGAGTAGTTTAGCGTATTTGTGTACCGGGTTAATTAAAAATAGATTTTTATTGGAACTAACGTGACAAAATAACGTTATAAAAATTATAACATATAATTTTTGCAAACATTGAGTGTTTTGATAGGTATTGCTTTGTTGGTACAAATATTGTTATAACATTATAAAATTGAAAGTTTAATATATATAAATTATCAAATTATAATTTAAATAACTTTCATAATTTTTAGTTGCAATATAATTAGTATATAAAAATACTAGTGCCATAGTGTGAATTGTTTGGTGCATTGATACATTTTATTGATCACTTGTAAATGTTTATTTGTAATTTACATATGTGTAAATTAAAATAATATAATTATTATGAGTGGAATAGTATGCACATGATGTGTCGATGATGTGTAGACTAACCTTTAGTCTATGAAATGCATTATGAATAATAACTTATGATCACATAGTTTAACCTTCCCGGTGTCACACCCCCAAAATCAGGTCCAGCGGAAGCATACGTGTAGCTGGGGTGTAACTCAATTGGTATTACAATACAGGTTCAAAACTGGTTTTCACTTGAGTCATTTAGAATAAAATAGCTTAATCAAAATGTTGAATTTACATTTTTAAAAGTAGTGCGGAAGTAGGCCCTAAAAAAAATAGTTTAAAACGGTCCCCATAAGAATATCAGAGTCTTCTATGACCATGCCATGCCAAAAGCCACCAAAGGTAAGATAACGCCTTAAGAACCTGAAAATACATGCTAAAACGTCAGCATAAAGCTGGTGAGTTCATAGATTTTAGTAAACAAGTAATTTCCGTAAACAAGTATTTCCAGTAAACAAGTATTTCCAGAAAACAAGTATTTTCAGTAAACAAGTATTTTCGGCAAACAAGTATTTTGCGGAAGGCAAGACAATATAACAAATACAATGTCACAGCCAAAAATAAGGTATACAGTGCCTAAGCTCATGACCCCGAAGCTCGACGTAATCGTATGCAATCAAGCATAAAATGCCCCAAGTAAGTGTTTGCCAGACACTCGGAAGTAATCCGAATGATATGCGTCCGTTTGACAGGTTGGCGCGACCAACTCGGACGGGGTGTCAACCCAAATAGATCTATCCACAGCATTCGCGCTCACACGCATGTAATTAACGGTTCATGATAAAGGGGACTTCAGTGGCAGTAATAGGTAACTCAGGCAAAGTAACAGTTTTGTATTTATGTCCGCAAAAGCAAGAACTTGTATCCATAAGAAAGTAATCAAGGATGGATTAAGTAATTCATAAGGTATTCAAGTAATCAATCAAGTATTTCAACCATCCAGTAATGTTTGAGAAAGTGAATCGCGTTCAAGTAAAACAAGCATTGAATTTAAATAGTAATGAGCATGTATCTTCCCCCAAAACAGTTGTAAAACAAGTAAAAGTAGGGGTTATGAACTCACCTTAGCAAAAGCAATATCCGATAGACAAAGTAGTAGTTGGAAATAAAGTCCGGGTACTCTAATCGCGGCCTAAATAATGCATATGTCTTAGGTTCGAAAACAAGGTCAAGCATGCAAGTCATACACTATATTATCACTTGTACATGTTGTTGGAAATTTTTATTGCCAAAAACGTAGGTAATCAAAGTAATCTCGTATTTAAGACATCCACCATTTTAGAAAACGTAACTTGTACATCTCACGACCAAATATTAGTCGTCTTGTAAATATATATTTTGAAAAATCTCTAACGCACCTAATAAGTATACTTAATGTTCTACCATTTTTATTTACATCATTTTAGCCAAACTACACTCTAAAATGTCCAAAAGTCCATTTTAAATATTCCATCAGCTTTCCTAATAGTAGAACAAAGCTGTCAAAATTATATGTTTTGTCGCAATTTCTTTGGACTATAACTTTTGCGTCGTAACTCCGTTTTTCAAGTTCTATATATTCCCGCGAAGGTATTCAAGTATACTTTAGGTTTTTCAAGGTCTCGGCTAGCCTAAATGTCCTTTAACCTCAGTTTTCCTAGCTCAAAAATTCGGGACAGAAACCATTTTTCAGAAAATGTAGTTTTCGTCGTCAATCTTGAAAATAGCATAACTTTTTCGTTATAAGGCCGTTTCAACCCGTTCAAGTGGCCACGTTCTCGTTATTAAATCTATTTTCTATATTTCAAGTCTAATATGGCCAACCAAGTACTGATTTTCCACAGGGAGTCGAAAAGGGACAGATTTGACATCAAAAGTGTCAAACTATATTTACCAAATCTTTTAGTCATCCTACCTTCTAACAACAACTCCAATGCTAGTACTAGTCCATCCATCATCATCTCAACTAGAAAAGTAATGATCTAAACATAACTTAGCAATAGTCAAAAGTCCAAGTAAAAGATCATCAAGGATGCTTACAACTACTAGTTTACTAACATCTAAATATATAATGTTTTCCTCTTCAACTTCTTTTAGAGATTTTTACTAACCAACTTTCTTATGTTTAAAACTTGTTCAAAAACATCATTTCTTGCTAAAAGATCAAGGTGGATGTAAAATGTTTCAACATGTACCAAGTGATACTAAGTATATATACTAGACAAGCATAAAAAAAATCATGAACTCATGAAGTATTAGTAGTATAAAAAAAATCACTTACAAAGGTGATTAGTGAGATGAGAGTTATAAAACACTAGTGTAACCCCAAGATTGATATTAAACCCTTGTTAATCTTGCCTTAAGTATCCTTGAAAGTGACCAACAAACTCTCCTTCCTTCCTTGCTCCTTGGATGTGTCGAACTATGTATATAGATGGGAGGTGATATGTTTTTTTTTTTTTTTTACAACTAACAATGAGTACTAGAGCATGGTTTATATATCTAGATGAGGTCAAAGAGGTCAAAAATATCCAAGGACAAAGTCCTTGGATTGTGCCGAGTTTTAGGGGAAGGAAAAGGGGGCAAAGAATGGCCCTAGCCATCCTCATTAATTACATGTCTCTTTTATGGTCAAATATGTTGAATTTGGTAAATTTTTTTTCATGTATATCTTGAGATAATGAGGAGGGGGCGGCTCATAGGGTAATATTGGAAGAAAATTGTGTTTTATTTGTGTAAAAAGTATATATTGAATGTATTGGGTAATAAAAATATGTATTGGGTATTAGTTTGGTAGTTAACGAAAGTTATACGTAATTAAACGTAAGGTGTAAGGAATTTAACTTGGACATCGGAAAATATTTTTGGGACTTTTGTAATAATTTTAGAAGTATAAAAATACCCTAAAAATAATTGTTGAGAAAGTCGGGTATGTCGAGTGTTACATTTTTGAATAAAAATTAACGTTATGTAGAATTTAAAAACCGTAAGTATTTAAAGAATAAAAATTCGTTTTATAGAATGAAATGGTGAACTGGGGAAGGAGCAAGGTACCCGGAGCGTTGTGGACAAAAATTAGCCTAAGTCCTAGAGTACTTAGAATTTATTCAAAAATTCGTGTCGGTCCAAGTAATAGCTCATGTAAAAATGTTTCAAATCAAACGTCAAGAATTTAAATTCGAGTTTAGAAATTAGTATTGACCTGGGAAATAGCGGGTTGTGACATTCTACCCCCCTAAAAAGGGAATCTCGTCCGCGAGATTCAGTCAGCGTTGGTCGTTGAAGTGGTATTAGCGAAGAGATGGGGGTACTTCTGACGAATCCGGTCTTCTCGCTCCCAAGTGAATTCGGGACCTCGTTGATAATTCCAGCGAACCTTGACGATAGGAATTCGACTATGTCTCAACTACTTGACATCCCGGTCCATGGTTCTAAAAAGATATGAGTTGGTTATCAGGTTGAGTTGTGTCCAGCAGAATGATGAGCGATTCAAGCATTCCTTGAGATTGGAAACATGGAATGTATTGTATTCACTACTGAGTTCTGGCGGAAGCTCTAGTCTGTAAGCTACAGGGCTGACTCTAGCCAATATCTTAAATGGACCAACGTATCTCGACTTTAACTTCCTGCATTTTTCGAACCATATCACGTCTTTCCAAGGCGAGACTTTCAACATAACTTGGTCGCCAATCTTGAAATTCTAATGGTTTGCGTCGCACATCGTATAGCTTCTTATGTCGATCATGTGCAGCCTGTTGACTTGGAGCGTTGTTCCAAGCCCTGATGTGTTCTAACGATCAATGAAAATGAAATGACCAAGGAAGCGTACTAATAGCCAAAAGAAGTAGATGTCAATGCTAATGAAAGGAGTGAGAAATACATTACAATACTCATGAAAGAACTAATGAATCATAAGAATAAAAAGGGAATCATGTCAAGTACCATGTTTCAAGAACAGAGAATGTTAAAAATGAAAGGTTGCAAACGAAAAGATCAACAATAGAAAGAACATTCGTACTAATATGAGCCAATAATGCTTGAAAGAAAGATTAAATATCCGTTCGAATAAAGAAGCAAACTGCTATCGATTAACGAAAAAGAATTAATGAATCACAACAATAGTAAATAGAATTAGATGTCAAAACAAAGAATGATTGAAAGGAGATTAGATGTACGAATGGAGAAGGAAAACGCGATTGATTTATGCAAACGAAAGAGTCAATAAATCATAACAATAGTAAATAGGTTTAGATGTCAAGAACAAAGAATGCTTAAAAGGCATGTTTGAAATCAGGATGAACAAAGAAACAAACGAAATGATAGGTGAAAGAAGGACCAATAATGATGCAAATAAACGCAAATAAAGGAATCATAAATCATTACGATAGCAAAGAGGATGGATGGAGAATATCAACACAATAATAAATTAACCGAGAGAATCAAAGTGTTCAAATAATAATCAAGAGGGGTAAATACTGAAAGACAGAGTGTCAAATGAGGACAATCAAGAAATGAGACCGACAATAAGCATCCCATATGAGAATAAATGAGGACAAGCAATAAATGAGAAAAGCATTACGCAAATCGAATGCTAAGTAAGAACAATAATAAATACAAAAGACATTAAATTTTTCGAATGTTGATTGAAGGTAATTGGGAGCGAACAATAAATGAGAAAGACAATAAATGTCATAACTATGAACAAGTAATCAGCGAGAAGTCAATTAGTATTACGAATTTTGATTAAGATTGAATGTGAACAACAAATAACCGGTTAGACAATAAATGTCACGAATGAGAGCAATCAGTAAATGAAAAGTCGAATATTGATTGAGTAAGGATGAAGACAGTAATAAATGGGAAAGACAATAAGTGTCACGAACGAGAATGAGTCAATAAATGCAAAGTCAAATAAGTATCAAGGATGTTGATTGATTATGAATGAGAACAACAATAAATGTGATAATCAATAAGTATGGCGAATGTTGATTGAGAAGGACAGAATATTCGTACTCAACCTCTCAGGCTTTATTCTGGTCTATCGAGATCGTAGGTTGGTCGTCAAGCAGTTTCTACTGGTGCGTGATGTTCCTTACGAGGCGCCATGCGTGTCACCGGTAATAGGGTAGAGTGGTGAATGGATTTTCTGGTGATAAACTCTAGTCGGGTGGGAGGAGTAGGCTTATTAGTGGCTCTCCTATTCGTCTTTCGAGAGGTCTCATGAATGGCTCCGTCTCATTGTCGGGCATTAGTAAGTAGGTCAGTGATATGGGTGTTGGGAGGGTGGCCGACAAGTTTTCCAACTTGTCCTCGGAATCGAAAAATACATTAAGTAGGGGTAAACATTGTTGTCGAGTTCCGTCGTTACATTCCTGGTGACGTGATTCTTCAAATCCACAAGAAGTGAGGAAGAATGAGGTGTTATAAAGTCGTGTCCCGAAAGTAAGTGTTCCAAAAGTATAGTGTTACAAAAGCATGGGACGAGTGTTCAAACTAGTCTTCAGAAACGGCTAGTAAGGTAGTCAGGGAAATTGGCAGACTATAATGGGTTTTAATGTCACATAAAACGGTGTCACATATGATTTTGAAAATTTTTAGAGACCATTTGTATTAATCATGATATGTCGGAAGGTTTAAAGGACCTTCAAAAGTACGAGTGTGTATGTTAGTTCAGTTACGCTAGTAATATGTCTCTAGCTTTTAAAAGTGGTTTTGAAAGACCAAAATGAGTGTCCCAACTTGAAGTCAAATGGTAAGATTACGTAGGGGAAAAGGCGTAATGGTGTGACCGGTACGGTATGTATGTATAAGTGTATAGAAAATACTTATAGTGAATAGCGTAAATCATGTAAAGTATAAGTTATCAAGTAACAAGGTATAACACATAGTTACGTCACGTAGATCATTAAGTAAAATATCAAGTAAGGCAGTGGCTTGGCAGGCAGGCATGTGGCGGTCATAGGGTTAAGTTTTTGTAAAGGTAGTTATAGTCTGGGTTTTGGAAATACCCAATTCTCTATAACCGAGGCTCTGATACCAATCTGTCACACCCCCAAAATCAGGTCCAGCGGAAGCATACGTGTAGCTGGGGTGTAACTCAATTGGTATTACAATACAGGTTCAAAACTGGTTTTCACTTGAGTCATTTAGAATAAAATAGCTTAATCAAAATGTTGAATTTACATTTTTAAAAGTAGTGCGGAAGTAGGCCCTAAAAAAAATAGTTTAAAACGGTCCCCATAAGAATATCAGAGTCTTCTATGACCATGCCATGCCAAAAGCCACCAAAGGTAAGATAACGCCTTAAGAACCTGAAAATACATGCTAAAACGTCAGCATAAAGCTGGTGAGTTCATAGATTTTAGTAAACAAGTAATTTCCGTAAACAAGTATTTCCAGTAAACAAGTATTTCCAGAAAACAAGTATTTTCAGTAAACAAGTATTTTCGGCAAACAAGTATTTTGCGGAAGGCAAGACAATATAACAAATACAATGTCACAGCCAAAAATAAGGTATACAGTGCCTAAGCTCATGACCCCGAAGCTCGACGTAATCGTATGCAATCAAGCATAAAATGCCCCAAGTAAGTGTTTGCCAGACACTCGGAAGTAATCCGAATGATATGCGTCCGTTTGACAGGTTGGCGCGACCAACTCGGACGGGGTGTCAACCCAAATAGATCTATCCACAGCATTCGCGCTCACACGCATGTAATTAACGGTTCATGATAAAGGGGACTTCAGTGGCAGTAATAGGTAACTCAGGCAAAGTAACAGTTTTGTATTTATGTCCGCAAAAGCAAGAACTTGTATCCATAAGAAAGTAATCAAGGATGGATTAAGTAATTCATAAGGTATTCAAGTAATCAATCAAGTATTTCAACCATCCAGTAATGTTTGAGAAAGTGAATCGCGTTCAAGTAAAACAAGCATTGAATTTAAATAGTAATGAGCATGTATCTTCCCCCAAAACAGTTGTAAAACAAGTAAAAGTAGGGGTTATGAACTCACCTTAGCAAAAGCAATATCCGATAGACAAAGTAGTAGTTGGAAATAAAGTCCGGGTACTCTAATCGCGGCCTAAATAATGCATATGTCTTAGGTTCGAAAACAAGGTCAAGCATGCAAGTCATACACTATATTATCACTTGTACATGTTGTTGGAAATTTTTATTGCCAAAAACGTAGGTAATCAAAGTAATCTCGTATTTAAGACATCCACCATTTTAGAAAACGTAACTTGTACATCTCACGACCAAATATTAGTCGTCTTGTAAATATATATTTTGAAAAATCTCTAACGCACCTAATAAGTATACTTAATGTTCTACCATTTTTATTTACATCATTTTAGCCAAACTACACTCTAAAATGTCCAAAAGTCCATTTTAAATATTCCATCAGCTTTCCTAATAGTAGAACAAAGCTGTCAAAATTATATGTTTTGTCGCAATTTCTTTGGACTATAACTTTTGCGTCGTAACTCCGTTTTTCAAGTTCTATATATTCCCGCGAAGGTATTCAAGTATACTTTAGGTTTTTCAAGGTCTCGGCTAGCCTAAATGTCCTTTAACCTCAGTTTTCCTAGCTCAAAAATTCGGGACAGAAACCATTTTTCAGAAAATGTAGTTTTCGTCGTCAATCTTGAAAATAGCATAACTTTTTCGTTATAAGGCCGTTTCAACCCGTTCAAGTGGCCACGTTCTCGTTATTAAATCTATTTTCTATATTTCAAGTCTAATATGGCCAACCAAGTACTGATTTTCCACAGGGAGTCGAAAAGGGACAGATTTGACATCAAAAGTGTCAAACTATATTTACCAAATCTTTTAGTCATCCTACCTTCTAACAACAACTCCAATGCTAGTACTAGTCCATCCATCATCATCTCAACTAGAAAAGTAATGATCTAAACATAACTTAGCAATAGTCAAAAGTCCAAGTAAAAGATCATCAAGGATGCTTACAACTACTAGTTTACTAACATCTAAATATATAATGTTTTCCTCTTCAACTTCTTTTAGAGATTTTTACTAACCAACTTTCTTATGTTTAAAACTTGTTCAAAAACATCATTTCTTGCTAAAAGATCAAGGTGGATGTAAAATGTTTCAACATGTACCAAGTGATACTAAGTATATATACTAGACAAGCATAAAAAAAATCATGAACTCATGAAGTATTAGTAGTATAAAAAAAAATCACTTACAAAGGTGATTAGTGAGATGAGAGTTATAAAACACTAGTGTAACCCCAAGATTGATATTAAACCCTTGTTAATCTTGCCTTAAGTATCCTTGAAAGTGACCAACAAACTCTCCTTCCTTCCTTGCTCCTTGGATGTGTCGAACTATGTATATAGATGGGAGGTGATATGTTTTTTTTTTTTTTTTACAACTAACAATGAGTACTAGAGCATGGTTTATATATCTAGATGAGGTCAAAGAGGTCAAAAATATCCAAGGACAAAGTCCTTGGATTGTGCCGAGTTTTAGGGGAAGGAAAAGGGGGCAAAGAATGGCCCTAGCCATCCTCATTAATTACATGTCTCTTTTATGGTCAAATATGTTGAATTTGGTAAATTTTTTTTCATGTATATCTTGAGATAATGAGGAGGGGGCGGCTCATAGGGTAATATTGGAAGAAAATTGTGTTTTATTTGTGTAAAAAGTATATATTGAATGTATTGGGTAATAAAAATATGTATTGGGTATTAGTTTGGTAGTTAACGAAAGTTATACGTAATTAAACGTAAGGTGTAAGGAATTTAACTTGGACATCGGAAAATATTTTTGGGACTTTTGTAATAATTTTAGAAGTATAAAAATACCCTAAAAATAATTGTTGAGAAAGTCGGGTATGTCGAGTGTTACATTTTTGAATAAAAATTAACGTTATGTAGAATTTAAAAACCGTAAGTATTTAAAGAATAAAAATTCGTTTTATAGAATGAAATGGTGAACTGGGGAAGGAGCAAGGTACCCGGAGCGTTGTGGACAAAAATTAGCCTAAGTCCTAGAGTACTTAGAATTTATTCAAAAATTCGTGTCGGTCCAAGTAATAGCTCATGTAAAAATGTTTCAAATCAAACGTCAAGAATTTAAATTCGAGTTTAGAAATTAGTATTGACCTGGGAAATAGCGGGTTGTGACACCCGGTTACAAAATGATTACCCGTAAACCTAGTTTACGTGAAATAATGAATAGTGATTTGAATAATGATATGAAAATGACCTGAAATTGCAAAATTGTGAGAGTCGTCCACCCTAATAGGAATTCAGTCCCTGAATTCAGTTCATGTTGGTCTCTGGAGTGGTATTGGTGAAAAGTTGTGGATACTTGAGTCGCATTTGGTCCTTTTGCTCCCAAGTAAACTCGGGACCTCTTCGAGAATTCCAGCAAAGTTTCATGATAAAATTTGACTCTGTTTCATGTTTGACCTTACAGTCCATGGTTTCTACTGGTTCTTCTACAAGGTTTCGGTTTATCGTTGAGTTGGATTTCCTTCTAATGCAATTATGAGTGACTCATCTGAAAGACATTTCATGAGATTTGAAAACGTGAAGCATGTTTGTGTAACACCCCCAAAATACCGCAGCGGAAGACTGTGTCATTGGGATGCTACTTCAAGGCACAAAGTACAAGATATAGAAAACGAACTCTAAATGAGACGTTTTTGAAAAGTTACCATTCGAATAGATAAAAGTCATAGTTTACAAAACAAAGATCCCAAAATAGAATAATACATAAGTTTTTAAAGTGTATCGAATGGTAAACGATAAAAGTGAAAGTCTCCAAAAGCATGCCCTAAGACTCTCAGCTCCACATACCTGCTATCGCCTTTCTAACCTGAGATAAACATGCTTAAAAGTGTCAACACAAAGGTTGGTGAGTTCATAGAGTTTGTCTTAATACAGTTGAAAAGCCTATAAGGAATGTTCACCCAGCAAAGGCATCGTAAATCCACTCAGTTGCAAGTCCCGTCATAAGAGACTTGTAACCTGTGTGTTCACAACCCACTGCTACAATATAATATGATTAAGATATGTATAAGTTCATAACAACAGTTAAGCAATTTGTAGTGAGTCTACACTTCATCTCCGAAGACCTCACTTTAGTATGTTTGTCTCCATGGTTGTGCCCAGCAACTTAATCTGGGGCCATTGGAAATATGTATGTATGTCTCCATGGTTGTGCCCAGAAACTTAATCTGGGGCCATTGGAAATATGTATGTATGTCTCCATGGTTGTGCCCAGAAACTTAATCTGGGGCCATTGGAAGTCTCAAGAGTACACCATCACAGTTTAGTATAACACAGTTAAGTATAGTACAATCACGTATGTATGACATCAAGTATAATGTAATCAAGTATAATGTTATGTGAATCTGTACAAGTAAGCAAGTAGTAGCATGTATCTCCCCCAAAGAGTTGATAGAACAATTAAAAGAGTAGGGGCTATGACTCACCTTAAGTGATGATACTTGAAATGAAATGAAGTGAACAACAATGCACGGTTAGCTGCCGCAACCTAAAATGAATGATGAATGATCTCATTTAGATCACCAATTGATGTTATGAATGTCCATGCTCATGTTTCTATACCACTCTACTCTTTGGAAAAACACTTGTGTTATCAAAATATATAATCCAAGAATTTGGAAAAATATTGCTATTAGAAAATATAATAAGCTAGTTGTAATATATATATACTTATATATATATATCGTATGTTTCCATGTTAGTGTTGAAATCCTCGGGTTGAAATCCTTGAAATATCGCCTTGAAATGATGAAAATATACTTGTAATAACTAATACTTCATTAGTTATAAAGCTTGGTACTTAATATTATTTCTAGCTTATAAATGTACTTCGTAGTTTTTGTGCCACTTTTATTAAAAGCTGTCAAATAAAAATGGTTTTAGCCGATATTCAAACGTGAATATCTTTGTCGTTACTTGTCCGTTTTACTTGTTCTTTATATCCACGGTTACGTCTTAGTATGTAGTAATATATTTTGGAAAGCTCGGCTCCTCCGGGTTAAGTCTAAAGCCTCTTTTTGACCGACGAAAAACGTCCAACAGCAACTAATTTCCAGAAAATACTTTTCGTCAACAATCTTGCAAAAATCATAACTTCTTCGTTATAAACTCTTTTTAATCCGTTCTTTCGCCTACGGCTTCGTTTTTGAAAGTATTTTCTAAAAATTTTGCCAAAGTTTACTTTGTATATATTGATTTTCCAGAAAATAACAAAATGGGACAGCATGTCTAAAACATGCTCCAAATCAAGTTTTCAAGGTTTATAACTAATTTCTAACATCACCAAACCTCTTGTAATCACCACATAGCTAATCTAATCCTACCATACACCTTCTTAGGGTGCCATGGGCTCCTAACCAAGTTATTATAGCAAGGGGATTCATAAATAAAAAGTTAGGGTTTGTATGTTCCATTTTAGACAAAATAAATGGCGGTATAGCTAGTTGTACATGGTTTTTAGCATGGAAATCATGAAATACAAGTAAATATAAGATGTTTCATGTAAAAATAAAGTTGATAACTTACTTGATAAAATGAGATGATTAGATGATGATTATGCTTGGATTTCTTGTGTTTTTCTTGATTGATTCTTGATTAGGCAAGTAAAAGGAACAAGTTTAGTGTTATAACTTTTGAAAAATAATGGATCAAGGTGTTGGTTTGGTTTTGGTCGTGGGTTTTGGGAGGAAGAAGGAAAGGAAGAAACTTTTAGATCTTGAAAAGTTATGATTATGATACTTGGTTTATGTTTAGGTATTAGTTTTGAGGTTTATTAATATAGTAATAGAAAATTAATGCATAAGGTTAAGGAGGGGGGTTCATGGCCGGTTTTTCAAAGGTTCAAAGTAGTCAAATAGGTTTTGAGTTACTAATTAATCCTAGTGTAGTATTAGTGTTGTATAAGTAAAGGTTTTAGGTGTTAAATTTAGGTAATCGTAATTAGTTTTTATTTATAATTGAGTACCGGGTTTGCGAGAAATAAATGTTAACAAAGTTAACCGGGACAAAATAGGGTCATAATAAAGATAAAAATATGTTGGGAGTAATTACTGAGTGTTCGGGTGATTATTGTTTAGTTTTCACGAAAACCGTCGTTATATTCATACGCGTACGTTATAAATAAAATAAATTTCCAAAATACTGGGTAACTGAATGTTATAACTTTTATGATGTTAAAATGGATATAAAAATATGTCGGGACCATTGTGGGAATATTTAGATATATTCGTCGTGTATAAACCGGGTGTTAACGTTTACTATAAATACTTATACGAAAAAACGTTAAATGTACTGAATATAGTAATTTGAAAATCCTGAGAGTGGTATAACTGAAAATGCTGTTATGATGATATGCAGACTATCTCCAGTCTGTATGCAGTGTCCTTAGCACTAATGAAATGAATTCGCACCTAAACCAATCCGGTTACGCGAGTTTGAATACCCGTAAACTAAATTTACGATGAAATGAGTAATGCAAGTGAATGATGAAAACTTTTCCGGAAATGAATAGTGTTTAGTGAATAGTAAATTTCCCAAATGTTTCTCAGAATATCAAAAGGACCTCGAAAATGATGAATAGTAAAACGATGAATAGTGTTTTAATGAATAGTGATTTATGAATAGTGTTTTTCCAAAGTTCTCGAAATGACCTGAAATGACGAGTTGTGACAGTTTGTGTAATCCATTGTTCTTTGTCAAAGGTTCAAGTCTAAAGGCCATTGGGCCTACTATGTCTAAAATATTGAATGGTCCAATGTCTATCGGATTTAACTTCCCGCATTTTTCTGAATTGTATCATACCTTTACTAGGCGGAACTTTCAACATAACCGTGTCACCAACTTGAAAATCAAATGGTTTACAACTTATTGAACTTGTAACTGATTATTGATCTGTAAGAATTTCTTGGTTGTTTCATGAATATGTTTTTGGACTAGTGAGTTGAGCTTTTTCCGATTTTGGCCCGTCAATAAGTGATTGGCAATTCGACCATAGAGTGCCTCAAATGGTGTGATCCTTATGTTCATGTGATAACTATTTTGTTTAAAATGAATTCGATTTATGGCAACTGGTTAGTCCAACCATTTCCATAGTCAATCATACATGATCTAAGCAGGTCTTCTAATGTTTGAATTGTTCTCTCGCTTTGACTATTGGTCTAAGGATAATGGGCGGTGTTTATATCTAATTGGGTTGCAAGGGAAATCTTAAAATGATTTCCAGAAGTCTGAGGTGAATCGGCTACCTCTATCAGGAATAATTGAACTGGGTACAATGAATCTTGTGACTAATTCCACAATGTTAGGTCTTTCAAAGAAGATAGATTATGGTTAACAATTTTGATTACTTATGTTTTGTTCTAACGAATGCTACGACATGAGTCTCTCTTGATATGAAAATGGGGTTATCAAGAATTTATAGAGGATACAATGCCTTAGGAGAATCTATATCGATATCCTTAATTTAACTCAATTATCCCTTGAGGAAAAATCGTTGTAGGAAAGTTTGCATATTTTGATGTGGCCTTGCTTAAATGAAATGTTCTATAGTCTCGGATAGAAGTCTTGATTTATTTCTATAGTGTTTCTTAATGTGCATTCGCATTGTACTGGATCTTGTAATTAGGTCTAGCTTGTACCTTGAATGATAGAATTTGACTACTATGTTTGAAATAGTGGTTCGAATGGTCTAGTGGTATCTTAAGATTTTTGTTGGGTTATGAATCATCTTACTGCATATTTCTAGTCCTTGGTTAGTGGTGCTGTAATCCTTTCAATGTTTTCTTGTATCGAGGAATCCTCCTCGTAGGTGATATGGAATGTCTTTCCTAGAAGGGCGATTGATAATGGAAGCCAACTTATCGATTGAGTGAGGGATGAATTGTGTAAGTGTCTATAGGATGTTCATAAAAGGAATGTTTATGAATGGTTTCTTTAGTTTTAAAAGATTTGACTTTATGATGTTTTGAATGAAGACTGTTTTATGAAGTTTGAAAGGACGTTTGTTTCCTTCATGACATGATTCTTCCTGAATTAGATATAGGTGATCAGGCTATGTATAATTGAGGACAAGTGATGTGATGTTGGGTTTTGATAAAATAGTATTATGTTTCCCAGAAATCGAGTAGTGTTAATCTCACTCTTTGTAAAATACTAGTCAATACAATTTTCATGATATTAAAACAGTTTATGAATTGGTAGCAAAATTAGCTTGTAGGGTAATAGTAGAAATAGTAGAAATAGTTTGTAGAGCGGTAACAAAATATCTTGTATGAAATTGTGAAATAGTCCGTATGATGGTAAATAAATAACTTGTAATGAAATTGTGAAATAGCTTGTATGAAACTGATGTGCAACTTATGTGTGCAAGTTTTAAATTTATAAAGTCGAATTACCGGATCTAGAAATAACACATACGAGCAAGTGAACTCGTCCGCAATAGCAAGATATGAAGGTAAGTCGGGATCGTTCGCAGGGATTTGGGTGTTTTTAATTGTGAAGAATCTATGTAACAATAAGTAATAAAAAGGTGGTAGTTGGTTGTCACGTTCCAAAATACCATATATGCAATAAGTAACATGAAAATAATGATTAAGCGAATTCAATAAGATTAAAAACTACACTTGCTTAGACTAGTTTACTATCCTTGATAAGGATGATTGTGATAACTCTTCTTAACATGTTGGTTATGATAATTAGTTGATGTTCTAATCTATTGTTTTAACAAGTTAAACATTGGCCAGATTTTAATTCATAAAAACAAGCATTAAGTTTAAACCAATCAATTCAAGATCAATCAAAGGTTCATAAGGTTTGGTGGCAATCTTAAACACAAGAAGAATCTTCCATTATAAATCAAATGCTCTTGGGAAATGGTCAATACAAAAGGTAACTGATTCATAGACAAAAAGGTTACAATTGCTCATAAACCACTACACTTTCGTCCAACTAGGAGTTTACAAACAATGAGATTTGATGTTATGAAAGCATTCTTATTACAACCATACTTCTCGTTTCTTTGTTTAGTCAAGAATAATTATGGTGAAAAACAATCATTCATAGACAAATGATTATAACTAGTTGAATAATAACAAATCTTTCGACCCTTGAAACCATTATCAATTAGTTAAACTTGATTCAACAAATGTCACTATGAAACTTAAATACAATTGAGTTTTAGGATTGACTTGAAATTGAATTAAAACATGTTATCACAATCATAAGCAAACCATTAAATAATAAACCTCATCTAAGCAAGTGCACAAAAAGCACTAGCCACTCATAGCAAACATGAACATAAACTCAGAAATTTGAACATTAGAAACCATGATTAAAAGTCTTACAATGATTGAAATAAGATTACAAATGATGTAGTAATGATGCCTCAAGTGTTGGTGATGACTTCTTGATGTTTTAACCTCCAAATGATGACTTCTTGGACCTTCAAAGTTTCCTGGGATTTTATGGACGAATTTTGGTATTGAGAGGGAGTATTAGTGGTAAGAGAGTTGTTCTCTCAAGTTGGGATAGAGAGAATTGGTAATTGTGTGTCTAACTCTTCACAAAGGCCTCTATTTATACTCCTCTCAAGGCTTGGGGCATTAATTGGTTTTCTTGGGGACAAAAGATCATAGAATGCCAGGGAAATGGGTTCTAGAATGATCTAGGTCGGACTTGGGGCTTAATGGCACTTAAATAAGCATTAAAATTAACTTGGGAAGGTCATAATGGTCCATCCGATCGGATACGGGGCCATGCCGATCGGATGGATGAGACATTTTGATCCATCTGATCGGTAATCCATCCATCTGATCGGAGAGATGCATTTTGGCAGAAAATGACAAACATCAAAGTTGTAGATCTTTCTCATAGCTTTCAGTGGCCGCGAACGGGGGGTCAAACGGAGTCCGTATACTCAACTTATGGCCAAAATGGTGGTGTTTCAGGAACAACGAGTCTTCCATTATTTCTTCGTTTTAGCTTCTTTCCTTCATTTCTCTCTCGTTTCCCTTCTTGTGCTTTATTCTTGAGTCTTTGGAGTGAAAACTTCATGACTTTATCTTCTCGAATTTACTCCAAGATACTTGCTTTTGTCGGGAATTCTTCGTGTAATCGTAATTCCTTCATTTCTTTCACTTTTCTCCATTTTTCCTGTATTTGGCTACATATGCTACACAAACACATTTTGATACGATTTAGTGGCAAAAGCATATAAAAATGACCAAATAACATATACAAAAACACAAATAACGCTTCTAAAAACATGTTAAATTAGAGCGTTATCAGAAACATGGAAGAACATTTTTAGAGGGTGGTAAATGTCTACAAATCCACTATTTGGAGAATGTAAAAAACTTAGTTCATAATAGGGTAGTGGTATATGATTATGAAGAGGTTGAGAATATGGTAGATGGTAATGGTGAGTCAAATCGTGCACGCTTCCCAAGAGGCAAGTCAGATGTGTGTGTAGAGTCTTTGTGATGTGATGGTACAAATGGTTCTCTATATGATGAGAATGAAATTGATGATGATGAAATGCTAGTGGTGAGTTAGAAGATGATGGTGATAATGGTGAATGAAATACTACCCTCCTTCACGCTATCTCGCGACGTCTCAGAGGTAAAATAGAAGTATGCACTATGGGACGGCCAATAGTGATATAAGTAGCTAATGGTGGTGGTAGATGAGGAGTGAGTGCCCTACCAAATGGTATTCTATGTATGGGCTGAATGATGGGAACAACCCTGTTCCTATGACAAATCAATGGTGATAATGGTGGTGTAGATGCGACTTTACACTTCTCCAAGAGTTCGGTCTCGGCATCGAATACTATCAAGAGTGAGTTTGGTGTCGGGTCAACTGGTGGTACAACGGTAGTAAAAGATGACAAGGCATCTTTAATGTTGGAATCAGATGAAAGGTCAATAATAGGCTGGGTGTCTAAAGACATCTCTGTCACAATCGGTATGAAATGAAGTGAATAACTCGGATAATGTATGTATAAACCCGCATGTATAGTGAATATGCACTTATGATGTAATGATGTGATGTTCATGATGGTGTAGTTATAGTCTAGGGTCAATGATGCAACCTAGTTCTCTATAACCTTTGCTCTAATGCGAATCTGTCATACCCCCAAATTCATGATTTGCAGCGGAATGGAATACCTGGGTGTGATTGTCATAGCATCACATCATTGGTTACATTGAACGACGTAAAGTGTCATTTTGAAAATACATCGTTTGATAAATTTAAAACATAATCAGAGTACATAAGGTCCCAAAAGGTTTTCCAAAGTTTAAACATCAACTTTAAAATATCAAACGATAACATAAGTGCATGAAATCCAAAAGTGAGACGCGTCATCGCTACTCCTTAAAATGACTCCATGTATGCCATGCGGTATGTCTTAGTTACCTGAAAATACATTGCTAAAACGGTCAACAATAATGTTGGTGAGAAATCATAGGTTTATGTTAAATGATAATGAATATAGAACAACAAGTATATAATGTTTGCCATGACAAAATGTCATAAAATGCTACATTGGCTCTTAAGCTCATGACACCGAAGCTTGATTGTTTGATATAGATATAATCCACCCCTTGATCCAGAGTGTTATACCAAGCACTCTAGTGATAAATCAAATGAAATGCGTTCGAAGACATGTTGGCGCTACCAACCCAAACGGAGGAGTCAACCTCAATAGATCTATTCACTCATCCTCGCTTACTCGTAATTAACGGTCCATGATAACAGGGGACTTTAAATGGTATAAAATGGTACTTAAGCAATGTAACGATATGATAATACTTTGTCTTGTACTGAATAAAAACATGTTGCAATGTATTCTCCCCCGAGAGTTTTGCAATAAATCAATGATAGAAAACGGGGCTATGAAAACTCACCTGATGCAAATGGTAATATGATAACGTGAACAAACAGAACACAAGGCACGAATCATCTACCCGCAACCTAATATGATGAAATATAATCTAATTTAGATTATATAAAGATGTCATGAATGCAAGTGCGTAAGTTATCTATACCACTCGTATTGTTTTGAAATGTTTAAAATCGTCGAAAATAATGTTTTATGTTATCGCGTTAATTCATACTGTAATTTTACATGTATATATGGTGTAACGATGTTCTATGATAGTCATTTAGTGAAAACTTGTGAAAATATAACTTTTCGTCGTAAAATATAATACTTGTTAATTTTTGAAAATGGCCAAAAGTGGCTTTGGAAAACTAGTCGCAAAACAGTGTGTACTAAGAGTTAGGGGACAAACTCAGCATTTTTGGAAAGCTTGTTACAGTACCTAAATATGTTCAGTAGAGAATTTTTACCCACTATGTCTAGATTTTTAGATAAACGGTCGAAAATATGGCATTTAGGCCAAAACTGCCATTTCTGGGTAACTTTGAGTGGCTGTAAAATACTCATTATAATACAAAATGGAAAATGGTCAACTGATTTGGAAAGTACTCCAGGAGTACAAACTTTTGTTCCTTGGTGTTCCCCCCTCCAGAAATGAGTCTATTGATGGGAAAATAGCCTCAAACATGGAAAAAAAAATAGTATATAACGTCTATGTTCAAATGCTCGTATTTTCTTCGTTATAGGTCCGTTTTCGACGTTCTTTATATCCACGGATTTGTTATAAAGTGAACTAATATATTTTTGATAACTCGGTGCATTTTATTAGTGATTAATATCCTGTTTTGGTCCTCAAAACTCGGACATTATCAAGGTATTTTCCTGAAAATTGTCTATTAAAAGTGTAAACTTGTTTTTGGCATAACTTTCTCGTCGTAAATCCGTTTTTATCGATTCAAGCGGCCACGTTTTCGTTTTAAAGTGTATATTTAGATTACTCAATCAAAAATAGCTCATGGTCTACTGAGTTTTCCAGAATTAATAAAAATGGACAGTAGCCAAATATAGTTTTAAAAAATGGACAGTAGCTAAATATAGTTTTAAAAAATGGTATATTCACTTTGTTTCTTGTCTAAATCCAACTCCAACACTTTCAAAAATTCCCTTAAACTACCATACACCTTCTTAAGGTGTCATGGGGTCCCTAATGTCACAATATAATGAATATCTCAATAAATCTCTAACTTGATATATTAATGATTCAAGAATAATAAAATTTGTATAAAGTGGTATAGCATACGGATACTTGCATAATTTGCCATCAAAATTTAAAAGAAGCATAAAAAGTTTATGAAAAATTAAATAGAACCTTACTTGAAATGGTGGTGATTGTTTGTTATAATAAACTTAATAAATCTATAGGTTTATATTTCAAAACCTTGTAATAGATGTCTAGCTATGATTATATGAACTTGGTTATGAAAATTTCTTGGTTCTTCTTGATGTTGAATGTTGGCCGTGGGTAGGGAAGAGGAAAGGAGGGAGTATTTTATTTCTTGATCTAAAAACAACTAGTAGTATGCATGTATGTGTTGGTAGGTGATGGTTTAGAGTTTAAGTATTAGTGGTTTTTGGGAAAAATTGGTGACATGTGTGCTTGATGTATGCACAAAACCGGCCACCTAATGTTAGGGTGGTTGTGTTGCTTATTTTTGATGCAATATTTCGATTACGGGGTACTGTTTAGTGTATAGTTTGAGTAGTTTAGCGTATTTGGGTACCGGGTTTATTAAAAATAGATTTTTATTGGAACTAACGTGACAAAATAACGTTATAAAAATTATACCATATAATTTTTGCAAACATTGAGTGTTTTGATAGGTATTGCTTTGTTGGTACAAATATTGTTATAACATTATACAATTGAAAGTTTAATATATATAAATTATCAAAATATAATTTAAATAACTTTCATAATTTTTAGTGGCAATATAATTAGTATATAAAAATACTAATGCTATAGTGGGAATTGTTTGGTGCATTGATACATTTTATTGATCACTTGTAAATGTTTGTTTATAATTTACATATGTGTAAATTAAAATAATATAATTATTATGAGTGGAATAGTATGCACATGATGTGTTGATGATGTGTAGACTAACCTTTAGTCTATGAAATGCATTATGAATAATAGCTTTTGATCACATGGTTTAACCTTCTCGGCTACAAAATGATTACCCGTAAACCTAGTTTACGTGAAATAATGAATAGTGATTTGAATAATGATATGAAAATGACCTGAAATTGCGAATTGTGACAGACTGCAATGATAAAAAGTTAATTCAAGTTGTTAAAATACACACAGGTAACAGTTTTGCAGATTTACTTACAAAAGCTCTTAATGTTGGAAGATTTCAGTACTTGGTTGCAAGTATTGGAATGCTAAATCCTTAAAGTTTTAATCTATTTGTGTCTTTGTAATGTTTTGTAAAGGATTATCATTGTTAGATGTATCAATTTGTACTGCTAAGTATAACTAGTATTGTTAGTTATACTTAAGACTATTATGTTAATACTGCTAGTGCAAATTAATATTGTTGAGTTAAAACTGTTAGTCATAATTAATACTGTTATGATGAAAATGCACTGGATTGTGTTTTCTTTGTTTTAGACTAACACTTGCAAGATAAGCAAAGCAGTATGTTGGAATTGGTGCTGTGTGAGATTCATGATGGAAAGCAAAAAGTGGTGTTTTATTTGATGCATAGCTTATGCTTAATGATGGAGAAACTGATTAATGATAGAGAGGATTTGGGGATCACTTGACAAGGGTCAATGCTAAGTTTACATCTGATCGAGTTGGGAAGTCCTTTAAAATCTTTTTCTTGAAATCAACCTATGTCTACCAGTGAGCCTAATGAAACATCTGGGCATAGGCTATACTAAACATGAATTGATGGATTTTAGTTAGTCAGATAGTAACTGATCTAACTCACTATTTACCATTCTATCATTAGTATAGTGTGTTAGTCTATGGACATCTGGTTTAGAGAACAACGAGCAGACATGAATCTAATACATTTGTGTTAGAGGTAACACCTGCCACGAGCTGGAAACCCTATCAAGAAGGCTCTTTTAATGAGTCTATCAGATCACAGGCAGTATTTATACTGAAATCATTGGTTCTCACACAACCAGAGGTTAAATGCAACTGAAATGATTAAGTGCCTTCCTTTACACTTAATCCCTTCAAAATGTATGAGTGCAGTATTGTTTTAAAAGCAAATTTGGGTTAATACTGCTGGGAAAAAGTTTGTACTGTTGGTTCAAGATAAGACTGCTAGGCTAAAAAAATAGTACATCTGGGTTACCGTTAGTGCTGTTTGGGAATAACAATTTTTCATTAATTAATTCTAGCCGTTGAGATATTTATGTCAATTAGTTCGCTTATAGGTTTCCTAAATTGGATAATTCATAATCTTTCTTTAATTTATAAGATTTCTTCAAGATAAAGAAACGATTTATTCAGTCCAATCAAAACCCTAAGTGATATCAATATGATCCCAATTGCCTTTGCCAAACCCACATACTCTCATAAACGAACATAATCCTGCACCCTAATCAAACTTTTATCGATCTCAATGGCGAATTTGGATTTTTGTGATACACACAACATGGTCGCCTACTTAAAGAAACCAGAGGGAAGTGAAGGATTTCACCAAATAGTGGATTTTCTCAGCGTAAGTCACATAAGGTATGCACTTACAGTGAATCCCACTATCTATGTTTCTCACATCAAACAGTTTTGGCGCACTGTTAGTGTCAAAACACTTTATAATGGAGAACAAGAGTTAACTGCTACCGTGAATGGTATGCTCAAAACGATTACTGAAGCATCTGTTAGGAGACATCTCCACTTGGCAGATGCTGATGGTATTAGTTCACTACCAAACACTAAAATTTTTGAAAACCTCACCTTGATGGGATATTTCAGAACTTCTAATAAATTGACTTTTCAAAAAGGACATTCTTCCCCTCAATGGAAATTTCTCATTCATACCATCCTACATTGTCTAAGTCCTAAGAAAACTGTTTGGGAACAATCTAGTAACAATATAGCAACTGCTATTATTTGCTTGGCAACAAACAGAACATTTAACTTTTCAAAATTAATTTTTGATGGTATGGTGAAAAACTTGGATAGTAATAACAAATTTTTATGCATCAAGATTTATTCAAATATTTTTGAGTAAGCACCAAAGGTTGCTTAAGACTCATAATAGAACTTATTTCGCTCCTAATCTTACTCAAAAACTTTTTAGCAACATGAAGAGGGCAACTAGGGGTCTTGTAGGGGGGGTGTACCATTCTTTCAAACAATGCTTGTGCAAGACCAACACATTCAGGGTAAAGGATCAACAATCCCAGTTGAGTCCCATCACACACCCACCAGTGCTCCATCTACCTCACAACCTCAAATAGCAATCACCTATAGGAGAAGAACTAGACAGGAATCTGTGGTTCCTCGGTCTAAACCTCCTAGTCGCACCTATGTAGTAGATGAGGCTATCTATTTTGGTGAGGATGACAGAATGGTGAGGGCTACCACTATTGTCTCTAACTTAAAAGCAGGATAGGACAGTGTTAACTTGCATAAGACCCAATCCATGGCAACACTAGTTGGGCCTAGTTCTCTAAGAGCTAGCTCAGAAGGTCGTCTCGGGTGCCACTTTACCATGGGGGATACTCCTATTCAGACTTGGTCTGAAAGGGTGTCTACAATGCCTAATAATTCACATCTCCTAAGAGTTAACACACTTGGAAGTGATGAGGGCAGTGTGCAAATAACTAAATTGATGGAATTATGTACAAAACTATCAGACAGGGTTACTAGCTTGGAGAATCAATTGAAGCAGACCAAGCAAATATATATTGTTCTGCTTATACTCCGCTTATCAAAAAGGTAAAAAAGTTAGAGAAAACAGCTAAGTCCAGTCAAGCTAGAAGAAGAGCAAGAATGGTGGTCTCTGATGATGAAGATGATTTGGAGGAGCCTTCAAAATAGGGGAGGAGGATAGATAAAATTGATCAAGATCCTAACATTTCATTGGAAGTTAACCGTGAAGATCAACAAGAAGTATCATTTGGAGATCTAAGGGCTGCTAAAACTCTTGCAGATATAGTTACAAGTAGCAGATTTGATGATGAAGGTGTTTCTACTGCTGAGTTAGTTTTTACTACTGGTCCTTCAACAATACCAGTTAGTACTGCTAGCATGGTAGTTTCTACTGCTGATACAACTTTTACCACCACTGGTTTACAAAGACCAAGGGGAGGAGTTGTGATTCAAGAACCTAGTATTTCCACTACAACAACAGCTGAAGAAATTGATCCTAAAGATAAAGGTAAAGTCATACTTGTTGAAAAGCCTAAGACTCTGAAGAAGAAGGTTCAGGTTGCTTATGATCCTCAGTATGCTGCTCAACTAATTGTTGAAAATGAAGAAGCAGCGAGATTAGCACAGATTAAAGCTGATGAACTTTTAGCTCAGAAGATGTATGAACAAGAAAGGACAAGTCTCAATGAAGAAAAAAGAGAGAACTCACTTCAAGAGCTACTGGATGTGATTAGAAAGAACAAGAATGCAAAAAGAGCTGAAGCAAGAAAGAATAAACCACCAACTAGAGCAGAAAAGATGAAATATATGACTGCTTATTTGAAGAATCAACACAACTGGACTACTAGTCAACTTACAGGTAGATCATATGAAGAGATTGAAGAATTGTTCAATAAGGCTTACAAGAAAGTTCAAGACTTCATTCCTATGGAAACAGAAGAAGAGAACAAAAGAATTAAGAGAGTTGGAATATCTCTGGAATCAGAGTCTTCAAAGAAACAAAAAGTTAGTGAAGAATTACGCACATTAGAAGAGCAGGAAAAACAATTGACTGAAGAAAAGCTACAACAGATGATGATTATTGTTCCAGAAGAAGGAATGCATGTTGAAGCTTTGTAGATCAAATATCCTATTATAGATTAGGAGATTCAAGATGATGGACTGATAAAGTGTTGGAAGATCACCAGGGTTGGTAATCACATTGAAGTACATCAACATTTTGATGATATGCTAAAAGCACTTGATAGAGAAGATCTGGTAAATCTATGGGATTTGGTCAAAGAAAGATTCAACTCAACAGAACAAACATATAACAAAGAAAGAATGCTATGGGTAGAATTGAAAAGAATGTTTGAACCAGATGCAGATGAAGAATTATGGAAATTTCAGTCTGGTATTCATGATTTGACATGGAGATTGTGTGATTCATGTGGAGTGCATCATGTTTCTATAAAAGCTAGAATTGATATTTACATGCTAGTGGAAAAAGAGTATCCATTGTTAAGGGGAACACTCACATTGATTTGGGTTGCAAAACTCTTGGTGGATGAGTATAATGAGATGGCAAGAGAACTTCTGAGGAAGATACTTATGCAGGATGAAAGATCTAGAAGATGAAGTGTTTAGAAGAATCCTCTCAGAGTAAAAGATTTAATTCAAGAAACATGATGATTTGGAGGTAAATCAAAAGTTTAGGGGAGGATTGTTGGGAATTAAAAGACTTCATACTTAGTACTAGCAATCCAAGAGTTAGTGATGTTCAAGTTACAGCTGCCAGTAGTAATAAAGTTAGTACGGCTAGAAGGAAAGTTAGTACTGCTAGAGTAAAGTTAGTACTACGAGTACTAACTTAAGACTGCTGAAGGAAGATACTACTGCTAAAGTGATAAAGATGTGTCAAGTGATTTGCATTAAGTTATTCAGTGTGTATTCTATATAGTTAGAAAGATATGTATATTCTATATAGTTAGAAAGATACGTATAAGATTAATATTATAGAAGATTTGTAGTTATCTTGTAAAGGACTCCTTAGTGTATAAAAGGAGATCCTTGGTCATAGTGATAGTGACAGAGAGTTTTTGATATATAGCTTCAAGGTTGTAAACCCTAGTACTACACAGAGTACTCGTATTATTTATATAATAATATTGGAGTTTTCAGTAATATCATTGTTCATACAGTTTACTGTTTTATTAATATTCTTCTAAGTATTAAAGAGTAAATTCCGCATACTCTTTAGTATTCACAAAGTTTCTAACATAGTTGTTTTGGACTTATCCAAATTAACTTAAACTTTACAAGCTAAGGAATAGATCATGTATTGGGATCCACAAGTTATACATCCTTTAATCATTCAATATGTATATGTTTTGTTTGATCAATTGTTTATCTTCTCTTCTCTTTAACATGCTAGCCAAAATCTATTAGTGTTTGCTTAGTTTTGAATGAAACTTAGTTGTTGATTATTGATTGTCGTCTCTTATTTAATTAGTTGTTATTGCATTAGAAATTAGAAAGGTGGCTAGATCTAAATATATTACTAGCTTAAACGTCTAATTAAACGCTCCACTATAGTGCAATATTTGGTTTGATCATTGTATTTAGTGCATGAATTGTGGTCGCTGACATTAAGGGTCTTAATGAGTCCTATTAATTCTCAACGTTGGAGAACTGTTGTCGCTAACAGTAAGATTCTAAACGAGTCCTATTGATGCGCGTGATGTGTCATTGCGGTTTAGCAATGTTAATGCCTAGTCAAGTTTTACATTTATATTTAGCCGACTTATCAATAACACACACTTAACGAGCAGTGTACCCGGTCAGTATGAATATAATGGTAAGTAGAGTGTCGATCACTAAGAGTGGAATGTATTATCTAGTTATTCTAATCAGTATTTTAATATCTAAGTTAGTTTTACAATCTAAGTTAGCTGTACAACCTAATCTAACGCAAAGGGGGGTTCAGCCTGAGAGACTGGCACAGTTTTGGTTATGATTAAACTACAAATTAACTAAAATAATTACAACGATTCAGCGAGAAGTAAGCACGTACATAGATAGATACTTGAGACAATAAAAAGACCTGTCCTTATGATTAAGATAGTTTGTCACTTGTTTTATTGCTAGTTTTATATGAAGTGTATGTAATTAACCTTTTCTCATTGGTTCTAATCTTATCGGCGAGTAAACCCTTGATGATTACTTAAGTCTATCCTACTTTTCTAAAGACATTAGAATTAGTAGGCGAGGATGAGGCATGGCGACCCGAACAAAGCTCAGCTAGAAACAGAGGTTATCAATGCACTAATAAAAGTCACCAAAGACATCAACATATAAACTTTAATTAATGGGAAAGCAATTTTAAGGCCGGTCTTTGATTATTCCGTAGTCACAAAGCTACCGGCCATCAATCCTGATGAATTAAAGTGTACTAATACAATAAAACAAAACTACTTAATGAATTAAATACATGCAGGACCTTCTTACAGCTCTCATATCTGCGTTTCTGGTGTGTCTTATGCTTCTTCTTCATCTGATATCGACCTTAGGGTTTGGCAAAAGGTCTTTGAATTCATCTAAGTATAGTATTGCATCGTATCTATTGAGTGAGATACGGCGCATCTTCTGGATTATAGTAGACTTTTGACATCTTGCTCATTTTGCTCCATAATTAGTCCAAAATCGCCAACTTTCACCAAATTCCTGTTTTTACCTGAGAATTACAAAAGTAAACATAAATGCACCAATTCTCATACATAATATAATAAAACAGTTTAATTAGATAGGATAAATGATTATATAAATATGTACTTATTTGAGTTCATCAAATATCCCCCCACTTAAACTTTACTTGTCCCCAAGTAAACCTTAGAATTAATCATATGAAAATAAGTCCCAAAGGATTTTTATCATTAAGCACGTATTCGTCTATTGTCATTTTCACACAACTAAACACTTAACGAAGTAGAAACCAAAATAATATTTCAATGTTAAAACAATTCTAAATCGTTTAGTTGCTCAGTCGTGATGAATATTCTATCATAGGTTTGGCAAATATACACATCTCCCCCACTAAAGCCGAGGAGTAACAAGTCTAAAGCAGTAAAAAGGGTTTTAAGGTTTAAGGGTTAAACCTAGCTTCGTTCAAACATCTCCTGCACAAACTTAGTAGATCGCTAGCGCGCGAGTCCTCGACGCTTCTCCTAGCGGATGGTCACTAATGTCCTCCTTGGATCGCTAGCGCATTACTTGCGTAACGGATGGTCACCAATTCCTACACTAGATCGCTAGCGTGCTATTCGATTAATCTAATACTCTGATGGTCACTACCTTATTCACACATTTGATATTCTCACTTAGCCATCATTATATCCGGATGCTCGAAAGCTAACAACGAATATAACAATACGGTTGGGTAGGGATAACATTTAGGATATAAATTGGTGTAAAATAAAAAAAAATAAACAAAACAAATAGATCAAAATCCTAAATGTGGTTAATTACTCTTCCAACCATCCCATGAATAAGACTCAATTTATTGAATAACTCACGCTTTAACACTTGAAACACACGCTTTAGGTAGATACGAATTATACTCAATAAAATCTCAATCAAATAATAACCTTAGTTGGCGTTCCCATAACGGCCAACTCCCATTCAATCCATAAATATAGTACAACAACAATAATGATAACTTTACAATGTTGGAATAAACAAACTTCTAACTTCTTCTTTCTTTTTCTTTTCTCATTTTTTTGATTTTTTTTTTATATCAACATATAAATGTGTAAAATTTCACATCTTTTCTATAACTATTTTTTCGGATAATTTTTCCATACTTTTCATACTTTCAGAAATAACTGTAATAGTGAAAGTAGTAAACACACGACAAATAAAGTAAAAATTATACAATATTTACTTTCATACCAATTGCATTGTGCAATTTCCCGACCTAACCAAAGATAATGAATTACGCACGCGAACACAGGTAAATGTAAGGAAACACACTTTGCCTAAAGCAATTAACCACGGATTTTAATCTACAGGGTAGGCTAAGGTCTAAGGGTGTAACGAAACATTATAACAAAGGTGTAATAATCCTAAAGGAATGGCTCTACGGGCTTTTCTAGGGGTATCTTACTCTAAAAATGAGAGTAACAAAGGGTTTATACGGGGGTTAACTAACCAGTGTAGTTAGTTAATAACACATAACATATAAAGGCTATTTGGGTGTAATCCTAGAAATTTACCAAGTTAGACAAGTAACTCCAATTATATCAATAATATTCATTATGGTGGTCTCGAATAGTATACAAGCCAAGTTCTAAAGTTTACAAGTTACCGGCACACTAAAGTTTTGATATTTTTAAAAGAATAGAGTTATGTGTGCGGTTATGTAATTTAGACTTTAAACAAAAACTTGCTAAAAAATTTTAAATTTTGATATATTAAGCGCATTTTAAGCATATTTTGAAAAAGTTTAGGACAAGTAAGTGTTCTAATTCTCCATCCCCCCACTTAAGTTGAACAACGTCCTCGTTGTTCTTGTCAAAGATTGAAAACAAGGAAAATAAAAGAATTAGAACAGAAAAACTCCCCTGAGATTTGCTCGGTATGATCCTCCATTATGCGTTTAATGAGCAAAAATCAACTTTGTTGTGGATGTAGGCTTTTAAGCTTTGAAAATGATGTATCCACAAAAAGTGCAGGAAACTATAAGACCAAAATTACCTTTACACACCTGAGTTAAGAAGGTTCAAACTTGCATAATAAATTAGTAATTAGTAAAAATAAAAATTGAAAATAAAACTGTAAATCATCAGGTCAGTCGATACGCCGTATCTTATGAAAGAGGATACGCCGTATCGAGCCTGGAATAAATACGAATCAGAATAAAAGATGTGTCGCATCCTTAACCAGGGATGCAGCGCATTAAATAAACTGACAGAAAGTTTCAAAGTCAAAAATAAAAAATGCAGAAAAATAAGATATGACCAGTGCAGGTGATGCGTCGCATCTTATGATGGAGATGCGCCGCATCTACTGCAGGTCTGACTGACTCGACACAGAACAGAAATAATAAAATTTTCCGGGTTGTCTCCCGGTCGGCACTTGTCTTTATTCCAGAGTCTTCAAGTTAGACTCACGTTCAGCTCCTTAATACCTATCATTGAAAGAGTCGGAAGCATCGCGCTCTTTCAACGCCAGTCCAGTAGTACATATGGCCTGACATGATCTCTTGGGTTGGTTTCAGTTGAGCTAGGTAAACTTCCACATCCCCTTTCTTGAAGAACTTTGCTCATTTGTCCGATTTGTTGTTCCAACGCCTTGGTCGAAGCTCTTTGATTTCTTGTAATAGTATCAGTTGAGGCTCGGATTTCTTTGATCATAGTGGAGTTCTCTTCATGTATTTTAGCAGCATCAGCCATGATTTGCTTTAGAGTGTCATCTAAAGTCTGCCTTCTTTCTTGATAAGAGGGATTATAGTTTTTCTTTTGATAATATCCCGGAGCAGCTTCCCTAAATCTTCCTGAAGTTTGGAATGGTTGTCCAAATTGTGTGTAGTATGCTTCTTCAAAGGTCTCACTTTCATTCTTTTTAGGACAATCCTTGGTGTAGTGAGGTCCTTCGCATTTTTCAACTCCAACTTGGGCAGCATAAACTTTCTCATCACGCTTCTTCATCTCTCTACTAATTTTATCCAATTGAGCTTGAATTGCAGCAAACCCGTCAAAATTAGTGCTGCTTCTTGATCTAGTAGAGGTTCCGTCGTGCCACTTTTGAGAATGATCAGCAGCTTCTTGGATAGCTTTCCTTGCATTGGCTGCACTCATTTGTGGTATAGCTCCCTTAGCATCCAAGATTTGTCTAGTAGGCACGTCCAATCCTTGATAGAATAGTATTATCTCCTGCATAGAGTTTAGATAGTGTTGAGGGCATTTCATCAGCAAATCTTTAAATCGCTCCCAAGCTTGATCAAGTGTTTCATCAGGCTCTTGCTTGAAATTGTTGATAGCCTCCATCTTTTTAGCAGTTTTACTAGGTGGACAATATCTTTTTAGGAATTTGCTTTTCAAATATTCCCATGTTGTGATTGAACTGGCAGGTTCATTCTTTAGCCACTTAATAGCAGCTCCTTTAAGTGAAATTGGAAAGATTCTTAACATAAGTTGATCGTCAGAAACTCCTTCTATAGTGAACAAGTCTGCAATCTCGAGAACTTTTTCAACATGTTCATTAGCATCTTCATTTTATGTTCCACTGAAAGCATTCTCACTTAGCTCCTTGAGAAACTGACCCTTCAACTCAAACTTTGAGTTATCATCAAACTTTGGCCTAGCAACTCCTGAACTGTAATCAGCACGGGTTTTGTTCATGTATTCCTCCATAATAGTGTTTTCCGCCATTGTTTCTGTTTCTTCTTCCTCTCTTTCTTCAGAAAAGTAATCAAGCTCGAATGAACTTGAAATTTCAAATCTTTTTGTGTTGAAAAGCCTTTTAAGCGAATGAAAGGCTCGTTAAGGATCTTCGAAAGGTTTAGTTAAGTTCTTGGTTGAACTTCTGGTCATGCACTTCCTGAAATCATCACAAAAGCATCAGTAGGGTATGTTCAAGAAAGTATTAAGTCAGAAAATTAACAACGAAAACGGAATATGAAAAATAAAAGTTGCTGATATCTGCAGTCGATACGTCGTATCCAGAAAGTTGGATACGCCGTATCGTTAAACGTTAAAATTAAATCAGACTTTTATTCAGAAAACAGATACGCCACTTATGAATTAGAATGCGCCGTATCAAGTAAGTTATCAAAAATCGATTAAATTTATTAAATTTAAATGCGCCATATTAACAGAAGTTAATGCGCCGTATTTTTGTTACGTTTCGAAATTTAATATTTTTGATTTTAAGTAGATGCGCCTTATCGATAAAAATCGATGCGTCGCTTTGGTTTAATAATTCGATAAAACTGTTTTTAATTTTAATATAAAATACGCCGTATCTGTTAAAACAGATGCGTCGTATGGCGTTAGGGTTTAGAAGAAATTTCTTATTAAAAACAGAATACGCCGTATCTTGGGGAAAGATGCGTCATACTCGAATTTATTAAACGCGTTGTATTTTTATTAAAGAAAAACGCAATACGCCGTATCTAAGAAAACAGATGGACCGTATCATTTGTATCAGCACAATACAACGACAGCAGTATGCAGAAAAATACAGAAAAGAAAGATAAAATAAAAATTAAAATAAAAAAAATAAAAAAAAAATACAGAAAAATTAAACACACAAAAACAGTAAATATGCAAAATATACAATGAATGCAATCTATCTAATATACAACAAAGTTAGAATCTATAAACCTAATAAAAATAAAAATCTAATTAAAATACTTTTCAAATTAAAAGATAATAACTATTCACTCCCCGGCAGCGGCGCCAAAAACTTGATACGCGTGATGTGTCATTGCGGTTTAGCATTGTTAATGTCTACTCAAGTTTTACATTTATAATTAGCCGACTTATCAATAACTCACACACTTAACGAGTAGTGTACCCGGTCAGTATGAATATAATGGTAAGTAGAGTGTCGATCACTAAGAGTGGAATCTATTATCTAGTTATTCTAATCAGTATTTTAATATCTAAGTTAGTTTTACAATCTAAGTTAGCTGTACAACCTAATCTAAGGCAAAGGGGGGTTCAGCCTGAGAGACTGGCACAGTTTTGGTTATGATTAAACTACAAACTAACTAAACTAATTACAATGATTCAGCGAGAAGTAAGCATGTACACAGATAGATACTTGAGACAATAAGAAGACCTATCCTTATGATTAAGATAGTTTTTCACTTGTTTTATTGCTAGTTTTATATGAAGTGTATGTAATTAACCCTTTCTCGTTGGTTCTAATCTTATCGGCGAGTAAACCCTTAATGATTACTTATGTCTATCCTACTTTTCTAAAGACATTAGAATAAGTAGGCGAGGATGAGGCATGGCGACCCGAACAAAGCTCAGCTAGTCACAGATGTTATCAATGCACTAATAAAAGTCACCAAAGACATCAACATATAAACTTTAATTAATGGGAAAGAAATTTTAAGGCGGGCCTTTGACTATTCCATAGTCACAAAGCTACCGGCCATCAATCCTGACGAATTAAAGTGTACTAATACAATAAAACAAAACTACTTAATGAATTAAATACATGCATGACCTTCTTATAGCTCTCGTATCTGCGTTTCTGGTGTGTCTTGTGCTTCTTCTTCGTCTGATATTGACTTTAGGGTTTGGCAAAAGGTCTTTGAATTCATCTAAGTATGGTATTGCATCGTATCTGTTGAGTGAGATACGGCGCATCTTCTGGATTTCAGTACACTTTTGACATCTTGCTCGTTTTGCTCCATAATTAGTCCAAAATCGCCAACTTTCACCAAATTCCTGTTTTTACCTGAGAATTACAAAAGTAAACATAAATACACCAATTCTCATACATAATATAATAAAACAGTTTAATTAGATAGGATAAATGATGACATAAATATGTACTTATTTGAGTTCATCACCTATACATTCATAGAGTTTGGGAATTTGGCACCACGCTACGACTAATATTAAGGAATACAATGCGGTAATTAAAACAAGGACGTGACAATTCGACTAATCAGTAGGATATAACTAGGGTGTAAGGAGATTCTAAGTAAACACCTTTATCTATCGTACGAGTTTTTACCCATTTACTTTTTCGCATAATTAGCATAGTTTAGTTTTATTAGTTAATTAGTAGTTATAAAAACCAAACTCTTCAAACCCCGAGATTTTTACTTGCTTTCTATAAAATATAAAAATACTAAAACAATCATCCCTCAACCTTTAGACTTAATACGTCATACACTTTGAACCTTCCCAATACTATTCCCCTAGAGAACGATCAATCTCCCGTGTCGTACCTATACTACACTACAACGGTTAGGTAGACTGCCTAGGAGGATTGTAATACTTAGTGTGTTTTGCAAACATCAGCATCAAGTTTTTGGTGCCGTTGTCGGGGAATAGTTTAGGTTTCGATTTTCATCTCATTTAGGTCTACTCACTAGATTCCTATCAAGTGAGATTTTTCTTTTTATTTTTATTAGCTTTTCGTAGTCTATCTTTTCTTTGGTCCTTTTGTTCTTAAAAACTTTTTCATTGACTCCTCTGTTCACCATCATGGAGAACGCGAATCCGCCATACAACTCACCACGAAATTTACGCATTTCACTAAAAAATGAGATATTGATGTACCAACAACATCATAATGAAACTTTCTACGATGCATGGACTCATTTCAAATATTTACTCAAAAAAGTCCTCCATAAGGGTTTCGAATTATTTACTCCACTTCGGATATTTTATAGTCGTATTGACCACGAAACCTAAAAGATGCTTGACTATGTAACAGATGGGGAAATTTAGGAATGTAGTGTTAAATACACTTGGGTAACTTTTGAGATTCACGCCTAATTCGAAAATGGAATATGGGACCCAAAAAATGAAAGTTTAAATCTATTTTCAATTTGGAAGGCTCAATCGGAAGGTTTGTTTAGGAATGAGATGGTTAGAGTTGAGATACATGGGTGCATGTCATGGTTAGGAGCTACCATAATATATGATGAGCACATAGTTGATCTAGATAAGATGGAGGATAGAGTAGAAAATCCAAGCCCACCGAGTAGCCCACAAGTCCTACCATCATTTGAGGAAAACACCCCTCCCGTAACTTACCCGGAAGAAGTAGAAGAGGCCATAGGAACCCCAATAGATGTAGAACCTTTGGACCGTAAAAAACTAGAAGAAGTAGGTTCAGATGATTTTCATCATAAACTTTCTCTTAGTTCTACAGAAGTTCCTAGTTTTGATGAACCAGAGCCTCAACCAAAACCGTTACCTAATCTTGCATCCATAGATGTAAACTTAGGAATTGAAATAGGCCCCGATCCACCCATCAAAACATATAGTCCAGGTAGTTTTAGGATGAATGTTGGAGACTCTAAGCCCTATGAAGAGAAAGCTAACATAGGAGTGAAACATAACCTTATATACTTACATTGCCCATTTATAAATGATTACAAGAAACATTATGCGTTCAAACCAGGTTTAGTAGGTCAAGATAGATCTCTAACTAACAATATCTCAAATTTGGAGAAGATAAAAGACGGTTATTCTCTAGGAGAAAGTCTTAAGTTGTAACAATTCGCATTTTCAGCTTAATTACTTTTCCTAGCAGGTCACCCAAGCCTGTACTACTCTCGCATAAGCACGCTTAACCGTATGGGCGATTAACCGTTAGACCACAAAACGCGTTTCTAAGACGATTTGAGTTTTCAACTTATTAGAAAAAGTCAACATATTTTTTCCCTCCTCCATTGACCAAAAATCATCCCTTGATGTTATAAGTCATTTCGTGATTTTTAGGCTTACGGTTTGATGTCTAAAAGACATTTAATACCAACCGACACTAGACTGAGCCCAGTCTAGACATTATAAGTCATTTTAAATCATTTTTATCACATTAGAAAAGTAACATTTTACTTTTCTCAATTTTACGCAATATTCGTACGTTTTACGTATTACGCGTTTTAGACCCGTGTTTCCAGTTTTTAGCAGGGTTTTACCACCCAAATGGAACCTACCACTCATTTTATATTTTATTATGGAACATATGGACATGTTTAACAATACTTTCAAGTTCCATAATTTTACGACACCCAGTTTTACGTTTTGAGGCTTAATCATTTACGATTGGCATTTCCCGGAGTCAAAACTAACCAAGTAACTAGGATAATATCATCACAAGCCAACTCATCCCCTCCTTATCCATGTGAACCGACTTAGGGGGGGGGAGTCACCCCTTGTGTGGCTTAATCTCATGCTTTGTGATCTAGGATCATTACAAGTGTTGAACTTGTTCACCAAGCTTTGACTAGTCTTTGAAAGTAACCTCCTCAAGCCCATATAAATACCCCCTCCCCCCTTCCTTGTGCCGTGCATCCCCAACCCCAAAACCATTCCATCCTTAGTTCATTTCCTTCTAATTTCTTGCAAGGTTCAAGTGCTTCTTCAAGTAGGAACCCTAGTTTGTTGATAAGTTACCAAAAATCTTCCAAACCCTAGAATACTTGGTGATTTCTCTTGAGTTTAAATCCACTCAATTCACCTCAACCTTCATCATCTATCTTTCAAGATTACAAGGGTAGAAAGATTTCATGAAGTGAAGTGGGTTGAAGCAAGTCTATCAAAGTCCTTTTCCTTACATGTTAACTTCCTTTCATCTTTGAAAGCCAAAAGTTGTAAGCCAAACCCTAACATGATTCTTGTTAAATAATCATGTTCATGTTATTTACATGTTATTCTTGCTATATTATGTCTTGTAGTTATGTCCATGATGTATAAAAGTGAGTAAAACAAGTTATTGTACATGATTGATAAGACAAGTTACTATAACAAGCAAACTAGTGACTTTCTTGGTAAGACCTGATCAAAATTGTAAAAATATGATATTTGATCATTACATATTATAGTAGAGGACTTAACAAGGAAAACATAGCAATTTGAATCACCCAAAACGAGTATATGAGTCAAAAGTTACGCCCATTTGAAGTTACCAAAGATTTCCGGCAAAACTGCCAAATACCATTCTGATCAAATTTGGGTTTTGAAAGTCACACTTCTGTTCCGATTCATTAAAAAGTTAAAACACGAAAGTTGTCCGGAACGACGTTTTCGTTCAAAAAAAAGAAGCTCGAGCCCTAAAAACGCTTTCCGAGTGATAAAATTCTTCAAATTCTAAACAGCCCATTTTTAGGCGAAAGTCACTAGATTATGGTTATACTTTAAAAGGAACAAGAGGTCTTATGACCTAGAATCAAGACCACAACCATGGCTAGAGCCAAGGTTGAGTCTCAAGACCATGGAACAATGACCAAAGGTCATGGCAAGGCCATGACGAAATGACCATACAAGCTTACCAAGGCAAATACATGAACTAGAGAAGTTGGCGATAACTTGAACATACAATTTGGATCTACTTCATCTAAAGGAACCATAAGATATTACAAGATAAAATGGTCATACAAGACTTATGAAACTACCCCTAATAACAATCTTCATGTACTAATAAACTTTCCTAAGTTTATTCAAATATCGGACATGTAACTTTTCGGATCAAAACTTATATCTATATATTTCATCAACTACGACAATAGTAGGGAGCCTCATGTGAGGAGTTCATTATGTAAGCCGTCGAGTTGAGTTGTGGATTTACGAGTTAAAGTGTCCTGGCTCCTTGAACGCTTACTAACATGACTTCTGAATTATGTCGGCCCGAACGGTAGTAAACGATATACAAGACATACATGTTTCATGAATCATTACTTTCAAAGACTTACACTATACATCATACCACATCATGGACTAAATGTAAGATATATATATTGGCATGTTTATGTTTCCTTGGACATTATTCCAAACCTAAGTTACAACAATTATTCTAGGTTGCTCGTAGAAGTTCTTACGACATATCCATCATTCTTATTATACATCATCCAACTCAAGGTGAGTTCATAGCCCCACTTTACATTACAGCAATGTTTTACAAACCCTTGGGGGAATATATGCTATTATTTTTCTACTCGAACAAAATGCTTTCTACTGTATGCTATTCGACCATGTTTTATTATCACTAAGTAACATCCTTGCCAAACCAAGATCCCTTATTATGAACCATTTAATCACTTGCGAGGGTTACTTACAAGTGAGCGCGAATATTGTGAATAGGCCTATTGGGATTGACGAATCCCATTTGTATTGACTAAGTTCAAACAAATGCATTAATATTTGAGACATTAGGTATGACAGCAAAATACCTACCGGGATAACTCCGCCGATTGATATTGGTACACGTTAACGTTTTGGTGTCATAAGCTTAGTATTTGATAATAACTGTTCCGGGCGTATAACAACGTGGCCCATCTTTGTTTTCCAAACATTGGTGTGAGTCTATAGCTCACACTACCAACATATTGTGTTCAAACATTAAACAAACTCTATGAATATCACTCAACCTTTGTGTTGACCTCTCAAGCATGTATTTCAGGTTCATGACGATCAAGGATGGCACGGAAGGATACGGATACTCAAGAGGGCTATAAATTTTATTATCATTCAAAACTCATTTATTATACATTGTAAACATGGAACCAATTGGGACCTCATTTTGTAATCTCTAATATTTATATAATTTGAATGATAAATGTTTTAAAACGACTCAATTGGAGTTCGTTTTCTATTATTGTGACTATTGTGCCGTCGAGTAACACCCAGTTTGAATTCCGCTGCAACCATGAATTGGGGGTGTTACAGATTGGTACCAGAGCCATGGTTATAGAGAAATGGGTCTAAGTGAGACCTAAACTATAACTACAATCACAAACAAAAACATTTTATAGCCTTCCGCTCTCCTGTCTTCCATCCTCCAGACGATTATGGACTTAGTAAGCATGTTATGATACACAAACATATTAGTATATTCATATATACCCATTTTGAGCATTTCCCCGTAGACATTTTTATGCTACACAAACATAATTGCATATTAATATATGTACCCTTAACATAATTGAGCATTTCCCCGTAAGCATTCTATACTACATGAACATATTAGTATATTGATATATAAACTCGGTTTATTTTCAATCATTTATCTAAACAATGGACTAAACATATCTGTGTATGCCTATTCTAAGGCATTTCGGCACAGCCACACTCTCCCAATCATGTTCCTACTCCAACATTATATGTCCAAGACATTGTAACTAATTACAATGGTCTCATTCATTTTCCAAGACATTGTGAGATACAATAGTCTCATTCATTTTCCAAGACATTGTGGGATACAATGGTCTCATTCATTTCCAAGACATTGTGAGATACAATGGTCTCATTCATTTTCCAAGACATTGTGAGATACAATGGTCTCATTCATTTTCCAAGACATTGTGAGATACAATGGTCTCATTCATTTTCGGTCTCATTCATTTTCCAAGACATTGTGAGATACAATGGTCTCATTCATTTTCCAAGACATTGTGAGATACAATGGTCTCATTCATTTTCCAAGACATTGTGAGATACAATGGTCTCATTCATTTTCCAAGACATTGTGAGATACAATGGTCTCATTCATTTTCCAAGACATTGTGGGATACAATGGTCTCATTCATTTTCCAAGACATTGTGAGATACAATGGTCTCATTCATTTTCCAAGACATTGTGAGATACAATGGTCTCATTCATTTTCCAAGACATTGTGAGATACAATGGTCTCATTCATTTTCCAAGACATTGTGAGATAGAATGGTCTCATTCATTTTCCAAGACATTGTGAGATACAATGGTCTCATTCATTTTCCAAGACATTGTGAGATGCAATGGTCTCATTCATTTTCCAAGACATTGTATGATACAATGGTCTTAATCATTTCTCAAATGTTTTGAGTCACACAATGGTTTAACCTACTTCCCAGACATTGTGAATTGCACAATGGTCTAACCTACTTCCCAGACATTGTGAATTACACAATGGTCTAACCTACTTCTGAGACTTTGTGTTTTGTGCAAATGGTCTCTAGAATTATTCCATCACATCATCAATATCATTTCTTATGATATCAAAAACCCGTCACAATCTATCGATTTCAAAACAAGAAATATGAGATTTCTAAAGGACAAACAAATCCATCACCTACAAAAGCTGAAGTTCAGCTTTACATTTATCAAAGTTTTCTTCTGAGACCTTCATTATAAAAAGTTCGTAATCCTGGCCAAGTATGTTCTATTTTAGAACTACTTAAAACTTCCTTTCCATACGTACCTACCCTTACTATCTTCTATGCAATGGAATATGAAAACATACGTTACAAGTCTTGTATGGACGGGACTTGCAACTTAGGGTTTGACATCGCCTTTGTTTAGTGAACAGTTCCCAAAACCAACGGACATATCACAAGTATACCTAATTTAGGTATTTGAAAATTTTATCGAACCTTGGCTAAATATAGACTAGTCACCTATATTAACCTAGGGACAGTGGAATATAGTCTGACTAACTATATTCGACTTAGAATTTTCAAATACTGAGAATAGTTGTACTAGGGTTATGTTTAGCTTGATTTCCTACATGAACACGATAAACCACCAGAATACATTAAAACAATCTAGAGACACGATAGTGCCTTACCACTCAGCAAGATCTTAACACCTTATTTGTATGATCTAAATTCATTCTTGAAAATTTTCATTTATGAGATAATCCGAACGACTATCTTGGGATAGTTATCAATTCTTCTCTTCATCCCGTGGAAGTACCATCCTGTTTAGGATACCATTCCATCATAAACCTTTAAAATCTCTTAAAATTTTAAAGCAAACTTGACATCTCTACCAATATTAACATTAAGCATACACTACGCACTTTTGTTCATCAACATATCACAACATTATCTTCACAACCGTTACAAAAACAAGCTCATTAACAGATCTTGATGCACTTTTAAAGCTCAAATCATCCTTAGTTACACCACAAGTACCCTCATCAGCTTTACAAGTTTGAATATTCATCTTTTACTTTTGCTACACCAGTGTCATCTCGTAATACACTACCTTGTAACTCACCGGCTAAGTATGAATGTTGTGTCGGGAATTCTTGAGTAGGATGATTTATAATGTCCTTATTTGAATGGATTGGGATGCCTTTTCATTTAAAATAAAGAAATTATAAATCATCGAACCATACGTTTATATTCCTTTAGTTACATTGTTTGGGATGCCTCTCTATGTAAATAAAGAATTATAAACAAGTGGGCTTATTTATATCCGAAATAACATAAGTATGAAGTCAATAAACACTAGATACAACAACAGATTACCTACTAGGCTATGATTGCAACGACTATCCCAATTTCCATTAGTACGAGGTTTACTTTTTGGTTTTCATAATGATAGTGCAATAACAAACAAACTCATTGCGAGGCCATGTAACCATACGCATGCGCAGTCGTACCAAACTCATTGCGAAGCCATGTAGCCATATGCATGGGCAGCCGTACAATTCAAACAGGACTTGGTCCAACCACATGTTCAACGCTTATTCCATGATTCGATTCTTATATCAATTGCTATTGATACTTGACAACTATATCAAGTTCTATTTGATATTCAACTACTATATCAATTCCTATTAATATCCGACTGCTATATCAATTTCCTTTGATATTCGACTATTACCATACCTTTTCTACATAAAAGTAAGCCTCATCCTACACCATACACTGAAATGACAAATCAAACTACATCACTGGTAACCCCAGACTTTAGTCCTAATAAGTAACCACACCTTTTCATCGACACCACTCCAACATATGACACACAAAGAACTTCAGGACGAAGTTCCCCGTAAGGGGTAGAGACTGTAACAATTCGCATTTTCAGGTTAATTACTTTTCCCAGCAGGTCACCCAAGCCTGTACTACTCTCGCATAAGCACGCTTAACCGTATGGGCGATTAACCGTTAGACCACAAAACGCGTTTCTAAGACGATTTGAGTTTTCAACTTATTAGAAAAAGTCAACATATTTTTTCCCTCCTCCATTGACCAAAAATCATCCCTTGATGTTATAAGTCATTTCGTGATTTTTAGGCTTACGGTTTGATGTCTAAAAGACATTTAATACCAACCGACACTAGACTGAGCCCAGTCTAGACATTATAAGTCATTTTAAATCATTTTTATCACATTAGAAAAGTAACATTTTACTTTTCTCAAGTTTACGCAATATTCGTACGTTTTACGTATTACGCGTTTTAGACCCGTGTTTCCAGTTTTTAGCAGGGTTTTACCACCCAAATGGAACCTACCACTCATTTTATATTTTATTATGGAACATATGGACATGTTTAACAATACTTTCAAGTTCCATAATTTTACGACACCCGGTTTTACGTTTTGAGGCTTAATCATTTACGATTGGCATTTCCCGGAGTCAAAACTAACCAAGTAACTAGGATAATATCATCACAAGCCAACTCATCCCCTCCTTATCCATGTGAATCGACTTAGGGGGGGGGGGAGTCACCCCTTGTGTGGCTTAATCTCATGCTTTGTGATCTAGGATCATTACAAGTGTTGAACTTGTTCACCAAGCTTTGACTAGTCTTTGAAAGTAACCTCCTCAAGCCCATATAAATACCCCCTCCCCCCTTCCTTGTGCCGTGCATCCCCAACCCCAAAACCATTCCATCCTTAGTTCATTTCCTTCTAATTTCTTGCAAGGTTCAAGTGCTTCTTCAAGTAGGAACCCTAGTTTGATGATAAGTTACCAAAAATCTTCCAAACCCTAGAATACTTGGTGATTTCTCTTGAGTTTAAATCCACTCAATTCACCTCAACCTTCATCATCTATCTTTCAAGATTACAAGGGTAGAAAGATTTCATGAAGTGAAGTGGGTTGAAGCAAGTCTATCAAAGTCCTTTTCCTTACATGTTAACTTCCTTTCATCTTTGAAAGCCAAAAGTTGTAAGCCAAACCCTAACATGATTCTTGTTAAATAATCATGTTCATGTTATTTACATGTTATTCTTGCTATATTATGTCTTGTAGTTATGTCCATGATGTATAAAAGTGAGTAAAACAAGTTATTGTACATGATTGATAAGACAAGTTACTATAACAAGCAAACTAGTGACTTTCTTGGTAAGACCTGATCAAAATGGTAAAAATATGATATTTGATCATTACATATTACAGTAGAGGACTTAACAAGGAAAACATAGCAATTTGAATCACTCAAAACGAGTATATGAGTCAAAAGTTACGCCCATTTGAAGTTACCAAAGATTTCCGGCAAAACTGCCAAATACCATTCTGATCAAATTTGGGTTTTGAAAGTCACACTTCTTGTAACACCCCCAATTCATGGATGCAGCGGAATTCAAACTGGGTGTTACTCGACGGCACAATAGTCACAATAATAGAAAACGAACTCCAATTGAGTCGTTTTAAAAGATGTATCATTCAAATTATATAAATATCAGAGATTTCAAAATGAGGTCCCAATTGGTTCCATGTTTACAATGTATAATAAATGAGTTTTGAATGATAATAAAATTTATAGCCCTCTTGAGTATCCGTGTCCTTCCGTGCCATCCTTGATCGTCATGAACCTGAAATACATGCTTGAGAGGTCAACACAAAGGTTGAGTGATATTCATAGAGTTTGTTAAATCGATTGAACACAATATGTTGGTAGTGTGAGTTATAGGCTCACACCAATATTTGGAAAACAAAACAGGTAGGCTACGTTATTATACGCCCGGAACATGTATTATACACTAAGCTTATGACACCATAACGTTAACGTGTACCAATATCGATCGGCAGATTTATCCCGGTAGGTACTTTGCTAACATACCTAAATCTCAAATATTATTGCATTTGTTTGAACTTAGTCAATACAAATGGGATTCGTCAATCCCAATAGGCCTATTAATAATATTCGCGCTCACTATTGCTAGTGACTAAATGGTTCATAATAAAGGATCTCGGTTTAGCAAGGTTGGTACTTAGTGATAATAAAACAATCAGGTAAGCATACAATTTAAAAACATTGTGCTCGGTTATAAATATCATGTATTCCCCCCAAGGGTTTGTAAAACAATTAAGTAATCGAAAGTGGGGCTATGAACTCACCTTAAGTAAGATAGCAAGTAATGAATGTAACGGTCGAATCGTGAAGGTTCTATGAGCAACCTATAATAGAATGTCGCGACTTAGGATTGGAGTAAAGAATATGAAGTAGTGCCTATATATATATATATATATATCTTGCATTTAGTCCATGATGTGGTATGATGTATATTGTAAGTCTTTGAAAGTAATGATTCATGAAACATGTATGTTTTGTATATCGTTTACTACCGTTCGGGCCGACATAATTCAGAAGTCATGTTAGTAAGCGTTCGAGGAGCCAGGACACTTTAACTCGTAAATCCACAACTCATCTCGACGGCTTACATAATGAACTCCTCACATGAGGCTCCCTACTATTGTAGTAGTTGATGAAATATATAGATATAAGTTTTGATCCGAAAGGTTACATGTCCGATATTTGTATAAACTTAGGAAAGTTTATTAGTACATGAAGATTGTTATTAGGGGTAGTTTCATAAGTCTTGTATGACCATTTTCTCTTTGTAATATCTCATGGTTCCTTTAGATGAAGTAGATCCAAATTGCTTGTTCAAGTTATCGCCAATTCCTTGTTTCATGTTTACGCCTAAGTAAGCTTACATGGTCATTTCGTCATGGCCTAGCCATGACCTTTGGTCCTTGTTCCAAGGTCATGAGACTCAACCTTGGCTCTAGCCATGGTTGTGGTCTTGATTATAGGTCATAAGACCTCTTTGGTCTTCATAAACCATAACCTATATGTAATGACTTTGTCTAAAAATGGGCTGTTTAGAATTTGAAGAAATTTATCACTCGGAAAGCGTTTTCAGGGCTCGAGCTTCTTTGTTCCTGAACGAAAACGTCGTTCCGGACAACTTTCGTGTTTTAACTTTTTGATGAATCGGACCAGAAGTGGGACTTTCAAAACCCAAATTTGATCAGAATGGTATTTGGCAGTTTGCCGAAAAGTTTTGGTAACTTCAAATGGGCGTAACTTTTGACTCGTATACTCGTTTTGGGTGGTTCAAATTGCTATGGTTTCCTTGTTAAGTCCTCTACTGTAATATGTAATGATCCAACATCATATTTTTACCATTTTGATCAGGTCTTACCAAGAAAGTCACTAGTTTACTTGTTTTAATAACTTATCTTAACAATCAATTACAATAACTTGTTTTGCTCATTTTTATACATCATGGACATGAATACAAGACATAATATAGCACAAATAATATGTAAATAACATGAATATGATTATTTAACAAGAATCAAGTTAGGGTTTTGCTTACAACTTTGGCTTTCTACAAAGAAAGGAAGTTAACATGTAAGGATAGGACTTTGATAGACTTGCTTCAACCCACTTCACTTCATGCAATCTTTCTACCCTTGTAATCTTGAAAGATGGATGATGAAGGTTGAGGTGACTTGAGTGGATTAAAACTCAAGAGAAATCACCAAAGTTTCAAAGGATTTGAAGTAGTTTGATGAATCAAAACCAAACTAGAGATATAGTACTTGATTTCTTGAGTAATTCTTGAAGTAGAGGGAAAATTAGGAGTGTGTTTGTGTGTGTGAGGTTATGAACGACTAAAAGGAGGTGAGGAGGGTTTTATAGTGTGTTGAGGAGGTTAGTGTATAAGAATGAATGGCTTAGAATGGAACACATGATAACTACATGTATGTTTTTAGGCCATAAGTGTTTCTAAGGCTTAAAATGATACACATGAGTGATCTAATAGTTCCATGGTTCTCACTAAGCCACCAAGATCATGGTGAATCACCTCTTGGTCGTTCCATATGAGGGGGAAGTGACTAGATGGATAAACTTGGTATTATCTAGTTTACGGAGTGAGTTTTGGTCCCGTTAATCGCTAACGGTAAGTCGTTAAGTCATGAAACTTAAAACCGGGTATCGTAAAAATACGAAACTTGGAAGAATGGTTAAACATGTCATTATACTCCATAATAAAATATAAAATGAGTGGTAGGTTCTATCGGGTGCTAAAACCCTGCTAAAAACTGGAAACACGGGTCTAAAACGCGTAATACGTAAAATATACGAATATTGCGTAAAATTGAGAAAAGTAAAATGTTACTTTTCTAATATGTTATAAATGATTTAAAATGACTTATAATGTCTAGACTGGGCTCAGTCTAGTGTCGGTTGGTATTAAATGTCTTTTAGACATCAAACCGTAAGCCTAAAAATCACGAAATGACTTATAACATCAAGGGATGATTTTTGGTCAATGGAGGAGGGAAAAATATGTTGACTTTTTCTAATAAGTTGAAAACTCAAATCTTCTTAGAAACGCGTTTTGTGGTCTAACGGTTAATCGCCCAAACGGTTAAGCGTGCTCATGCGAGAGTAGTACTGGCTTGGGTGACCTGCCGGGAAGTCTTTGGTCATGTTTTTCTCTGTCACGATTAATTCTCAAATAAATCATGAGTGTGTCAAACATTTTTCTGATGCGGGGTCACTTGACGGGGTTGAATTTCGTTGTGCGTAGAATTTCTGATTGACGTTTTACCCTAAAACGTGTAATTCCATGTAATTCCTTAATAACTTTCACGAAAATGATCTGACGAATGTCAAACATTTAATTTGCCATGGAAATGATTTATCACTCGAGAATATCAAATAAAAATCAACTTTCGGGAAAGTTTCGGGAAAAATGAATAGTAAAAATGAATAGTAAAAGTGAATAGTGAATTTTCCGGGAATAGTAATTAACCTGAAATTGCGAATTGTTACAGTCTCCACCCCATATGAGAGCTCCGTCCCGGAGATCAATTTGCGTTGGGAGTAGAAACTTTGTTGGTAAAAAGATGTGGGTATTTCTTACGTATCTGGTGTGTATTCAGGACCACGTCGTGAGTTCCAACGAACTTTGACAATTGGAATACGGTTTTGCTTGAGTTGTTTGACCTCTCGGTCCATGATTTCTACGGGTTCCTCAATAAATTGAAGATCGTTATTGAGTTGAATTTCATCGAGTGGAATCACTAGTGATTCATCCGACAAGCATTTCTTTAGGTTAGATACATGGAAAGTGGGGTGTACACTACTGAGTTCTGATGGAAGCTCAAGTCTGTACGCCACAGGGCCAACCCTGGCTAGGATTTTGAATGGTCTGATGTATCTTGGGTTTAGTTTTCCTCGTTTACCGAATCGTATCAAGCCTTTCCAAGGCGATACCTTTAGCATAACCCTATCTTCGATTTGGAATTCTAGGGGTCTGCGTCGTGTATCGATGAACAGGTGTGGTTACTTATGAGGACTAAAGTCTGGGATTACCAGTGATGCAGTTTGATTTGTCATTTTAGTGTATGGCGTAGGATGAGGCTTACTTTTATGTAGGAAAGGTATGGTAATAGTCGAATATCAAAGGAAATTGATATAGTAGTCGAATATTAATAGGAATTGAGATAGTAATTGCAATCATAGCCTAGTAGGTAATCGGTTGTTGACTTCATACTTATGTTATTTCGGATACAAATAAGCCCACTTGTTTATAATTCTTTATTTACATAGAGAGGCATCCCGAACAATGTAGATAAGGAAATATAAACTTATGGTTTAGTGATTTACAATGTCTTTATTTAAATGAAAAGGCATCCCAATCCATTCAAATAATTACAAATCATCCTACACAACATTCATACTTAGTCGGTGAGTTACAAGGTAGTGTATTATGAGATGATACTAGTGTTCCAAAAGTACAAGATGAATATTCAATCTTGTAAAGCCGGTGAGGGTGCTTGTGGTGTAACTAAGGATGATTTGAGCTTTAAAAGTGCATCAAGATCTTGTTAATGAGTTTGTGTTTGCCACGGTTGTGAAGGTAATGTTGTTGATGAACAAAAGTGTGTAGTGTATGCTTAACATTAATACTCTTAGGTATCGATGTTGAGTTTGCTTTAAAAATCTTAAGAGATTTTTAAAAGTTTATGACGGAATGGTATCCTAAACAGGATGGTACTTCCACGGGATGAAGAGAAGAATTGATAACTATCCCAAGATAGTCGTTCGGATTATCTCATAAATGAAAATTTTCAAGAATGAATTTAGATCATACAAATAAGGTGTTAAGATCTTGCTGAGTGGTAAGGCACTATCGTGTCTCTAGATTGTTTTAATGTATTCTGGTGGTTTATCGTGTTCATGTAGGAAATCAATCTAAACATATCCCTAGTACAACTATTCTCAGTATTTGAAAATTTTAAGTCGAATATAGTTAGTCAGACTATATTCCACTGTCCCTAGGTTAAATATAGGTGACTAGTCTATATTTAGCCAAGGTTCGATAAAATTTTCAAATACCTAAATTAGGTATACTTTTGATATGTCCGTTGCTTTCGGGAGACTGTCCACTAAACAAAGGCGATGTCAAACAATTCAGTTGCAAGTCCCGTCCATTCAAGACTTGTAACCTATGTTTTCACATTCTATTGCATAGAAGATGGTACGGGTTGATATGTGTGGAAAAGAAGTTTTAAGTAGTTCTAAAATAGAACATACTTGGCCAGGATCACGAACTTTTAACAATGAAGGTTTCAGAAGAAAACTTAGATGAATGTAGAGCTGAACTTCAGCTTTTGTAGGTGATGGATTTGTTTGTCCTTTAAAAATCTCATATTTCTATTTAGAAATCGATAGGTTGTGACGGTTTTTGATATCATATGAAATGATATTGATGATGTGATGGAATGATTCTAGAGACCATTGCGCAAAACACAATGTCTCGGAAGTAGGTTAGACCATTGTGTAATTCACAATGTCTGGGAAGTAGGTTAGACCATTGTGTGACTCAAAACATTTGAGAAATGGTTAAGACCATTGTATAATACAATGTCTTGGAAAATGAATGAGACCATTGTATCTCACAATGTCTTGGAAAATGAATGAGACCATTGTATCTCACAATGTCTTGGAAAATGAATGTTGGAGTAGGAACATGATTGGGAGAATGTGATTGTGTCGAAATGCCCTAGAATAGGCATACGCAGATATGTTTAGTCCATTGTTTAGATAAATGATTGAAAATAAACCAAGTTTATATATCAATATACTAATGCTTACGGGGAAATGCTCAAAATGGGTATATATGAATATACTAACATGTTTGTGTATCATAACATGCTTACTAAATCCATAATCGTCTGGAGGATGGAAGACACGGAGAGCGGAAGGCTATAAAATGTTTTTGTTTGTGATTGTAGTTATAGTTTAGGTCTCAATTAGACCCGTTTCTCTATAACCATGGCTCTGGTACCAATCTGTAACACCCCCAATTCATGGATGCAGCGGAATTCAAACTGGGTGTTACTCGACGGCACAATAGTCACAATAATAGAAAACGAACTCCAATTGAGTCGTTTTAAAAGATGTATCATTCAAATTATATAAATATCAGAGATTTCAAAATGAGGTCCCAATTGGTTCCATGTTTACAATGTATAATAAATGAGTTTTGAATGATAATAAAATTTATAGCCCTCTTGAGTATCCGTGTCCTTCTGTGCCATCCTTGATCGTCATGAACCTGAAATACATGCTTGAGAGGTCAACACAAAGGTTGAGTGATATTCATAGAGTTTGTTAAATCGATTGAACACAATATGTTGGTAGTGTGAGTTATAGGCTCACACCAATGTTTGGAAAACAAAACAGGTAGGCTACGTTATTATACGCCCGGAACATGTATTATACACTAAGCTTATGACACCATAACGTTAACGTGTACCAATATCGATCGGCAGATTTATCCCGGTAGGTACTTTGCTAACATACCTAAATCTCAAATATTATTGCATTTGTTTGAACTTAGTCAATACAAATGGGATTCGTCAATCCCAATAGGCCTATTAATAATATTCGCGCTCACTATTGCTAGTGACTAAATGGTTCATAATAAAGGATCTCGGTTTAGCAAGGTTGGTACTTAGTGATAATAAAACAATCAGGTAAGCATACAATTTAAAAACATTGTGCTCGGTTATAAATATCATGTATTCCCCCCAAGGGTTTGTAAAACAATTAAGTAATCGAAAGTGGGGCTATGAACTCACCTTAAGTAAGATAGCAAGTAATGAATGTAACGGTCGAATCGTGAAGGTTCTATGAGCAACCTATAATAGAATGTCGCGACTTAGGATTGGAGTAAAGAATATGAAGTAGTGCCTATATATATATATATATATATATATATCTTGCATTTAGTCCATGATGTGGTATGATGTATATTGTAAGTCTTTGAAAGTAATGATTCATGAAACATGTATGTTTTGTATATCGTTTACTACCGTTCGGGCCGACATAATTCAGAAGTCATGTTAGTAAGCGTTCGAGGAGCCAGGACACTTTAACTCGTAAATCCACAACTCATCTCGACGGCTTACATAATGAACTCCTCACATGAGGCTCCCTACTATTGTAGTAGTTGATGAAATATATAGATATAAGTTTTGATCCGAAAGGTTACATGTCCGATATTTGTATAAACTTAGGAAAGTTTATTAGTACATGAAGATTGTTATTAGGGGTAGTTTCATAAGTCTTGTATGACCATTTTCTCTTTGTAATATCTCATGGTTCCTTTAGATGAAGTAGATCCAAATTGCTTGTTCAAGTTATCGCCAATTCCTTGTTTCATGTTTACGCCTAAGTAAGCTTACATGGTCATTTCGTCATGGCCTAGCCATGACCTTTGGTCCTTGTTCCAAGGTCATGAGACTCAACCTTGGCTCTAGCCATGGTTGTGGTCTTGATTATAGGTCATAAGACCTCTTTGGTCTTCATAAACCATAACCTATATGTAATGACTTTGTCTAAAAATGGGCTGTTTAGAATTTGAAGAAATTTATCACTCGGAAAGCGTTTTCAGGGCTCGAGCTTCTTTGTTCCTGAACGAAAACGTCGTTCCGGACAACTTTCGTGTTTTAACTTTTTGATGAATCGGACCAGAAGTGGGACTTTCAAAACCCAAATTTGATCAGAATGGTATTTGGCAGTTTGCCGAAAAGTTTTGGTAACTTCAAATGGGCGTAACTTTTGACTCGTATACTCGTTTTGGGTGGTTCAAATTGCTATGGTTTCCTTGTTAAGTCCTCTACTGTAATATGTAATGATCCAACATCATATTTTTACCATTTTGATCAGGTCTTACCAAGAAAGTCACTAGTTTACTTGTTTTAATAACTTATCTTAACAATCAATTACAATAACTTGTTTTGCTCATTTTTATACATCATGGACATGAATACAAGACATAATATAGCACAAATAATATGTAAATAACATGAATATGATTATTTAACAAGAATCAAGTTAGGGTTTTGCTTACAACTTTGGCTTTCTACAAAGAAAGGAAGTTAACATGTAAGGATAGGACTTTGATAGACTTGCTTCAACCCACTTCACTTCATGCAATCTTTCTACCCTTGTAATCTTGAAAGATGGATGATGAAGGTTGAGGTGACTTGAGTGGATTAAAACTCAAGAGAAATCACCAAAGTTTCAAAGGATTTGAAGTAGTTTGATGAATCAAAACCAAACTAGAGATATAGTACTTGATTTCTTGAGTAATTCTTGAAGTAGAGGGAAAATTAGGAGTGTGTTTGTGTGTGTGAGGTTATGAACGACTAAAAGGAGGTGAGGAGGGTTTTATAGTGTGTTGAGGAGGTTAGTGTATAAGAATGAATGGCTTAGAATGGAACACATGATAACTACATGTATGTTTTTAGGCCATAAGTGTTTCTAAGGCTTAAAATGATACACATGAGTGATCTAATAGTTCCATGGTTCTCACTAAGCCACCAAGATCATGGTGAATCACCTCTTGGTCGTTCCATATGAGGGGGAAGTGACTAGATGGATAAACTTGGTATTATCTAGTTTACGGAGTGAGTTTTGGTCCCGTTAATCGCTAACGGTAAGTCGTTAAGTCATGAAACTTAAAACCGGGTATCGTAAAAATACGAAACTTGGAAGAATGGTTAAACATGTCATTATACTCCATAATAAAATATAAAATGAGTGGTAGGTTCTATCGGGTGCTAAAACCCTGCTAAAAACTGGAAACACGGGTCTAAAACGCGTAATACGTAAAATATACGAATATTGCGTAAAATTGAGAAAAGTAAAATGTTACTTTTCTAATATGTTATAAATGATTTAAAATGACTTATAATGTCTAGACTGGGCTCAGTCTAGTGTCGGTTGGTATTAAATGTCTTTTAGACATCAAACCGTAAGCCTAAAAATCACGAAATGACTTATAACATCAAGGGATGATTTTTGGTCAATGGAGGAGGGAAAAATATGTTGACTTTTTCTAATAAGTTGAAAACTCAAATCTTCTTAGAAACGCGTTTTGTGGTCTAACGGTTAATCGCCCAAACGGTTAAGCGTGCTCATGCGAGAGTAGTACTGGCTTGGGTGACCTGCCGGGAAGTCTTTGGTCATGTTTTTCTCTGTCACGATTAATTCTCAAATAAATCATGAGTGTGTCAAACATTTTTCTGATGCGGGGTCACTTGACGGGGTTGAATTTCGTTGTGCGTAGAATTTCTGATTGACGTTTTACCCTAAAACGTGTAATTCCATGTAATTCCTTAATAACTTTCACGAAAATGATCTGACGAATGTCAAACATTTAATTTGCCATGGAAATGATTTATCACTCGAGAATATCAAATAAAAATCAACTTTCGGGAAAGTTTCGGGAAAAATGAATAGTAAAAATGAATAGTAAAAGTGAATAGTGAATTTTCCGGGAATAGTAATTAACCTGAAATTGCGAATTGTTACAGTCTCCACCCCATATGAGAGCTCCGTCCCGGAGATCAATTTGCGTTGGGAGTAGAAACTTTGTTGGTAAAAAGATGTGGGTATTTCTTACGTATCTGGTGTGTATTCAGGACCACGTCGTGAGTTCCAACGAACTTTGACAATTGGAATACGGTTTTGCTTGAGTTGTTTGACCTCTCGGTCCATGATTTCTACGGGTTCCTCAATAAATTGAAGATCGTTATTGAGTTGAATTTCATCGAGTGGAATCACTAGTGATTCATCCGACAAGCATTTCTTTAGGTTAGATACATGGAAAGTGGGGTGTACACTACTGAGTTCTGATGGAAGCTCAAGTCTGTACGCCACAGGGCCAACCCTGGCTAGGATTTTGAATGGTCTGATGTATCTTGGGTTTAGTTTTCCTCGTTTACCGAATCGTATCAAGCCTTTCCAAGGCGATACCTTTAGCATAACCCTATCTTCGATTTGGAATTCTAGGGGTCTGCGTCGTGTATCGATGAACAGGTGTGGTTACTTATGAGGACTAAAGTCTGGGATTACCAGTGATGCAGTTTGATTTGTCATTTTAGTGTATGGCGTAGGATGAGGCTTACTTTTATGTAGGAAAGGTATGGTAATAGTCGAATATCAAAGGAAATTGATATAGTAGTCGAATATTAATAGGAATTGAGATAGTAATTGCAATCATAGCCTAGTAGGTAATCGGTTGTTGACTTCATACTTATGTTATTTCGGATACAAATAAGCCCACTTGTTTATAATTCTTTATTTACATAGAGAGGCATCCCGAACAATGTAGATAAGGAAATATAAACTTATGGTTTAGTGATTTACAATGTCTTTATTTAAATGAAAAGGCATCCCAATCCATTCAAATAATTACAAATCATCCTACACAACATTCATACTTAGTCGGTGAGTTACAAGGTAGTGTATTATGAGATGATACTAGTGTTCCAAAAGTACAAGATGAATATTCAATCTTGTAAAGCCGGTGAGGGTGCTTGTGGTGTAACTAAGGATGATTTGAGCTTTAAAAGTGCATCAAGATCTTGTTAATGAGTTTGTGTTTGCCACGGTTGTGAAGGTAATGTTGTTGATGAACAAAAGTGTGTAGTGTATGCTTAACATTAATACTCTTAGGTATCGATGTTGAGTTTGCTTTAAAAATCTTAAGAGATTTTTAAAAGTTTATGACGGAATGGTATCCTAAACAGGATGGTACTTCCACGGGATGAAGAGAAGAATTGATAACTATCCCAAGATAGTCGTTCGGATTATCTCATAAATGAAAATTTTCAAGAATGAATTTAGATCATACAAATAAGGTGTTAAGATCTTGCTGAGTGGTAAGGCACTATCGTGTCTCTAGATTGTTTTAATGTATTCTGGTGGTTTATCGTGTTCATGTAGGAAATCAATCTAAACATATCCCTAGTACAACTATTCTCAGTATTTGAAAATTTTAAGTCGAATATAGTTAGTCAGACTATATTCCACTGTCCCTAGGTTAAATATAGGTGACTAGTCTATATTTAGCCAAGGTTCGATAAAATTTTCAAATACCTAAATTAGGTATACTTTTGATATGTCCGTTGCTTTCGGGAGACTGTCCACTAAACAAAGGCGATGTCAAACAATTCAGTTGCAAGTCCCGTCCATTCAAGACTTGTAACCTATGTTTTCACATTCTATTGCATAGAAGATGGTACGGGTTGATATGTGTGGAAAAGAAGTTTTAAGTAGTTCTAAAATAGAACATACTTGGCCAGGATCACGAACTTTTAACAATGAAGGTTTCAGAAGAAAACTTAGATGAATGTAGAGCTGAACTTCAGCTTTTGTAGGTGATGGATTTGTTTGTCCTTTAAAAATCTCATATTTCTATTTAGAAATCGATAGGTTGTGACGGTTTTTGATATCATATGAAATGATATTGATGATGTGATGGAATGATTCTAGAGACCATTGCGCAAAACACAATGTCTCGGAAGTAGGTTAGACCATTGTGTAATTCACAATGTCTGGGAAGTAGGTTAGACCATTGTGTGACTCAAAACATTTGAGAAATGGTTAAGACCATTGTATAATACAATGTCTTGGAAAATGAATGAGACCATTGTATCTCACAATGTCTTGGAAAATGAATGAGACCATTGTATCTCACAATGTCTTGGAAAATGAATGTTGGAGTAGGAACATGATTGGGAGAATGTGATTGTGTCGAAATGCCCTAGAATAGGCATACGCAGATATGTTTAGTCCATTGTTTAGATAAATGATTGAAAATAAACCAAGTTTATATATCAATATACTAATGCTTACGGGGAAATGCTCAAAATGGGTATATATGAATATACTAACATGTTTGTGTATCATAACATGCTTACTAAATCCATAATCGTCTGGAGGATGGAAGACACGGAGAGCGGAAGGCTATAAAATGTTTTTGTTTGTGATTGTAGTTATAGTTTAGGTCTCAATTAGACCCGTTTCTCTATAACCATGGCTCTGGTACCAATCTGTAACACCCCCAATTCATGGATGCAGCGGAATTCAAACTGGGTGTTACTCGACGGCACAATAGTCACAATAATAGAAAACGAACTCCAATTGAGTCGTTTTAAAAGATGTATCATTCAAATTATATAAATATCAGAGATTTCAAAATGAGGTCCCAATTGGTTCCATGTTTACAATGTATAATAAATGAGTTTTGAATGATAATAAAATTTATAGCCCTCTTGAGTATCCGTGTCCTTCTGTGCCATCCTTGATCGTCATGAACCTGAAATACATGCTTGAGAGGTCAACACAAAGGTTGAGTGATATTCATAGAGTTTGTTAAATCGATTGAACACAATATGTTGGTAGTGTGAGTTATAGGCTCACACCAATGTTTGGAAAACAAAACAGGTAGGCTACGTTATTATACGCCCGGAACATGTATTATACACTAAGCTTATGACACCATAACGTTAACGTGTACCAATATCGATCGGCAGATTTATCCCGGTAGGTACTTTGCTAACATACCTAAATCTCAAATATTATTGCATTTGTTTGAACTTAGTCAATACAAATGGGATTCGTCAATCCCAATAGGCCTATTAATAATATTCGCGCTCACTATTGCTAGTGACTAAATGGTTCATAATAAAGGATCTCGGTTTAGCAAGGTTGGTACTTAGTGATAATAAAACAATCAGGTAAGCATACAATTTAAAAACATTGTGCTCGGTTATAAATATCATGTATTCCCCCCAAGGGTTTGTAAAACAATTAAGTAATCGAAAGTGGGGCTATGAACTCACCTTAAGTAAGATAGCAAGTAATGAATGTAACGGTCGAATCGTGAAGGTTCTATGAGCAACCTATAATAGAATGTCGCGACTTAGGATTGGAGTAAAGAATATGAAGTAGTGCCTATATATATATATATATATATCTTGCATTTAGTCCATGATGTGGTATGATGTATATTGTAAGTCTTTGAAAGTAATGATTCATGAAACATGTATGTTTTGTATATCGTTTACTACCGTTCGGGCCGACATAATTCAGAAGTCATGTTAGTAAGCGTTCGAGGAGCCAGGACACTTTAACTCGTAAATCCACAACTCATCTCGACGGCTTACATAATGAACTCCTCACATGAGGCTCCCTACTATTGTAGTAGTTGATGAAATATATAGATATAAGTTTTGATCCGAAAGGTTACATGTCCGATATTTGTATAAACTTAGGAAAGTTTATTAGTACATGAAGATTGTTATTAGGGGTAGTTTCATAAGTCTTGTATGACCATTTTCTCTTTGTAATATCTCATGGTTCCTTTAGATGAAGTAGATCCAAATTGCTTGTTCAAGTTATCGCCAATTCCTTGTTTCATGTTTACGCCTAAGTAAGCTTACATGGTCATTTCGTCATGGCCTAGCCATGACCTTTGGTCCTTGTTCCAAGGTCATGAGACTCAACCTTGGCTCTAGCCATGGTTGTGGTCTTGATTATAGGTCATAAGACCTCTTTGGTCTTCATAAACCATAACCTATATGTAATGACTTTGTCTAAAAATGGGCTGTTTAGAATTTGAAGAAATTTATCACTCGGAAAGCGTTTTCAGGGCTCGAGCTTCTTTGTTCCTGAACGAAAACGTCGTTCCGGACAACTTTCGTGTTTTAACTTTTTGATGAATCGGACCAGAAGTGGGACTTTCAAAACCCAAATTTGATCAGAATGGTATTTGGCAGTTTGCCGAAAAGTTTTGGTAACTTCAAATGGGCGTAACTTTTGACTCGTATACTCGTTTTGGGTGGTTCAAATTGCTATGGTTTCCTTGTTAAGTCCTCTACTGTAATATGTAATGATCCAACATCATATTTTTACCATTTTGATCAGGTCTTACCAAGAAAGTCACTAGTTTACTTGTTTTAATAACTTATCTTAACAATCAATTACAATAACTTGTTTTGCTCATTTTTATACATCATGGACATGAATACAAGACATAATATAGCACAAATAATATGTAAATAACATGAATATGATTATTTAACAAGAATCAAGTTAGGGTTTTGCTTACAACTTTGGCTTTCTACAAAGAAAGGAAGTTAACATGTAAGGATAGGACTTTGATAGACTTGCTTCAACCCACTTCACTTCATGCAATCTTTCTACCCTTGTAATCTTGAAAGATGGATGATGAAGGTTGAGGTGACTTGAGTGGATTAAAACTCAAGAGAAATCACCAAAGTTTCAAAGGATTTGAAGTAGTTTGATGAATCAAAACCAAACTAGAGATATAGTACTTGATTTCTTGAGTAATTCTTGAAGTAGAGGGAAAATTAGGAGTGTGTTTGTGTGTGTGAGGTTATGAACGACTAAAAGGAGGTGAGGAGGGTTTTATAGTGTGTTGAGGAGGTTAGTGTATAAGAATGAATGGCTTAGAATGGAACACATGATAACTACATGTATGTTTTTAGGCCATAAGTGTTTCTAAGGCTTAAAATGATACACATGAGTGATCTAATAGTTCCATGGTTCTCACTAAGCCACCAAGATCATGGTGAATCACCTCTTGGTCATTCCATATGAGGGGGAAGTGACTAGATGGATAAACTTGGTATTATCTAGTTTACGGAGTGAGTTTTGGTCCCGTTAATCGCTAACGGTAAGTCGTTAAGTCATGAAACTTAAAACCGGGTATCGTAAAAATACGAAACTTGGAAGAATGGTTAAACATGTCATTATACTCCATAATAAAATATAAAATGAGTGGTAGGTTCTATCGGGTGCTAAAACCCTGCCAAAAACTGGAAACACGGGTCTAAAACGCGTAATACGTAAAATATACGAATATTGCGTAAAATTGAGAAAAGTAAAATGTTACTTTTCTAATATGTTATAAATGATTTAAAATGACTTATAATGTCTAGACTGGGCTCAGTCTAGTGTCGGTTGGTATTAAATGTCTTTTAGACATCAAACCGTAAGCCTAAAAATCACGAAATGACTTATAACATCAAGGGATGATTTTTGGTCAATGGAGGAGGGAAAAATATGTTGACTTTTTCTAATAAGTTGAAAACTCAAATCTTCTTAGAAACGCGTTTTGTGGTCTAACGGTTAATCGCCCAAACGGTTAAGCGTGCTCATGCGAGAGTAGTACTGGCTTGGGTGACCTGCCGGGAAGTCTTTGGTCATGTTTTTCTCAGTCACGATTAATTCTCAAATAAATCATGAGTGTGTCAAACATTTTTCTGATGCGGGTCACTTGACGGGGTTGAATTTCGTTGTGCGTAGAATTTCTGATTGACGTTTTACCCTAAAACGTGTAATTCCATGTAATTCCTTAATAACTTTCACGAAAATGATCTGACGAATGTCAAACATTTAATTTGCCATGGAAATGATTTATCACTCGAGAATATCAAATAAAAATCAACTTTCGGGAAAGTTTCGGGAAAAATGAATAGTAAAAGTGAATAGTGAATTTTCCGGGAATAGTAATTAACCTGAAATTGCGAATTGTTACACTTCTGGTCCGATTCATCAAAAAGTTAAAACACGAAAGTAGTCCGGAACGATGTTTTCGTTCAGGACCAAGGAAGCTCGAGCCCTAAAAACGCTTTCCGAGTGATAAAATTCTTCAAATTCTAAACAGCCCATTTTTAGGCAAAAGTCACTAGATTATGGTTATACTTTAAAAGGAACAAGAGGTCTTATGACCTAGAATCAAGTCCACAACCATGGCTAGAGCCAAGGTTGAGTCTCAAGACCATGGAACAATGACCAAAGGTCATGGCAAGGCCATGACGAAATGACCATACAAGCTTACCAAGGCAAATACATGAACTAGAGAAGTTGGCGATAACTTGAACATACAATTTGGATCTACTTCATCTAAAGGAACCATAAGATATTACAAGAGAAAATGGTCATACAAGACTTATGAAACTACCCCTAATAACAATCTTCATGTACTAATAAACTTTCCTAAGTTTATTCAAATATCGGACATGTAACTTTTCAGATCAAAACTTATATCTATATATTTCATCAACTACTACAATAGTAGGGAGCCTCATGTGAGGAGTTCATTATGTAAGCCGTCGAGTTGAGTTGTGGATTTACGAGTTAAAGTGTCCTGGCTCCTCGAACGCTTACTAACATGACTTCTGAATTATGTCGGCCCGAACGGTAGTAAACGATATACAGGACATACATGTTTCATGAATCATTACTTTCAAAGACTTACACTATACATCATACCACATCATGGACTAAATGCAAGATATATATATTGGCATGTTTATGTTTCCTTGGACATTATTCCAAACCTAAGTTACAACAATTATTCTAGGTTGCTCGTAGAAGTTCTTACGACATATCCATCATTCTCATTATACATCATCCAACTCAAGGTGAGTTCATAGCCCCACTTTACATTACTGCAATGTTTTACAAACCCTTGGGGGGAATACATGCTATTATTTTTCTACTCGAACACAATGCTTTCTACTGTATGCTATTCGACCATGTTTTATTATCACTAAGTAACATCCTTGCCAAACCAAGATCCCTTATTATTAACCATTTAATCACTTGCGAGGGTTACTTGCAAGCGAGCGCGAATATTGTGAATAGGCCTATTGGGATTGACGAATCCCATTTGTATTGACTAAGTTCAAACAAATGCATTAATATTTGAGACATTAGGTATGACGGCAAAATACCTATCGGGATAACTCCGTCGATTGATATTGGTACACGTTAACGTTTTGGTGTCATAAGCTTAGTATTTGATAATAACTGTTCCGGGCGTATAACAACGTGGCCCATCTTTGTTTTCCAAACATTGGTGTGAGTCTATAGCTCACACTACCAACATATTGTGTTCAAACATTAAACAAACTCTATGAATATCACTCAACCTTTGTGTTGACCTCTCAAGCATGTATTTCAGGTTCATGACGATCAAGGATGGCACGGAAGGACACGGATACTCAAGAGGGCTATAAATTTTATTATCATTCAAAACTCATTTATTATACATTGTAAACATGGAACCAATTGGGACCTCATTTTGTAATCTCTGATATTTATATAATTTGAATGATAAATCTTTTAAAACGACTCAATTGGAGTTCTTTTTCTATTATTGTGACTATTGTGCCGTCGAGTAACACCCAGTTTGAATTCCGCTGCAACCATGAATTGGGGGTGTTACATAAGTCACCCATTGACCTAATTGAATTAGGTAAGGTTAAGATGAAAGAAGCACACCCATTTGAGCATATAATTCAACCACCAATCTACCATAACATGGATCCCTTCCACCGGGACGGTGTGTATTGCAACTATCACCCACTCTTAATCCTAAGTGTAAGGAAACCCTCACTTTTATCCGTTAAAAAAGGGTAGAGTCAGGCTCGTGACTCGAACAAAAACAAGCGCTTCATGGGAGGCAACCCATGTTTTTAATTATTTGATGTTTTATTTTATTTGTTTATTTGTGTCATATATATGTTTAATCATAATTGTTTAACTTCCATGTTTCGAATAATTTTTGAAAATGTTTTATTTTGTTTTTAACTTCGTCTTGATTACATATAAATATATTTTACAAAAAGATAAGTGTAAGGAAGTTTATATTTTATTTAAAGAATGAAATTCGAACATGAAGAATTTACAATTCATAATTAACATATATTTTATCTTTTTTGAGTGTTTGTTAGAGTCAAATGCTTGTATCAAGTCACAATGAATGGTTTACTGAAAATTATAGATTTTAAAAGTTAGATTTTTTCAAAAAAATTTCAGGAAACAAAACGAAATAATCTGCCAGGTCATTGATCCGTTGTAGATCAACCTTAAATATATATTTCCGAAGAAACACAAATCAAGTATGTGTTCCCCGGGTCGTTATGTCCCAACGAGGGCTAGACGGCGATCGAGTCAACTTTGTTTCGTGTGTTCGTGAAGTGAATGAGGTTTAAAAGATGATTTTTGGTTTGATTACACTACAAATGATTTAAAACGCAATTAAAGTAAAGGAAAGCAATAAAACACTGCAAAGTAAAGACAAACAATTAAAATAAGCATAATAAAATGACTAAGGAAAAACGAGAAATAAAACGCGAAAAGAAATTAAAATGGTAAATGAATTTAAAAACAATATGTTTGCAAAGCGACGTGAATAAGTTCGTCAAGTGTGGAATATGGATCGACGACGAATTATTTTCCTTTCTCAAGATTAGTTGTCAAGTAATCTCTTGAAAAGATAATAATTACTAAACGCGTGATTTGATTATTCTCCGGTTTTTATTGTTTGAATAATTAAATCACGAGTCTAAATAATTTATACAATTATTAATCGCGTTCCTTTTATTAACCCACACTTAACTTGCAAACTCGTGTCACAAAGCAAACTTTAATAAACTACTCGAGATACAAAATAAATCAAAAGAAATTTCGGCAGAGCTTCGCCTTAAAGTTAGCAAGAAAAGCCTCACTCGAATAACGATGAGGAATGATTATCATACTTGATAATCTTGGCTAACTCGCCAAAATAAAACTAGATAAAAAAGGAAGTAAACTTGAAATCAAACTCGCTAAAATTAATACCAAACTCGCTAAAAAAAGAAAAATCAAGACCAAACTCGCTAATAATTTACTCAAACTCGCTAGAAATAAATTAAAATAAAACTCGCTGAAATTTAGAACAAAGACAAACTCGCTGAAAATCTTAAAAACCAAAACTCGCTAATAAACAAAAATCAAATTCGCTAGACAAAAGAGAAATTCAAACTCGCTAAACATATTTAAAAGCCAAACTCGCTAAAGATACTTTAAATGAAACTCGCTAAAATGTAAATTCCAAACTCGCTAGGGACAAAAATCCAAACTCGCTAAACATAAAGATTTCCAACGACGTCATTGGCCTTTTGTTACTTCAATTTCGTTTTTTCGTCTTTTTCGAGTAAACTTTTATATTATTATTTCGTCGAGTATTTGTTTTTTTAGTTTTAGTTTTATTATTTTTTTATCAAGTATTGTTTTTATCAAGTATCGTTTCCTATTTGGCGAGTTAGCCAAGATTATCAAGTATGATAATCATTCCTCCTCATTTATCGAGTGAGGCCTTTTATGCTTTATTCTAAGGCGAAACTCTGCCGAATTTTATTTTGATTTATCTAGTTTATTTCTTTTTATCTAGTCACTTTATTTTATTAATGAGTCTTGAGTAGTTTATTAGTGTTTGCTTAGTGACACGAGTTTGTGCGTTAAGTGTTGACATAAAAGGTTTGTGATTAATAATCGTTATGATTATTTAGACTTGTGATTCTATTATTTGAACGTTAAAAGCCGAAAAATAATTAAATCACACGTTTTGTAATTATTATCTTTTCAAAGGATTATTTGCAAAACAAATAATTTTTCGTAAGGAAAATAATTCGTCATCGATTCTTAATCCACACTTGATGAACTTATTCACGTCGTTTTGCAAACATATTGTTTTTAAATTTGTTTTACCGTTTTAATTCCTTTAGGCATTTTATTTCTCGTTTTCTTTAGTCATTTTATTTTATGCTTGTTTTAATTGATTTGTTTTTACTTTGAGTCGTTTTATCGCTTTCCTTTACTTTAATTGCGTTTTAAATGTCATTTGTAGCGTAATCAAAAACCATATCATCTTTTAAACCTCACTCACTTCACAAACTCACGACACAAAGTCGACTCAATCGCCGTCTAACCCTCGTTGGGACATAACGACCCGGGGAACACTTACTTGATTTGTGGTTCTTCGGAAATATAAATTTTAAACTTGATCTCCGACGAATCAACTTTTGGCGCCTCTGCCGGGGAGGGTTTGAAACGAGAGCGTCGACTACGTAACGTTGTCTTTGTGATTTGAAGACCCTTCTCCCGAGAAGTTATCGTTTTTGTAAATTTTCTCAAGAAAAAAAAATAAAAAAAAAATAATATTAATTAATTAATTAATTAATTAATTAATTAATTAATTAAAAATATTAAAAAACCAAAAAAATTTCTTTTCAAATTTATTTTTCTTTCTTCATTTGTTTTCCTTTCTTATATAAAAACCAAAAATATTTTCCTTTTCATATTTGATTTTCACTTTTATCTTGATTTGTTTTTATGTTTCGAAAAATCCAAAAATATTCTTCTTATCTTCTAAACGTTTGATTCTTTTTCTTCTACCCTCTAAACCGATAATCTTATTTTTATGGCGGACACGCGGACTTTGGAGGAATCACAGCGCATACCGGTATGCTTTGAAAAGGCCATCGTTATTCCACCAATTCTTGCAGATGAGTATCAAATAAATGTCCAGTTACTTAATCTCATAAATCCTTTCTTTGGATTTGAAAATGATGATCCTTATTCACACATCAGCAGAATTGACCTAATAACCGGGACTTTCAAAATTAATCAAGTGCCTGATGATGCGGTGAAGCTAATCTTGTTTCCGTTGACGCTTAAAGGAGTGGCCAAGAGATGGCTTGATTATGAACCTCCTAATTACATCACCACTTGGAATGATTTAGCATCAAAGTTCTTGAATCGATTTTATCCTCATTCCAAAACAATTGAGCTTAGAAAAGAAATCGTTAATTTTCAACAAAGTTTTGATGAGACTTTCGCCGAGGCTTGGGAGAGATTCAAAGATTTGATGAGAAAATGCCCGCATCACGGTTTTTCAGAAGTTCACCAAGTCGACACGTTCTATAATGCTCTAACACAATCCGATCAAGATTCGCTCAATACAGACGTCGGTGGCAATATCTATTATCGAACTCCGAGAGATGTGTTGACGATCATTGAGAACAAATCGAGAGTTCCCATTCCCCGAAACAAACCGGAGCCCGTGCAAGCCATCAACCCAAGTTGGGACACATATGGTGATTCATATTCCTATTTCAAGTGTTCAGCCGCCGGTGGCTACACTCAAGAGAACGTTAATCTTTTTAGCTATCATTCTGCACCACCCGGTTTCAACATCAAATCTATCCCTAACCGAGGTGGTGTTGCTTATAATGGACCTTCGATTCCTACTACGTCTAGCTCTTTCTCCTCCTAAAGTAGTGGAATGTGAAACCGAGGTGACAAAGGACCCGGTACTTTCCACTGACAATGGAAGTGCTAAATACGTCCAACCTACGGTTGTCCAAGAATCAATGGTTCCTCCTAAACCGTCAAGATTTGATCCTAACCTTTCACAATTTTTGGTTAAGAGTGTGTCGAGCAAACGTGCTGAGCTTAAAACGGTGTTTAGAAGAAACGAATTACCTAATCTTCACGAACAAGAACCGGAGTCCATAACGGAAGTCGTGGAAATTCCTAGCTCTCAGAGCACACCACTTGACCAACCTCCGGATTCTTCGAGATGTTCTTCGCGACTCGAAAGTCATGTCGTTTTTGTTGATTCCTTGAATAATGATTTTATTGAGCCAAATTTTGAGAATCATGTTTTTAATGAACCTTCTTTTCCTCCCTTAGAACCCGAGGACTCTCTAACAATGGGGGACGAGCATCTAAACACTATTCCGGCAACGGAATCAGAGAAATTCCAAAAGTCTAGTGTTGAGAACCTTGTCCCAATCCAAAGTGAGTCCGGGGAAAATTCTAACGGTGATTGTGATTTTGTTGAAAATGATCATCTTGATAATCACGTTGATACGAATGATATGCCGATTGATGATATTCACGTTGAGAAGAACGAAGATGAGATGTTCTCCGATTCCGACAATGATGATTCTATATCTTGTGAAGACATCGATTATATTGATGAAGTACCTTTTGAGCTCGTCAGCTTAGAAGAAGATAATGAAGAAGATAATGACAATGAAATCCAAGATGAAGCTCTTCGTGAGAAATTATCCAACGTTTATCTTCTCATTTCTAAGATCGAGGCTTTGTGTCATCCTCCGAATTCTTCATTTCCTATACCCGTTATGGATAGTGACTTTTTACCCGAGCTTGAAGGTTTTCAATTTGAAGAGACGAGTAGTGGCAGCCCCACTATTCATGCTGATATCTCTCTTCCGGATTATGAGCGTTTTCACTTTGAGATCGACTCCAAACTTATTTCCGATAATCCGTCACGTGAACCTCTTCTTGCTACGGATGACTCGATACCACCGGGTATTAAGAATGACGAGAATGGTCTTATTGAAGAAATACCTAATGATGATTTACTTTCTACTACTAATTCGTCTATCTTCAATTTACCGTCTTCTCGTCCACCCGCGAAACCACCGGATGTAGATCTTGAATCCGGTGTGAATGAAGTAGTTGATGGAGTGGTGGACGAATCCTATGATCATGATGATCCCGTGCTTGACATTTTGCCCACCCAACCCATCCATGATTCTGAAGATGTTTATGCTTTCACCATCCGTGTGTTTCTCCCGTTCTATACTTATCCCATTTCTTCTCCATCTTCCCACTCTTCCAAGAGTGAGGATGTCATTTTTGACCCCGGCATTCTTCTTTTCATGCCGTGTTCCATTTGCTCCCCCAAGAATAAGTAAATTCGGGGCGAGTCTAAGCTATACGACTCATTACTAAACAAGTGCTTCGTGGGAGGCACCCCATGCTTAACCTTTTATTTTCTTTATATTTCTAATAAGTAACGTGAGGAGGGCGACCTCTTCCATTCTTGTGTTTTCGTTGTTGGTTGTGTTTCTGCAGGATTTCCCCGATTTATGATGACTCTCGTGCTCGTGGTTTCGCCTTTACTCCACTCGAGTCTCATTCATCGATGCTCTATCGGAAATCGTATATCCAAAATCTTATCGGTAACATTATCTTTGGCATAATTAATAAACGGCCCTAGATTTATGTTAGGATTACCCTTACCTTTGAAACATTGAGGACAATGTTAATCTTTAGTCTGGGGGGGGTTGAATCTTTGATTCGATTGACCTTGCATGTTTCACCTTAGTTGTTTACTTACGCAACCCTGTTTTTCCTCAAAAACCATAAAAATTGAAAAATTTGAAACATTTGAAAAATAAATTGATGAAAATGTCATGAAAAGTCCAAAGAAAAAAAAAATGAGAAAAGTTGTGCAAAATTATAATAAGTTTTGACTCCTTGTTGACTTTCCCGCTGGGTAGAGTAGGAATAAACTTTTGACTTGACCGGACGTGTTGAGCCCTAGCTTGTTCCCTTAACCTAAATATGATCTATAAGCTTATGCTCGCCTTTTACACAAGGAGCTACACCAAGTTCCCGTAATCGACTTGTCATGTACACTAGGAGCTAGAAAACGCGAATTCTTTTTGAGAGTTTGCAAGTTCCCGTACTTGACACTAATATGCGTGGCTTGATCATATGGCTAAGTATCCGCGGATCTCATTATTTGAGATTTGTTAAAAATGCGGAGAACGAGAAATGATAGTGTTTATTTAGAAGCAAGATGCCTTACGTAGAGTAGTTGGTTCTCTTTAAAGCTCATAGTAGGTATTTGTGGCCTTTTGCTCCCACAAAATTGTTTCACCATATATATTGTGTATAAATAATTAAAGATGTTTAGGTTTAAAACGAAATTTAGTTCCCCATCTTCTTAAAAGAATTTTTGCTCTAAAGATTGGGTACACATCGAGGTCTTAGTAATAAGTGAATAAGTTGTAAAGTGCTCTTAGATTACGGATTGAGATCGGACCTTGGATCCTACTTCTCGCAAGGCGGTAGGTCTTGGACTTAAACCGTGAAGGTTCGTTTTCTAAGAGTTACTAAGTTATGTATGTTTATTGATTTGGAATCACCCGGTAATCCCGTGGTATTAAGTTGTTGAGAAAAAAGTGAAGTATGAAAAAAAAATCAAGAAAAGAAAAGAAAAGAGAATAAAGTATATGTTGAGATGATCGAATAAGTGCTTATGTCATTAGACAAAAAGTTGTTCGCACGAGATGAGCATGTGGACGGTCCTAGACCGGGTACGTGATGTGCACGTGAAGGACTCAGCAACTAATGTCTACGAGTTTGTATGAGTTCTTCAGTCTTTGATGTATGTTTAACCTCGATGTGGACCTCATTTTAAATGCAAACTTCCTTGCAAGAAGATGGAAAACTACTTAGCGTTTTACAACATAATATCTTTATCGGACTAATAATTATGAAAACGAGAAAATATGAAGAAATTCATTTCTCTCACAAAAATAAAATAAATAGATACACTAAGAAATGGGAGCAAGAGGTTATTTCACAATTAACTTCTATGAGTAGTACTGGCATCTAACTTGTAAATAAGCTATGATCTCGTTTTTAAGCTTAGTTTGGGGACTTGTGAAAAATCAAGGACGATGAACTTTATCCGTATGGTCACTTCTCCCTGAGTCGTGTTTCCTACTCTATGACCCTAAAAATTATCGAAAGATAATGAAAGTTCAACAAACCGTCAACTAAATAGAGAAAAATATAAATATGGTAGTTGTAGTTTAGTATAAGTGAATAAAATGGAAAATGGGGCGTTTTTGGGAATAAATGGTTTCGTAATCTCCTTCGAACGTTTTGCTACTTTTCAAAGTTAGTAAAAAGAGCATCGAAACTACTTATCTCAAAAGCGTGAATTGATCACATTGCGTGAGGACACGCAATACCTTAGTCTGGGGGATTTTGGTATGTGTTATTCATTATAGTACAGTCCTCGGGTAAGACCCGACCTGAACCACTACAATTATTCATTACATAATTATAAAAGACAAATAATACGATAAATACAACGAGCTTCAAGGTGCTAAACAGTACTCGGGGTGACCGAGTCTTCTTTAGGAAAAAACGTATTCCTAACAATCTGTCCTTATGATTAAGATAGTTTGTCACATGTTTTATTGCTAGGTTTATATGAAGTGTATGTAATTAACCCTTTCTCATTGGCTCTAATCTTATCGGCGAGTAAACCCTTAATGATTACTTATGCCTATCCTACTTTTCTAAAGACATTAGAATAAGTAGGCGAGGATGAGGCATGGCGACCCGAACAAAGCTCAGCTAGACACAGAGGTTATCAATGCACTAATAAAAGTCACCAAAGACATCAACATATAAACTTTAATTAATGGGAAAGCAATTTTAAGGCGGGCCTTTGATTATTCTGTAGTCACAAAGCTACCGGCCATCAATCCTGATGAATTAAAGTGTACTAATACAATAAAACAAAACTACTTAATGAATTAAATACATGCAGGACCTTCTTACAGCTCTCGTATCTGCGTTTTTGATGTGTCTTATGCTTCTTCTTCTTCTGAAATCGACTTTAGGGTTTCGCAAAAGGTCTCTTAAATTCGTATGGTCTTGGGGTATTTATAGTTTATGTCTGAGGGATCTATGCGGCCCATAGAATGAATTGATGCGGCGCATCGACTTAACTTCGCGTGGGGTCCAAGATTAATATATTCTGGAATATTCGTACACCGTCTTCAGATGCGGCGTAACTTGTTCTTTGTATGCGGCGCATGTTCTTTAGCAGTCTTGGATTATATCTGGTGAAATCTTGATAGTGATACGCCGTGTGTCAGAAGTGTATGCGGCGTATCTGGAGTAGACCAAGCTTGATCTTCTTCGTTGACCAAAGTTTCATATGCGACGCATGTCAGAATGGCATGCGGCGCATTCTTCAAAGTCAGGCAATGGTCTTTGAATTCATCTAAGTATGGTATTGCGTCGTATCTGTTGAGTGAGATACGACGCATCTTCTGGATTTGAGTAGACTTTTGACATCTTGCTCGTTTTGCTCCATAATTAGTCCAAAATCGCCAACTTTCACCAAATTCCTGTTTTTACCTGAGAATTACAAAAGTAAACATAAATGCACCAATTCTCATACATAATATAATAAAACAGGTTAATTAGATAGGATAAATGATGATATAAATATGTACTTATTTGAGTTCATCAAGTAGTAACCACTTAGCATTTTTCTTTGAAGTTCACTAGCAGTATCAAGTTTCTTCTAGCAGTAGTAACTTGTACTAGCAGCACTAACTTTGTTCTGACAGCAGTAACCACTTGGTGTATTTTCCATGAAGTTCAACAGCAGTATCAAGTTTCTTCTAGCAGCAGTAACTTGTACTAGTAGTCTTAACTTTTACACTAGGAGTTGTAAAACACTTAGAATATTTTCTTTGAAGTTCAAGAGCAGTTGTAACTTTACTTGAGCAGTAGTAGTAACATCATGAGCAGCAGTAACCAAACATCCTAAGAAGAAGCTTTTAATCCCAACACACAGTTTAACACAATTAGTCCCTGAGCTCAAAACTATTATCACCTTTGGTCCTTTCCCTTAGTAACTTTGACTAATTTTCAATGAAAGTCCCTAAAGGTTTAAGTTAAGCATTTTAAGATCCAAATTTAACAAACTTGGAATCTTTTTCTCATGACATCTACCAGACATGTGATAATTCTAGAAAAATTGTTTCTCTCCCCCTTGAATTAACACATATTTTATTATAAAACTTTTTGCAATCATTAATTACAAGGGTTCAAAATGTTACTGATGACGATAACACATTACTGTCTGAAAATATTATTTTAAGAATAAGTGCAAACTTCTTGTATTTGTTAAAAGATTTTCTCCCCCTCAAAATATGTTCCTTGTGAAAGATTTGTAGTGACTTTGAAAGATTTTTGAGGAACATGTTTTGAAGTGTTCAAGTTTGCACATTGAGAGAAATGATATGATGTCAATGATTGAAAATCGTTTAGCGTTTTTTTTTTTTTTTTTTTTTTTTAGAACAATAAAAAATCTTTATGGATTTTATAGGTTTTATATTTTTGTATTTTGTTTTTGAAAAAATATTTACAAAGATAGTTTTGGTGTTTGACGATTTAAGAAACATTAAGAAAATCGTCCAATTCTTCTAGAGTCAAACACTGCATACCAATCTGATGGACTAATTCAGCAAACCTTGTTGGAGATAGTGCTTTGGTAAATAAGTCTGCCAGTTGTTGTTCTGTACCCACAAAGTATAGTTCTATTGTACCCTTTTCTACGTGTTCCTTGATGAAGTGATATTTGAGTGCGATGTGCTTTGACTTTGAGTGTTGAACGGTGTTGAACGAGATATCAATTGCACTTTTGAGGTCGCAATACATCGGTATTTTTTCAAACACGTAACCGTAGTCCATTAGTTGTGATATCATCCAGATGACTTGAGCACAGCAAGCAGACATGGCCACGTATTTTGCTTCTATTGAGGACAACAATGTGCAATCCTGCTTTTTAGATTGCCACGACACCAGTTTATCATCTAGAAACTGAAGACCGCCAGAAGTACTTTTGCGTGTATATAAGTAACCTGCATGGTCTGCATCTGAAAAAGCTATTAGTTCAAAACCATAATTCTTCGAATACCAGATCCCCAAATTAATGGTTCCCTTTACGTATCGAAGGATTCTTTTAGTCTCAGAAAGGTGTCGTTCAGTAGGTCGAGACTGATAGCGGGAGCAAAGATATACAACAAATATTATGTCTAGTCTGTTAGCTATTAAATACATGAGAGACCCAATAATATTGCAGTACTTTGTAGGGTCAACAAGTTTCCCATGTAAATCAGCATCTAACTTAGATGAGGCAGCCATAGGTGTGTTATAAGTATCATAGGTGGTCAAACCATGCTTTTTTCATTATTTCAAGGGCATATTTGGACTGACTCAGAAAGATCCCACGGAGTGATTGATGAACTTGGATTCTCAAAAAGAACTTTAGTTTACCCATCATTGACATTTCAAAATTTTGTTTCACTGACCTTGCAAAAGCGTTTGAAAACTTTTTCTTAGTTGAACCAAAAATTATGTCATCAACGTAGATTTGAACAATTAAGATATCTTCCCCATGTTGTTGAATAAACAACGTTGGATCTACTGAATCTTTTGTGAAATGATTGGCAAGTAAGAAAGCTGAAAATTTATCATACCATGCCCTTGGGGCTTGTTTGAGACCGTAAAGAGCCTTCTTAAGTTTGTGGACATGATTTGGATGCTCTGGGTCAACAAAGTCTTCTGGTTGGCTGACGTACACTTGTTCTGGGAGTTGACCGATCAAAAATGCCATTTTCACATCCATTTGATATACGGTGATATTCTTATGCGCAACGTATGCCAGAAACATTCGTACAGCCTCAAGTCTAGCCACTTCAGCGTCTATCTTGTTTTTCCAAATCCATTTTAGTCCAATGACATAGACCCCATACGGCCATTCCACTAACTCCCAGACCTCAAGAAGTTTAAACTGGTTCAGTTCCTCTTGCATTGATTCAATCCAGTTATTATAATTCATTGCTTCTTTAATGTTTGTGGGTTCCGAATGACTAACTGTGAGAGCATAAATGCAGTTTTCACCATCTCTATGAAGTTTTTATCTCATCATGAATGGTTGATTGGGATTGCCAATTATGTTCACTAAAGGATGATCACGAGTCCATTTATGTGTAGTAGGGTAAGTTTGATAGAACGTATGCATATTTGACGGATCCAAATTGCTTGAAGATGACTCTGCAATATCATGAACAGTTGGAGCCAGAGCAAATGGATTAAAGAATGCATTCCCATCATAATTTGCAAGTTTGGGTACAAGCTGGTTTAACTGTTCATCAGCTACATCATTGTTGTTGGAAGCTACTTGTTCTTCTATTGTTGGAGTTCCAATTGCAGGTGCATCTGCAGCAACGGTCGTTGTTGTACATTCAGGCGTATCTGTGATTGGAATTTGATCAGGTTGAGCGGCAAAAACAAGAGATACATCTGGAGCACGACTTTCTTGAGACTCATTAAACAGTGGAGCGAACAATGTTTTCGATTGGTTACGGGTGAGTTCTATTGGTTGGGCAGCTGATGAATCAGGGAAGTTTAGACGGTTAGAAGTGGGTCCTAAGTTGCTTTGCTCATAAGCCATATTAGTAAGCTCATCAAAATCAGCATGAATAGTTTCCATTATTTCCTTTTGATTTCTCACAGTATTCAACAAATACACCAATGTCTGCTCTGGGTTTGAGCTTTCCAAAGTCGTCACGATCATTATTTGGGTAACAGAGAGCACCGAATACGTGAAAGTACTTTATGTTTGGTTTTCGGTTATGAACAAGCTCATACGGAGTTTTGTGTAGCATTTGTTAATTATCGAACTATTTTGAGTGTAACATGCGGTTGAGACAGCTTCAGCCGATACATAATTTGATAATTAAGCAAAGATCAACTGTTTCATCTTTAAAATACACCATTCTGCTATGGAGTTCTGGAAATGGATGTTGGTGTTCAATTCCCACATTCTCAAAGTATTCACGTAGTGTCTGATTCAAGAATTCAGTTCCTTTGTCCTTTCTAACTTTTCTGACTGTATTCCGAAGCTGAACCTGAATTTTCATGAGAAAGGTGACAATCATCTGTGGAACTTGATCTTTACATCGGACAAAATACACCCAAGTCCATCTTGAATAATCATCAACAATTACATGTATGTAGCGTTTGCCATTGATTGTCTGCACGCGCATTGGGCCACAAAAATCAATGTGAAGAAGTTGAAGTACGTGATTAGTACTGTGTTCAATCTTTGGTGGAAAATGTGCACGAGTGCTTTTCCCTTGTTCACATGCAGAGTATAGATGATCTTTGGAATACCGGAATCTTGGAAGACCACTGATGAGCTTATATTTTGCGAGATCATTCATGGTTTTGAAGTTTAAGTGTGAAAGACGTTTGTGCCGTAACCAAGATTTCGTCAAAGTTGCTTTGGAAAGTAAGCAAATTGGATAGGAAACAATCATATCAGACATAGAGATTATGTAAAGGTTAGTTCCACGATTGCCCGTCATTAGATCATTTCCTTGCAAATCATGTACAAAACATGTTTTCTCCCGAAATGCTACTTCCAAATCACCATCACAGAATTGACCGACTGAGAAAAGGTTGTGACCGAGGCCTTCGACATAATGCACACGACTGATTTTGATGTTGTTGCTGATATAATCTCCATAGCCCATGATAGCAGCGAAATGATCATTCCCGAATTTGACAGTGCCGATGAACTTTGAAACAAAGTTTACTAAAAGTTTGAGATTGCATGTCATATGTCAGGTGCAGCTGCTATCAACAATCCAGAGAACAATTTGGATCACCTGCATCACACGAAGATGAAGAAGGTGGTATAATGGCAGAGGTGGAACCCGAAGAGTTAGAGGGTTCTGTTACATTAGTAGCACATGTATTAACTATTTTAGGTAACCATGTAAAGCTAGGTGTATGCTGTAACCATCTTTTCCAAATCCAACTACTTTGTGCTTTCTTCTTAGTGAATTCACTAGGTGTTTCCTCTTTCTTAGGAGTTGTTGGTGCAATTATGGCATTCTTAGAAACTACATTAGGCGCTTTTCCTAAAACAGAGTTTGCAACGATAGTTGACCTAGAAGCAGTGCCAGATGTACGTTTCCTAGAATGAGATAAAAGTAAGTTCGCAACACAGTTATCACGATTACCAGACAATACACTTTTATGACAGAAAACACAAGATGCATTCGCATTTAAAGCGTTCACAGATTCAACATTCGTTACATTGATTTTACTATTACATTTTTCCAATTTTTTTACTAAATCAGATGCAACATGCGTTTTATTCGAATTCCTAATATGATATTCTACTTCTTTGTCTTTATTCGTTCCTCCTACGTTACCAGATCCTATTCTTCCAGTTGTTGCTCTTACGCTTTGATCTGCTAATGCTAGTAGTGGTAACAAAAAACGTTGCCAGATCCTATTCTTCCATTAGTTTACATTTAATTTGTGTTGTATTTTTTACAGAGTTTATTATAAAGGTTTTAAATACATAAAATGATCCTAAATTATGTTTAAGGTTTATGCTACAAGATTTGAGGTAATAAGCTAACAGCAAATTCTTTAAAATTATTGTTTTGTTGATTTTGTAGATATGTGACAATCCCAAACTAATTTTTGTTTGATCTATCTTTTATCATGGCAGAACATGGTACATGTTGCTATAAGTCATTACGATAATTAATTAACATATCATTCAATTATATATTACTTTGAAATTAGAGGATTTAACTCTATTAGAAGTATGAATTACATGCAGTTGAGGTCATGTTGGATTTGTATACTATTCCTAAAACAAGTTTGATCACCAATAGAGAAGTTGCACGTAATCAGATCTATAAAAAAAGTAAAACTATTTGTTCTAAATATACTAGCATGATAAATGATATTATTCTTAATAATTTATAATTTCTCTTTTTTTTACAGTTTGCAGGATGATCATGATAATGAGTTTGAGATTCTCAAAATGGCCGATGATTTATTCAAAATTAGGGTTAAGAAGGTCAGGATGGAATACAAAAAAAGACATTTTGCTATTTCTGACGAGGATGTGCCTCTAGGGGAAAAAACCGTTTAGTATTTGAATTGATCATTCTCATGTAAATGTTTTTATTTGTTCATCGAATGTATGAATCGAATGAATTTAATGTTTACATTCTATATTTTAATTTGTTTGTATGTATATGATTTCTATTTAAATGATTCTGATGTATATAACTGACTTTTGAAGACGTTGTTACATCCAATATTTTGGTCCATGTTTTTTTTGCAATATAATTCTAATTTTGATGGTCGTTATTTGAAATATTTTAATTTGATTGTATGTTTCTGATTTATGATTCAATGATTCTGATGTATACAACTGTTTTCTGAAGACGCCGTTACGTCTTATATTTTAGACAATATTTTTATTGCAATATAATTTTTATTTTGATTGTCATTATTTAAAATAATATTAAATGCTTGTAGGTTTTACAAAACTGTTTTTTGCCATTTAATGTTTACATTATATTTTTAATTTGATTTTATGTATCTGATTTCTGATTAAACAAATCTCATGTATATAAATAATTTCTGAAGATGTTTCTGATTCATAAAACAGATTTGGGAAGACGTTGCATACTATATTCTAGACAATAGTTTTCTTGCAATATAATTATGATTCTGATGGTAGTTATTTGAAATAATATTAAATACTTATAGGTTTTACAAAACCGACTTTAGCATTTATCGCAAACGATAATACAAATGGACTTTTCAAATATGTAAAACATAATAAATTAAACAAGATTTAATCCAAAAGTCAAAAACCAAAGCTATATTTTAGTCAATGTTATTCTGATGGTCGTTATTTGAAATATTTTAATTTGATTGTATGTTTCTGATTTCTGATTCAATGATTCTGATGTATAAAACTATTTTTTTAGGTTGACGTGTTTTTTTAGTGAAATTGTTTGTGTGTTTATATTTTTATCGATTAACTTATCATTTAAGATTGTGTTTGGACATGGTATGAAAGGGTTGTCATTGTTGTTATCGATTTGTTGTTTAATATGTTGGTGTGGGTTTGCTTATGGTTAGTTTCTGATACAACCAATTAATGTTGATGTGCTTATTTAGTTTTTATGGTGGAAATAATTTTTTATATAATAAGAGAACTAACCAATTAATGTTGATGTGCTTATTTATATGTTTATGATGGAAATAATATATTGAAAAGTTAATATTCTCTACAAATCCAAAGGAAAAAATAAAACAAATTAATTTAAAACCTTTGAATTGCTACCATCAAAATAAAAAATTTAAAAATATGGGCAGTTGAAGTTAAATAAATGACTTAATGGGAATATTGACTATCTAATATCAATGAAAGAAAACAATATTTTATTCTATATTTATTTTACCGAATAAATATATTTTGAATCTAATTTTCTTAATTTGTTATTTTAGTATTAATTTAAATCTCGTGAATTTAGGGATACATTTGTTATTGATTTGAAAACGATAGATTTCATCGTCAGTTTTTTTTTAATATATTTAAATTACGTTATCCATTGGAATACGGATACGAAACCCTAATATGAATCTATATACTCGGATAATGAGAGTTATGTTATTTACACATCGTATGATAATGTCTGACTCAAATCCTAATTCAAAAAACAACGCTAATACGAATGAATGTTTAGCAAATGAAAGTCTTGATAATGAAAACCTACAAGCCGAAATTCATTCTGATGTAAACCAAGTACATTCAGGTAACAATTTTTTAAAATAATTAACGTGTATATTACAATAAGTATTTATGTTTATGATATATATAAATATATATATATATATATATATATATATATATATATATATATATATATATATATATATATTTTACAAACGATAATGATTTTGAGTCGTTGTTTGATTGGTTGACTAAAAGTTTGGAAGCTAAGTATTGAGTGTTCGTGATATCAACAAATTGTTATCTAAATTGGTCAAGGCATTAATATTAGTTAATCAAATGCGAGCTTCCGGTCATGACATTGACGACGACTATTTGGTCAATCTGGAATTTTTCCACAATGAATGATTTTTTATTTTAGTTATGACATTGTTATAGTTATTTTAATAAAAGATGGTTATTTATATGTTACAGATGATGTTTGTTTTGTCTTAATGATTTGCTCCATATTTTTTATTATATATATCACAAATGTTGAAGAAATCTAATAATAACACTTGTATGTTCAGTCGAAGAAACTATAAATACCCCAAAGGACAGACGAATTTGGTACCACATAACCCAAAGGAGATGAATTCAGTCGAAGTAGCTTCACAAGACACACTCCAAACAAAGATCTTATAGCTGTAAGAAGGTCATGCATGTATTTAATTCATTAAGTACTTTTGTTTTATTGTATTAGTAGGCTTTAATTCATCAGGATTGATGGGCTTGTGATTATGTGACTACGGAATATCATACACTCCCCTTAAAATTTCTTTCTCATTAATTAAAGTTTATATGATGATGTTTTTGCTGGCTTATATTAGTGCTTTGATAACCTCTGTGTCTAGCTGAGCCCGTGGGCTGCCATACCTGCCCCTCGCCTATTTAAGCTAACGTCTTTAGATAAGTAGGATAGACATAAGTGATCATTAAGGGTTTACTCGCCGATATAATGCGACCCAACGAGAGAGAATAGATTACGATACGCTTCATATAAAACTAGCAATAAAACAAGTGACAAGCTACTTAATAATCAGGACAGGTCTTCTTGCAGTCTCTGTTATCTATCTGTGTACGTGTCGCTATTCACTGATTCGTGCTCATTAGTTTAATTTACTGTTTAATAAAACCAAATCTGTGCTAGTCACTCAGACTAAACCCCCTTTGCGTTAGATTAGATTGTAAAACTAACTTAGGATATTAAAATACTGATAGACAAACTAAACTTTACGTTCAACTCTTAGTGATCGACACTCTACTTACCACTATATACATATTGATCGGATACACTGTCCGTTAGTATGTGTGTTATAGGATAAGTCGGCTAAATATAAATGTAAAACTTGAAATAGGCAATCACCCCTATACTGCAATTGACATAACACAAAGCACGCATCACCCACTTCCATTAAGGCTTAAATTGGAGTTGTTCATACCCTAAGGTAGGGTGGTATGCGACAATCAATTCTCAAGGAATAGTCTAAGGCCGGTTAGAAAGCCATCTATCGGAAGCAAGGGGCAGGTTTGAGAAAGAGAGTTAATAGATGAAATGGTCTTTTAATGAATAGGACCGAGCGAGCTGGAAGAGTCAATCCCATCCTGAAGGAGCTAATAAAAGCCTGAATTCAATATGAAACTAGGCTCTTCTTCTTCGATTCAAGCAAGTCGACCATAAGGTGAATCGATGACCTGACTGAATCCATTCCTAGCCACCATTGCTTTCGAAAGATTCTGTCTTGACTTTTCATAAAGTATCATATAATACAAAGAAAAATATTTAAGGTCAATGTTAGATACTGGACTTATATTTTCTATGCCTCAATTTTTTTTATACATGCAAAAAATTTCACCTGTTAAAATTAGAAATGTATAACTTTTTTTTTCATCAATCTTACTTAAAAATTAAAAATGTATAGTTTATTCTAAAACAAATGAAAGTGTATAGTGTATTCTGAAAAAACTTAACAAATTTTGCCAACTATGAAGAAAATTGTACAATTTTAATTTCATTCGTGAAAAAAAAAATTGGAAGATGGTAGTGGTAAAAAATATGTAAAACATAAGTAAGGATCGCTGGAAAGAACTGTACAGTTTTAATTTCTATATGTGAAAAAAAAATCAGGTACGAAAAAAAATATATCGCTGAAAGAAATTTCAGGTATGAAAACTAAAAATGTATGGTATTTTTTGAGTGATTCTTTTAATATTCACAAGATATTTTACCTCTAATATCTTAAAAAAAAAAAGTTAATATAATAATGAAGATGCGCTGTGAAGTTTATGATAAAAAAAATTAAAAATGTACATTTTATCATGAAAAGATTTGAAATAAAACTACATTAAATTTGAAGCAAAATCATTAAAAAGTTTCGGAAAAAACGTTTACTTTTGAAAAACTTTATTAAATTTTATGTTAAGATACGATTGTACACTACAAGAAAAAGGCCCTTTAGTGACACCATTTTTAATGACACACAAAAAAAGTGTAAGTGAAAGTACATATTTACTTACACTTTTAAAAAAAAGTGTAAGCAAAAGTTTACCTTTTACCCATACTTTACATAAAATGTAAGCAAAAGTATAGTTATGCCCACACTATTAGAAAAGTGTGAGCAAAAGTCTAATTTATACATACACTTTTTAAAAAGTGTAAGTAATAGCCTTACTTTTACCTACACTTTTTAAAAAGTGTGAGCAAAAGTCTAATTTATACACACACTTTACACAAAGTGTGAGAAAAAATGTAGTTTTACTCACACTTTTTGAAAAGTGTAAGTAATAGTCTTACTTTAACCCACACTTTTTAAAAAGTGTGAGCAAAAGTCTAATTTACACACACACTTTACATAGAGTGTGAGAAAAAGTGTAGTTTTAATCACACTTTTTGAAAAGTGTAAGTAATAGTCTTACTTTTACCCACACTTTTTAAAAAGTGTGAGCAAAAGCGTAGCTTTTATTAAAAAAAATATTATGAAAAGTCTAACTTGTATCTGTACGTTTAAAAATGTAAATACGAGGCTCGTTTTTGTTTACAAGATTGTTAGATTTTAAGCGTATTAAATCAACTGAAAACCGAAACGAACCGCTCCAACCCAAACCGAACCAACCTTACTCGGTTTGATTTTCTGCTTTACGTATTTCTGGTTTTCGGATTCGGTTTGGCTAGATTCGGTTTGAACCAAAGGAAAAAAAAAACACCTAAACCATCTAAACCGAACCGGTTCGGTTTGGTTTTGGTTTGAGCGAACAACCCAATTGAACCGTGACTGACCCAATTGCTCCACTGGGTCAATTAAAAAACCGATTTATAAGACATAAGTTTTTACCCTTCAAATTTTTTAACAAATTTTATAAAAACTTTACTACTTCTGATATTTAATAAAACTATTTATTAACTCCTAATATTAACTCCTGATCATTACACAATAATTTGACCTTTAATTAACATATCTTATCTGATTTGACCCTTTATTAACATATCTTACCCCTCACTCACTTTCCCCAAATCGTTTTCCCCTCACTGCTAATATATCCAATCACTTTCCCCAAATCACTTTAATCGAAGCTCTCGCCCTAATATCCAATCACTTTCCCCTAATAAGCTCACCGTTACGGCTTAGTCGAAGCTCACCGTTTAGTTTAATCGTCACCGTTACGGCTTAATCGAAGCTCATCCTCGTCACTCAATTAGGTAATTATTTGTTATTTTGCTTCAATTGAGCTTATGAAGTTGATATCTGTTATTGCGATATTTGTTAAGCTCAACTTCATAAGCTCATTCTGATAGGTATTTTGAGCTCTAGTTTGTTAGCGTTCCGGATAGGTGTGTTTAATTTCAGTTAGTTTGTTAGTTGTGAGTGATTGGATCCGTTAGCGTTATTATTTCGGATAGGTGTGTTTAATTTCAGTTAGTTTGATTTAGGTGCCGTTTGATTTGTGAATGGAAAGTAAACAACAAAGAGTAAGGAAATTATTGTATTTACGTGCCGTTTGATTTAGGTGCCGTTAGTTTGTTATCGGTATTTTACATCCGTTATTGGGATTTATATAAATATTTACAATGCATATTGGTTTAGTTATGATTTGATGATATTGAGTTGATTGTTGCTGTATTTGATAAATTAGTTGAATATTGATTTGATGCCTTATTACTAATTTATCACTAGGCCATTTAGTAAAAAAAACATAGACTTAGGTGGCTTATCATTAGGCCATTTGGTGCTAGCCTGGTTCTGATTGAGTATTATGGTTGAATTTGGGAACATGCTGAGCACATATGGAAATGAGATTAAATGTTTTAAGTTATGGGATTAAATGTTAGGTGTAACAAGTTTGCTCAGCCAAAAGATGGTATTTCTTAGTTCGGGCTTGTTTGATTTAATTATAGTGATGTTTGTCACCATTGATGTTTATTTGATGCCTTATTATGGTAAGGTTTGAAAAAAATGATAAATGGACTAAACACCATTAAAAGTTGCATTTCACGTATTTTTGCTAGTTTGTGTGTTTACTTGATCTGCTTGATTATCTGGTGCATCAGTATGGTGTAACTTGAAAAGTTGAAACTATTAAAGATACTTATATAGTTGTATTAATGACATTGAAAGCCGTAATATATTTTGTTAAATCATAGTTAACAAGTCTACATAATATGGAAGATCGTATCTAGTGGCGGATTTAGGATCTTGAAATAGGGCGGGTACGATTATTAGAGGTGGTAGGATGAGCGGGTCATGTAAATGGGTCAAAAACGGATTTACTACGTACATGTCATGCTTTAGTTGAGTACTAATGATGATGCTTATCTTATCATAATTATGGTCAAATTTAGGAACAAGATGAGTACTTTTGGAAATGACATTATAAGTTTTACTTTATGGCATAAATGACAGGTAACAAGTTTGCGTGGTCGAAGGAAGGTTTTCAAAAGTCCAAGCTCATTTAGCTATAGAAGGTTGCTCTCTTATCTACAGGACACAGGTATACACACGCTTAAATTGGGTCTAGATTTATTCATCTGTTCATTCTATGTTTTAGCGCATCATCACCTCTTGTTAACTTGCATAATTTCAATGTCAAATTCTTCAAATTTTGAGATAGTCGACGCCAAATTGCCTGAAAAAAAATTGAAGTTGGGTGATAACGCTCCCAATATGGTTGCCTGAAATTATTGGTATTGAGATAGTTACAACTGATCCGTTATTGGTAGATTTACGGCGTCAGTTGTTAGTGCAAAATGTATCTGTTATAGTAGCGGATTTCGTCCGTTTGAATGATAAATTGCACCCATAGATGTTAAAAGTAGTACAACAAGCCCAGTTAAAAACTGGTTGATTTAAATTTTTGTTGAATAGTGTGCCTTATAGCTTTTACTCCAGGTGAGAAAGTGAGAAACGTGTGTTATATTTGGGCTGTATGTAGTTATTGGTTAATGAGTTGTTAGAAAATAGGTAAAAGAATACTCTGTTTGCAATCTGTAGTGCTAAAAGATTTTCTCAGTCATGTACTATTGCGAGTATATTGGTTAATGAGTTGGCATGTACTAACAATGGTGAAGAAAAAAGAGACATCTTACGTTATTTTAAATAACTTAAATTGTCAACTCTGATTTGTACATGAATGTTCTGTGCTTTTGTGCATGTTTTATGATTTGGGGTTTTTTTGGTGTTGAGTTTCTTATGGGTATTGAATTTCATTTTTGTAGGTGGCTCGTGTGTCTGCTTTCTCAGCTGTACTAGTTTATGGAAGTCTGAAGCTCAAATACCTTAAGGTATTGCATGCATTCGTGCCTATTAATTTAATGTTTGAAACTGTATTTATGTGTGGTTTATACCGATAGTTCTTCTGTGTATTTTGAGCTCTAGTTTGTTAGTGTTTCAGATAGGTGTGTTTAATTTCAGTTAGTTTGTTAGTTGTGAGTGATTGGATCCGTTAGCATTATTATTTAAGTTTGAATGGAAAGTAAACAACAAAGAGTAAGGAAATTATTGGATTTAGGTGTCGTTTGATTTAGGTGCCGTTAGTTAGCGGTATTTTACATCCGTTAGTGATTGTGTTTTAGAGTGTTTGGTTGTGATATTATTGGAATTGAGATAGTTACAACTGATGCATAAGGAAATTATTCTTTAAATGTAGTCGCAAGCGTAGATATTATTGTTTTAGAGTGCAAAATGTATATGTTATAGTCACCCCTTTCCAATGTTTTTAGTCAGTCTACCTACTGGTTCGCTGGCATGGTTAGGTTAGTTTTATTGGTGACTTGACTTCAATCAATTATTCTCTTTAGCACTTGGTTATAGCTGCTAGGTTCAACAAAAGAAATGACATTATGTATGAAATGTTTATGAGCAGGATCTATGATAATGTTGGTATTGGACATGGTGAGAAATGCATGAGTAGGATAATAGTAATGATTAGGATTTTGATATTGGTATGAGTTTCTCGTTCATGAGACTAGAAATGGGCATTATTGGAATGAGCAGCTATGTGATATCAAACCTGAACATGGATCCTACTCTGTTTAATTTCCATATGATCAGTTCAACCTTTATTTATGAGCCAGACATGTTTATGCTGAGAAAGAATTGAATCTATGAGATAAAGGTGTACCTGATATATGAGCATTAACCACACAAATTTCCTTGGTCTTCTTTCTGTGTTTAGATCATCAACATGAGCTGATTAATTGAATTTTGCAATTGGTCAATTCTATTATATGGAGTATTGCTGTTTAGTAGTAATGCTTACTCATCTCTCTGAACCATCTTAACGATGTTGTTATTATCTGTGTTGAGATGTATAATGGGAATAGAGGAGTGTAGTACAGATAAACATAAGATGGCGTAACTTGAGGTGAAATATTGGGATGTTCAGGTGGTCTTTGACTAGGATAAGTTTTATCCCAGCCCGGACCTTAGCCTGGCCTTTAATCCAAGTATAGATTGTGCGTAGAACTATAAATGAGGTTAGTTTGCAAAATTTAAGCTAGGTAACTTGAGAAAAATCTAGTATTTCATTGTTCGCTATAAAAGTTTTCAGCATGTTTGGCATATATTTAATTCCAGTGAACGGCCACCAACTTGTGATGTATTTACAACCCCCGTTGTTGCTTAACATGCAGCACTCTCGTAAAATTTAGAAAATTGTCAACATAATATATTTTGTTAAAGGTGAAAAGCATGTCTATTTTGCAGCTATGAACGTCGGCTTTCAGAACTTAATGCTCACATCCAGGTATGTCAAATACATTTTCTTTTGATCAGTGCACCAGTTTTCCAATAGGTAATCAAGTTATCTGTCTTAATACTTTTTCCTGTGTGTTTGTTAATGCACAGGGAAAGCTTCGACAAACTTGTAAATACTATGCTACCTATAATGCTTTGCTGGAAATAAAAGAGCTGATGCTTAATGAAAGCTTCCTTGTTAAACTCTGTGAGTTCACAGGTAATCACTGTCTTGCTTAGATTGTTACTATAAAAGTCTCTTTCTTTGCTCGCCTATGCTGTAATTCTCATATTTTAAAAATTTTAGGTGGTCGGGGAGTATGGACTGTTTACTCCTGCAGATATTGCTTACGTACAAGATGCTGGCGTGAAAGCTATACGTATCTTATTCTACTCGCTTGACTTTTTTTTCCTTTTTTTCACGATATATCATGATCAATGTTGATGATGTGTTTGGTTTATTATGTAGATATTGTTCGGGGAGTCAATTGTGAAGCAGAAAGATCCGACACAAGGAATTAGAGAACTTTTTGGAAAAGTTATATCAGCTTAGGTAGTTGAGATCAGTTTCACAGCATGTTTAGCTCAAAGGATTAGTTATACTTGGTTTATATCGACTTATGGTTGAAATAATAATATGTTTTAATCTTAGTTTTTTGTTAATAATTACTAGTTTTTCATGCTTTAATTTTGGATAAATAATGCAGCCTAAAATGTATGTATACATAGCAGATACATACCTATAGTGACAGATGTATGTGTAAGAAAAAGTCTCATTCTTTCCTGACACTATTAAGTGTCAGAAAACTTAGTCAGTATATACTTTTACCGCCTGGACTTTTATTGACACTTTTTATAAGTGAAGGTGAAAAAAATATATATTTAGTGACACTTTTTTGGACATTTTCTGACACTTTTTGTGTGTCACTATATGACTTTTTTCTTGTAGTGGTAGTAAAAACAAATTGACAATTATTTTGGGAAAATGATGAAAATTGCAATTTTGACAATATTAGGGACATCTAATATAATAATTTTTTGAAAAGACAAAAATGCCCTTACATTTTATGTACGTGAGGGTCAATCAAACGGCCATCCCCTAAAATGACTATCCTTCAAAGAATTGGCAATCAAAGATACAGCCAATGTAATTAATTTAAAAAGATACGAAAAATGCTAGTGTTTGTAAACCAGATGAATGAAGTTTATAAGAGCACAAGGTGTAGTGATCAACTTCACCTTCTCATTTGGGGCTTTCGGGGTGCCACATCACTTTAACAAACCTTCACAACTAACCCGTGCCCTCACTAACAACTAACCTCAACTTACTCATTTGGGGTCCACCACTTATAATTTTATTTTTTTAATTCAAATTTCCAAATACACTAAATTCATTTCATTAAGAATAAAAATACAATACAACATACTAATATTACACGCAACATAAAAATAATGCTACGCAAAAAATACGATACGAAAAAAACGATACGGGGAAAAAATACAACACATATTAAAAATACGAAACTTAAACATTTTACTCGTCATCGTCATCTTGATATTTCTTCATTATTTTTGCTTGTCTCTTGCGAATGATAGCGGCTTTTTCCGGGTCAGTAGTCGTGCCGGGATCTAGCAGGAGAAACTTCATGTCCTTCATCTATAACGCCTTTACTTCCTTCTCCCTCTCGCCCTGTAACAAGCCATTTGAACGTCGGCTTTTTGCGAATATTTTTTGGATAATTGTCCCGAAAAAGTACTCGTTTGACTCCCACCGGAGCTCGTTGTGCTCGATGTTGAAATCGACTTTTGTTTCTTTGTAGCTCGACTCTTTCTTGCTCTGTCTCTTTCGGGACGAGGTCGTTTGTTAGGGCCGAATATATCCTCAAGACATGTAATCTCTATTAGTTCCTCGGCATCCCATTTCGGCTTTTGTTTCTTTGAACGTTGAACATCTCCATAATTTTGTTCCAAAAGTAATCATCGGAAGGGTCATTTCCCATTTCTTTGTCTTGGGAAATTTCTATCCAAATTTCTGCAAGTAACTTTTATTCGGCCTTGGTCCATTTCCTATTCACACGCGTACCTATTGCTTCCACGTCATCGTCATCGTCCGCGAACAAATCCACAGCTTTTTTTGATTTTTTTTGCCATTGTTTTTTTCCCTCTACCTTAGGCCGGTTCACGTGATTGTGGTACTTTGAATTGTGAACCCGATGGTTGTGATTTAAATTGTGGTTGTGGTTGAGATGGAGGAAACGTTGAAGGTTGTGACAGGTTAAAAAATTGTGGTGACGGAAATCCTTGGGGTTGATTTGCGAATCATTGTTGAAACGCATATTGTTGATTAAGGTAAATTGCCCCGGGATTGAATTATTGCGTACCATATGGCGACGACGAGTTAGAATTTTGCGACGAGGGAGTAGACGGGTTTGACGAACCCCCGTATTGTGTGGGTTTGACGTGAGAAGGTTCGTGAAATAGCCGCCTTCATTCGGGTTTTGAGACTTTTTTTTTTTTTTTTTTGATTATTAGAGAGTACTCTTATTTTTTCGTTGAATTGTAATGAGAAAAATATATGTAATGGTTTGGTATTTATAAGGTAAAAAAAAAAAAAAAAAAAAAAAAAAAAAAAAAAGGTAATATATCCATTTCCTTGGCCCACTCCAACGTACCAATTGTGAGATTTCTTCCTCGCCGTGCAGACGACGAGGTAATAGTGGCGAGAAAAAAAAACAGGAGGGGGGGTGGCGAGGCACGACGAGTGTGCGGGGTGGTGGCGAGGCACGACGAGTTTGCCACAGTGGCACTGCGAGCCACAACGAGGATTGCACAGGGTGCTCTAATTTACTCAATCCAATATTATGAGACGTTGGACTCATTGTTGATGGTACACATGATAAGCCATTAAGGTCAAATCACTACATCCAAAAATTGCTAATTTTCCATGCATTTTCTTACACGCTAGTGCTTAAATTTAGAAGTTTATTCAAAGTTCAAACATAAGAATTTTTCACGTGTATTAGAAAAGTTTACATCAAAAGAAGTGGATGAATCTAAGATTTTTCTTACACTTAGAAATGTGAAAACTAATACGTTACGTCACCTTTGATTTTCTAATGCAAGCGAGAGTGAAGAAGAATTAGAGTGACACATATTAGTTTCTACAATTTTAAATGTGGTCTAAATTTTAATTTCTCCACGTATTAAGCGTAGCCATTATTTTCTTTGCACTTATAGCGTGAAAATTGGGATGATTATTCATATATTTGCATGATTAACGTAATAATTTTATGAATGTTTATAAGTTCAAACAATTGAATAGAATTTTATTCACTTTGTAAAAGCGTGTAGAAAGAAAATTAATAAACAACATATTTGTTGTGGTTATCTTATAGGTAGAAAGTCAATGTATTAGAAAAAATGTGCTAAAAGATCACTACAAGAATTAGGAGAACAGGCGACGAGCACCATGCCGACGACTCAATGTCGTCGGCACCATACGCTAAACGACAAAAAATTGGCTTGACCCAGACAAGGCTGCGTTGAATTTTTAATCTAGAATATTACCGACGTCATGTCGTCGGTATCATAATAACATGTTTGACTATTGATAAACCTGGTGAAAAAATAGGCGGGAATTTAACCGCCAAAACACGTGCCGACGTCATGTCGTCGGTGATATATAAATACACAAATAATTGTGGTTAGCGTGGGATTAACCAATGATTAATAATTAATATCCTCTAGTTTAACGACGCCGACGACATGACGTCGGTAAAAATTTGAGTCAAAATTTTTGGTTTTTCCCTTTTGTGAATTATAGCGAATAATTGGGCGGGGTTTTTTCCCGCCTTAACTACGCCGCCGACATGACGTCGGCACGTATTTTAACCGCGTGTACATTATAGCCGTTCGTTTAACATCTCGTGTACAACCATAGCATATCGACTCATCCATTTAACATCTCGTGTATAACTATCATCTAGGATCGTTCGTTTAACATCTCGTGTACAACCATAGCATATCGACTCATCCGTTTAACATCTCGTGTATAACCATATCATTTCGGCTCGTTCGTTAAACATCTCGTGTACAACCATAACATATCGACTCATCCGTTTAACATCTCGTGTATAACCATATCATCTCGGCTCGTTCATTTAACATCTCGTGTACAATAATAGCATATCGACTCATCCGTTTAACATCTCGTGTATAACCATATCATCTCGGATCGTCCGTTTAACAGCTCGTGTATAACTATATCATCTCGGCTCGTTCGTTTAACATTTCTTGTATAACCATAGCATATCGACTCATCCGTTTAACATCTTGTGTATAACCATATCATCTCGGCTCGTTCGTTTAACATCTCGTGTACAACCATAGCATATCGACTCATCCATTTAACATCTCGTGTATAACTATCATCTAGGATCGTTCGTTTAACATCTCGTGTACAACCATAGCATATCGACTCATCCATTTAACATCTCGTGTATAACTATCATCTAGGATCGTTCGTTTAACATCTCGTGTACAACCATAGCATATCGACTCATCCGTTTAACATCTCGTGTATAACCATATTATTTCGGCTCGTTCGTTAAACATCTCGTGTACAACCATAACATATCGACTCATCCGTTTAACATCTCGTGTATAACCATATCATCTCGGCTCGTTCCTTTAACATCTCGTGTACAACCATAGCATATCGACTCATCCGTTTAACATCTCCTATATAACCATATCATCTCGGATCGTCCGTTTAACATCTCGTGTACAACCATAGCATATCGACTCATCCGTTTAACAGCTCGTGTATAACCATATCATCTCGGATCGTCCGTTTAACATCTCGTGTACAACCATAGCATATCGACTCATCCGTTTAACATCTTGTGTATAACCATATCATCTCGGCTCGTTCGTTTAACATCTCGTGTACAACCATAGCATATCGACTCATCCATTTAACATCTCGTGTATAACTATCATCTAGGATCGTTCGTTTAACATCTCGTGTACAACCATAGCATATCGACTCATCCATTTAACATCTCGTGTATAACTATCATCTAGGATCGTTCGTTTAACATCTCGTGTACAACCATAGCATATCGACTCATCCGTTTAACATCTCGTGTATAACCATATCATCTCGGCTCGTTCGTTAAACATCTCGTGTACAACCATAACATATCGACTCATCCGTTTAACATCTCGTGTATAACCATATCATCTCGGCTCGTTCCTTTAACATCTCGTGTACAACCATAGCATATCGACTCAGCCGTTTAACATCTCATGTATAACCATATCATCTCGGATCGTCCGTTTAACATCTCGTGTACAACCATAGCATATCGACTCATCCGTTTAACAGCTCGTGTATAACCATATCATCTCGGATCGTCCGTTTAACATCTCGTGTACAACCATAGCATATCGACTCATCCGTTTAACATCTCGTGTATAACCATATCATCTCGGCTCGTTCGTTTAACATCTCGTGTACAACCATATGATCTCGGCTCGTTCGTTTAACATCTCGTGTATAACCATAGAATCTCGGATCGTTCGTTTAACATCTCTTGTACAACCATATGATCCCGGCTCTTTCATTTAACATCTCGTGTACAACCATATGATCTCGGCTCGTTCCTTTAACATCTCGTGTATAACTATAGAATCTCGGCTCGTTCGTTTAACATCTCATGTATAACCATAGAATCTCGGCTCATTCGTTTAACAACTCTTGTACAACCATAGAATCTCAAAACGTTTGTTTAACATCTCGTGTATAATCATAGAAACAATCCAAACATCTTGTAGGGGTGAGCATGGTTCGGTTTGGCTCGGTTTTTGTATAAAACCGAAACCGAACCGAAAGAAACAATCCAAACAACCATTAAGAAAAACAAAAAACACAATAATGACGATAAGAAACAAATGACCATATTAAATCCTAAAAGATAGTTGGTTATGTGTCATAGAGCAACACAATAATAACAATAAAAACCTAATAAAAACAGAAAACACCCTAGAAGAGAACTTATTATCCGTCCTAAATGACATGTTCAAGAAGCATATGAAATAAAGAGTAGTTACTCGACATGATATAGTTAAATGTCGGTGTTAGATTCATTTTGACTTTAAATGTCGGTTCGGTTTATATTGGTCGGTTTTTAATGCTAAAACCAAACCGAACCAAAAACTTCGGTTTTTTCAAAATATAGAAACCGAACCGTCGGTTTTTGAATCGGTTTCGGTTTTTTTGGTTTCGGTTCTTCGGTCTTTTTCGGGTTACGTTCGGTTTTTCGGTTTCTTGCACACCCCTAGTATCTCGGATCGTTCGTTTAACATCTATTGTATAACCATAGAATCTCGGCTCGTTCGTTTAACATCTCTTGTATAACTATAGAATCTTGGCTCGTTCATTTAACATCTCTTGTACAACCATAGAATCTCGGCTCGTTCGTTTAACATCTTGTGTATAAATAAAAATATTAATTTTCATTATATATTAAATAAAGTATTTAATTTATATATTATATCAAATATTTAACTTTAATTATATATTAAATAAAAGTATTTTTATTTAATTAAATTAGTTAATTTATAAAAGTATTTAATTTTAATTATTTATTAAATAAAAATATTTATATTAAGTTAAATTAGTTAATTTTATAAAAGTATTTTATTTTAGTTTTAGTTATATATTAAATAAAGTATTTATACTAAATAAATTGATTTATTTTGATAAACCAGCCCCAAAATTTTCACTATCCCGCCCAAATTTTCACTACGACTATACCGACGACTTGTCGTCACTATCCACTTCGTTCTAAAATTTTCACCAGTATCAAATAAGCCCGCCTAATTCACCAAAATTTTTTATCAAAATTTCACCAAAATTCAAACAAATCCCACCTCCTTTATCTCATTCACCACCTCCTCTTTTACTTCTATCTCATTCACTACACCACTCTCTCCACCTCACCTCCACACCACCACCGATGCCATCACTATCACCACCGCACCACCTCCTCTTTCACTTTTATTTGGTTTGTGTTTTTAGTTTGTTTTCTTGGTATGGGTTTTATTTTTAATTTGTTTATGAATTTGATTTGGTTTATGATTTTATTTACTTTCCCACAGCCATCGGCCGCCGTTCACTGCTGCCGTCGTGGACCCACCACCACCACCACACGAAACAAAAGGTAAATTTAATAAATTTTTGTTTATTGTTGTTTATATAGATTTGTGTTTGAGTTTGTTAATTTGTGTTTATGTTTGTGGTTAAAATTTTGTTTGTGTGGATTTGTGTTATTTATAAATGTTTTTTTTTATATAGATTTGAATTTTTGTTGATTTATTAATGACTTGTGTTTGTGGTTGTTTTTGTTTGTGTAAAAGAGACCACGCAAAACCACTGTTGCTGCCGGACCACCGCTGCCACCAACCGGGCACCACAGCCGACCACCAACAAGTATAAAGATATATTTGTTTTTTTTGTTTAATTTGTGTTTAGTTAGTTTGTAAAATATTTGTATAAAATTTGTGTTTGTGTTTGTATATTTGCAAATTATTTGTACTCGAAATCAGGAATGAGATGGTTATTCAAGATTTCGGAAAATTTTTTGCAGCAGTGCTGCTAGTGCTGTTTTTTTTTCTTATATCTCTTTAATTACCTACGACATGTCGTCGGCATAATAACGCACATGGTGACTAATTTCAAACGGTACCGACTATATGTCGTCGGCACCATTTACAAAAAAATTTGACTTTCGTTGACTATATTAAGTTAATCTAATTAATGCGTTAAATAATTATTACATTACCGACGACCTGACGTCGGTAACAAAATGTCGGACAAAACCATTCGTTTGACCAAAAATCATGTGGGTCCCACACTGTCGTCGGCGTAATTCGTCGGTAGGGACGTTGCCGACGCGGCTCTGTCGACTAGTTTCTGCCGACGACATGACGTCGATATGGTATGGTGCCGACGTCATGACGTCGGCACTGTTAAAAAAAAGTCGACGCCGGAGGTTGTCTTTGTACTAGTGGATGGTCTATAAATATGTGTCATATCAAAGTTATCTTTGCTTCATTTCTTTGTGTACTTGCCTTCAAAGCTAGACATGGCAAATGCTGAAGAATTCTCTGAAAACTACTTGGTGGTTGATGCCAAAAAAGCAAATCTCTTTGATATTGCATGTATTTTGATATGTTCGACTAAATTTTTAAACAATAAAAGCTTTTACGACGAACTCTCCCAAGATGCTGAGAGACTAATAGTGGAGATCTTTTGGCAACGATGGCTCATCTTCGCCTCAGTGCTTGCACAAAAGTTGCTTATTTGGGCAAAGGAGCCAATGGCTTGGATAGGGTCTTTGATCGAAACATGGTTAAATCTTTTGTCGAGCAATGGAGGTTTTTTTGGACTTGTCATCAATAGTATACAAGGTTTAAATAATTTCTTTTAAACTTAGCGACTTTCTTTTTTTTTTTTTCTTTTTTTTTTTTTTTTTTTTGAATGGCAAATTCTTTTAACCTACACCGCTTATCTCACAATCTTCAATGACTCTTGAACCCACAACTTGTATTGTGTTGGTTGATGGGTCATTGATCACATATCGTTTGGCCAAAAACTTATGGTCTTAGAGACGTCTTTTTATCAGCCACAAAAAATTTTGGGCTTGCTGATTTGTTGTCGGAGTAATGTATGCATATTAGCGGAGCAACAATCATATGATGGTTTTGATTTCGGTCTTTGTTGGACGTATTGTAGGGAAGGTGGTGCAGCTTGAGGAATCATCAGAAAAGTTTATGTCATTTATTGGAGAACTCGACACACGGTTGCAACTGGATGCAAGTATTAAAAAAGGTGATGGAAGATATAATCGGTCGCTAGCTATGATGGCAGCAAAACTATCTTATGAAAATGAGGCATTTGTGAAGGTTGCAATCAAAGATTACCTCAAGGTCAACTAACTTTAATCTCTATTCTTGTTTCTCTGTTTGTGGAAACTTTAAAAGCCATAAAATTAATATGATCAATAGCATACAAATTTGGTCACGCTTTTTATGTTAATGTGATCAATAGTATACAAAATAAGTATACAAAAAGAGCATTGATTGGCGGATGTAACAATATGTGACAACATTTTGCTGGTAACAGTAGAGATGTCAACTTATTTATAAACCAATAAACTACTGTTACGTCGATTTAAACACCAAATTAATCACATTTTTAGTTATCCCAATTATTCTCCAAAAATTGATGTGATAATATTATGTTATTTTAATCTTAAAAATTCTAGTGTACGTACACGAAAACTTTTAGTAGTGTAAAAATTATTCGGTTAATCTTTCAACATCTTCGGATTATACAACATATAAAGTAGAAGTTTTGTTTCGCTTTAAATCGATTCATACTATAGTTGTTTATACAACATATTGATTCTCAAAATTTTATCATAATAATCTAAACAAATTGTAAAGTGTAAACCGAATTAAGTCTTATATTGAAATTTTTTGTTACAATATGCCTTACAACTAATTTCACGTTAGTCCTGGCAATATATTAAACAACTTAATGATTGATCGTTTTTTCCCTTTTGTGTGTGTGTTTTTCTTTTCAGATGGAGTATATTGGTTTCTACAAGTTTTGGAACGGTAAGAAACGTATGGCGTAGTATATACGTTTACTATTGTAAGATCACATTCTGAATCGTGGGTGCATCTCAATTAAATTTTATAGGTTGAGGTAATTAGATTGCAAATTGTCTTCGTACTAGTTCAAAGACATTTAGAGAAGAAAATACGATTGACACATAGAAGCTAGTTGGGACCTATTCAGGTTTTTTAATTATAGTTCCATTAGGACCCAACTGAACTACGAAAGTTTGTTTAGTCTTGCGTTACTTACATTTGTTAGACTATATTGTAAACCCGTTGGTATAACTTTATTATTGAGCACTATATATAATAGTGAAACCCTAACACCCAAAACCCACAAACCGGGCTTGGGCCTAATTATCTACTAATACTCCCCCGCAGTTCGAGCAGCGAAATCGCGAACGCTCGAACTGGAGTAGTAAACTAATAAAGCAAAATAAAATAAAATAAAACCAAAATAAAATGGGATAACCAAAGTATCCTAAACAGTCGTCTCGGGAATTGATACCCTGGATTCGACACCAACAAAAGTCGTCTCGGGAATTTATACCCTGGATTCGACATCAACGAAAGTCGTCTCGGGAATTTATACCCTGGATTCGACACCAACAAAAGTCGTCTCGGGAATTTATACCCTGGATTCGACACCAACAAAAGTCGTCTCAGGAATTTATACCTTGGATTCGACATAAAAAACAAAACAAACAATTAAATAACCAATACTTTTTTTTTTATGTGAAAAGAAAAGTAAACTTGATAACTAAAAAAAAACAAAAAACAAAGCAAGATCCACCATCACTAATCCGAGGACCAGTATCTTTCTTCACAAAGTTCTCATCAGCAAACTTGTTTCCGTAGATGCTTTCAACACCAGTACCATTACCTCTTGTGAAATCACCTCATTGATACATGTTTGGGATCACACGGTGGAAAGATGAATTTGATAGGTGATTGGTTACTGATGGTTTGAAGAGGTGAATGAAGAGAAAAGTGTCTTCACTGATTGGCAGCGGAAGAAAAATGTATTTAGGGTTTAAAAGAAAAATAAAGCGAGTGTGTATTTAGGGTTTTTGGATCGATGTGTTTTATGTAGGCTGTGATACCATGTTAGACTATATTGTAAACCGTTGGTATAACTTTATTATTGAGCACTATATATAATAGTGAAACCCTAACACCCAAAACCCACAAACTGGGCTTGGGCCTAATTATCTACTAATAACATTTGATTATATTAAATATTTTGAAAAGGCTAATTTTGGAAACACGGGTGTTACATGTTTGGTATGTCGTTAATATAAACTAACGGTAAAATTAGGGCTTGTCTCTTTAAATTTAATTTGTATTAAATTGTGTTTAAATAATAAATGATTTAATTTACACACTTTCAGTTTTATCACTTTATATATTAAGTTAGCTTTTTTTATTAAGTCATAAACAAACGATTTTCATATGACATTTTGAATTTAGTTTTTTTTCATATTAAATCAATTAAGTCAAATTTAAACACCACCTTAGTTAACTGAGCCAGGATACTAGTGATAAGATTTATTAGACCACTCGGTAACGTAACACACTTGGGTGAGTTAAGCCTTAACACACCACTGAGTTACGTTACCGGCACTGAAAGACAACAAAAGGGCAAGGCCGCGTTAAAGAGCTTGGGCAAGCTCTTAACGCACATTAAGATGGCATGCTTTAAAATAAAATAAAATAAAATCAAACAAATGCAACCAACGGCTATTTAAAAAAATAAAAAAAATATTTGGGGTGGAGGTGAGTTAAGGTGAGTTATGCTACCGGGGTTGAAAGTCAAGAGTTAACTTTGTGAGTGGAAAGCTGACGTGGCGCTGATTTTGTGAGTGGAAAGCTGACATGACGCTGATGTGACAGTGCGTTAAGACTTAACCATGAGTTACGTTACCACGTGCTCTTAGTATGAGATACCATGTTATACCTTTAATATTTTAAGGTAATATATTAGTTTGTGCGCTATATATTTTGGCCTGAATTCTTTTTCTATCAATGAAAAATCATGCAAACTAGCCCCTTTTATTTGACTTATCATCATCTAATTTGGGTCATCTAAAGGGTGTGCAAAACTATTTCTCTTTGTCTATGGCAACTCAAGTAATGAGTTCAACTTATTCATTTTGGTAATACATTGTTCTTCTGACTCATTACCTATGAACCTTTTTGTTTTATAAAAATATTCCACTATGTAAGAAACCTCTTAAAACTTTACAAACATCTCACATAATACAAACATTAATTTATAAAAGGCAATTGATATCTACACATATAAATTTGATTCATACACATAACTAACATTGTATATTGACCATTACGCCTTCCAAATAATATATGACTAAAATATAAAGGAAGGCATACTGGTAAATTGACAATGATATTTATGTGTATGAATTAAATTTATATGTGTAGATATCAACACCCTTTATGAAAAGGTTCAATATCTTATACGTATTCATGGCACATAAGTTTGAAATGAATGCTTAGTATGACTTACAAGTTTTCAGACATTTTCATCTTTTTATAAACCTTTTAATAAACCATAACAGTGAATGCCATAACTACAAAAGCCAAAATATAACTTTAAATATGTCACATAATTCAATTTACTGGACGCATACTTTGTTTCACTGAACACCGTCTAAAATGCAATTTCAAAATTTACAATTACTATAAATATTAATATGCGTATAAAAATACTATAATGAAATATTATTTACGTATAAAAAATAGTGGGGTAACTAAACTAATATAAAGTTGTGTTGTAGATTTCTAATATAAAGTTGTGTTGTAGATTACCAGAATCAGTTCACAACACATGCAACCATGTTTCAAGATACATCAGATCCAAACTTGATAGTAGTAGCATTTAGAGGAACCGGCCCGTTCAATGCCAATGACTGGATAACAGACGTCGACATATCCTGGTACGAGCTCAAAGACACAAACACCTCAAAACCCATTGGTCGAATCCACAGTGGGTTCATGAAAGCACTTGGCTTACAAAAGATCAAAGGTTGGCCAAAAGAACTCGAAAATCCAGCCGATGAGCACCCTTTTGCTTACTACACAATCAGAGAAAAGCTCAAAGAGATTCTAGAAAAGAATGAAAATGCAAAGTTTATTTTGACGGGCCATAGTTTAGGAGGAGCATTAGCGATCTTGTTTGCGGGTGTGCTTGGGTTACATGAAGAGACATGGTTGTTGAAGAGGTTAGAAGGGGTGTACACATTTGGGCAGCCAAGAGTAGGGGATGAGTGGTTTGGGAAATACATGATGAAGATGATTGAAGATCATGGTTTGAGGTATTTTAGATACATATATTGCAATGATATAGTGCCTAGATTGCCTTATGATGATAGATCTCTATTCTTTAAGCACTTCGGGCAAAGTCTATACTTCGATAGCTTCTACAGTGGCAAGGTACGTCTAGTTGTGGTTTTTAGTTTAATATGATCGTTACTTCCAAAGAGATCACGTTGGCATCATCGAATAATATACTCTAATATGCTATGATCATACATAAAGTTCTATTTCTTTGTGAGTTTATGTTTGTATGACTAATCTTTAGGTTTTCATTTAGGTTATGGAGGAAGAACCAAACAAAAACTACTTCTCGTTGGTGTGGGTTATACCCAAGTATATAAATGCGCTTTGGGAGATAATTAGGGGTTTCATTTTGCCATACTGGAAGGGCAAAGAATACAGGGAAGAGCATACTGAAAAATTGTTCAGGTTGGTCGGACTGGTAATTCCGGGATTAGCAGCTCATGGTTGTAAAGACTACATTGATGTCACTAGACTCGGGACTGATCTTGTACCGACTATTGTTAACATGAAGATAAAGAACAACTAAACGCTACACTGTTGTATCAGGGGGTGTATGAGTCGACCAAGGTCAGCATAAACACTCAAGCCAAACTGTTCACATTTCTCATATGTACATATTGTTTGTTAATAAGGCCTATAGGCCCGGCCCACTTGTTTAGGCCTGTCTTGCACTTAGGGTTAGGTTATCATTTTCTATTTAATGTATTGTAATCTCTGTAATTCAGTGAATCTGATAATACTTTTTCAGTATTCCCTCTTTGATTTCTACATGGTATCAAGAGCTAGGTCAAAGAAGAAAAGAAAAAGAAGAAAAGTATAGGTTTTCGTTTGTTTGTTCGGCGCTAATATATATATATATATATATATATATATATATATATATATATATATAGGGTAAAGTTAAAATAAAAAGACAAATATCCGTAAAAAGAATAAAAAGAATTTTTTTTTAAAAAAGTTCTCGAAAAATTCCAAAAAAATTCCACAAGATCGGGTATGTTGGTACATAAAACTTTTGTGAAAGAAGTTTTTCTAATTTTGAGTTTTTATACGTTTTTTTTAATGCACAAAAAGCGAATTTTAATGCGCAAAAAAATTTTTAATGCACAAAAAAAATTTTAATGCACAAAATTTTCAAGTTGTTTTAGTTAGATGCACAATGTTATTTTGATGAAAAAAGTCAAAAGAAGTTGGGTCCAAAAACGATTTTTTGATGCACAAAAAAGCGATTTAATGCACAAACGTATTTTTTTATAATTTTTTTCCGGATAAAGTATCCACTTTTAGATAAACTTCCTTTACAACTTTTTCATGCACCAACATACCCGATCTTGTGGAATTTTTTTGGAATTTTTCGAGAACTTTTTTTAAAAAAAATTTCTTTTTATTCTTTTTACGAAAATTTGTCTTTTTATTTGATCTTTACCCTATATATATATATATATATATATATATATATTTTTGATCGTGTTGGCTGTTTACATATTGCTTGATTTGGATTGGGTCTTGAAACTAAAAAGGTTAGTGTACATCAGTTTGTGGAATTAATAAAGGTCTTGTTCTACGGTCTGTCTGATTTAATCTCATTGATCTTACAATTAAAGTAAGTGTGCCGAATGTTTTGATTTTTGATAATATTATATAGTTGATTGTTGGGGATTGAATTAGTTATCGCATATAAGATGGAAACGATGCAGTGATGTAATTGATTTGTTTATTGGGGTTTTATTTGTTGACTTGTTTATTTGGAGCTGCTATTATATTTGTTTGAAGAAGGATATGGTTTTGAATTCATTAGTATTTTATTTATGTTTTTGGTTAATTTCGACTACGTGGCACTCGCTCGATTTGATTTGTTAAATTGGTTTCTATTGGCAATAGTCTTGGTATTTGCATCGGGAATTGTTGGTTGATTTAGTTTGGTTTTGCATTGGTATTGGTATTGGTAACGGTAATGTAATGGTATTGGTTTCGTATTGGAATTGGTATTGATTTTGGATCGGAAATTGGTATTGTCGTTGGTATTGTTGTTGATTGGTATCGGCATCGATATTGTTAGATAATATGGTTTCGTTGTAGCATTGGTTTTGGTGAGTGATTTTGCGTTGGTGGTGGCAATGTAGTAGTCTTAACTAATCCGACTACGTCTTGAGTAGTTATGTGTTGCATCTCGACATCATATGGTTCTACATGTGGTTCTGCATTTGGTTCCGCCTGGTTTGATTTGAATCTGTTTGAATCTGTCTGCCTGTCTGAATACACACGTGGTTCCGCATCTGGTTCCGCCTGGTTTTGTCTGAATCTGAATCTGTCTGAATCTGCCTGTCAGTTTGAATCTGCCAGCCTGAATCTACTTGTCTGTCTACCTGTTCTGCTCTCGTTCATCTCCGTACTTATGTTGTTCTGTGCTCTGCACCTGTACGTGGTTCTTTTGGATTGCATCGGCCTGAGACTCCGTCTAGCACCGTGTTGCACTCTGGGACACTCTTTGTTTCGTTTGTTTTCAGTTTTAGTTTATTTTCTGTTTGGCAAACTCTCAATGTTTACCGCTGCAGCATTGCGAGTTTGAGAGGAAGTGTTAGTTAAGAAGGCCTATAGGCCCGACCCACTTGTTTAGGCCTGTCTTGCACTTAGGGTTAGGTTATCATTTTCAATTTAATGTATTGTAATCTCTGTAATTCAGTGAATCTGATAATACTTTTTCAGTATTCCCTCTTTGATTTCTACACATATATCGGGAAAAAAATGTAGTAGTTTTAATTTTTAAAGCATATAGTAAATGTAGCAATTGATGTTCCAAATGAATATTATGATGATTCTTTGTTTTAATTGACACAGAAATATGAAAACTAGATGTTGATGTTGATAAACTCTATTTTCGTCCTACAAGTCATAGGATGCGAAAACACACAAGTGTTTAACATACTTTTTAGTGTAACACCAATTTTATAGCAAGAATAATTATCAAATAGGATAATGTGGTATCACTCTTTCACCGCAAATGTCTAGTTGACCGGTGAATAGATGTTTTGGGAAAATAAGTTATGGGTTTAAGTGTTTAACCCAAACTCCTGACTAATAGGTACTCAAACAAATGCTTATTGCTTGAGACTAGATCTTTAAGGAATGGTGAATTGACACTCAACAAAATTGAACGCTGTTAAAGTTATCCTGTCGGTCTAAGAAGGTGTTCCAATTTTCTTAAGACCACCTAGATCAGCCAACTTGGTATTTAGTTTCGTTATGCCAACATAGACAAAAAACTAGTCAAAATATTACTTTATAATAAGTCGCTCTCATAGACTTCATGAGTCTCCCAATTTCTGTTAGTTTTATAAACAAAATAATAATAGACGTGTGTTAGGATCGAACTCGAGATCACGGGATTGCACACTTTACGTATAAAGAGTAAATGAATAATAATTATAAATGTTATATGAATTATTATTAAATATAAACACTTAACGATCGTTAGTAGTTTAACGGAAAAGGCTAATGACCGTTAGACGAATAAAAGGAAAGAAATTATAGATGAGATTTGGTAAGTCAAAGGAGGTTCTAGAAACCCATTAGGGTTCTACAACCAATCGAACAAGGGGGGGTTTCCACCTTCTTTGTGTCTTGAGCTCCAAGTTATCTCCCCTATATAAACACACAAGGTTTTAGGTTCTCTCATAACTTCAACACATAACCTAAAGTGTGTTCTCTCCTCTCTTCTCTAAGCAAAAATTCGACACCCCTTAAGGTTTTGGAGTAGAAATTTTGTGATCAAGTGTTTGTGTTTGTATCTTACTTGCATAAACTTTACTTGAAGTAGTACGTGTGTATAAGAACGTGAATCAAACACGTTATTGTTTGATTCTTGGATTGAATTACAAAAGAGGTAAGGGGTAATTCTTTAATCCACATAAACCCTAATTAGGGTTCTTGATCTTCATATTGAAGAATTGCTTAAGGTATGCTTTCTTTATTATTTGGTTAATTAGTTTACACATTATATGATTCTATATGCTTCCGCTTGCTATGCTTTGATGTTTATTGTTTATGTGCTTTATTATATGTATGACATGATTATATAATTCCAACAGTGGCATCACGAGCCGTTATAATGTATAATTAATTACCTAAACACATAAAAATCAAATCTTGGATTGTGTATGTTCATGTTAATCGAATTTTTAAGGGATTAAAATTTCAAACCCTAATTTTTTATTTATGGGTCGATTGACCTTTTAGGGTTAGGGTTTTGGTTTTGATTTTTAATATGATTAGAAACCCTAGGTTAACATGTTTATGTGTTTAATATAAACGATCTTGTACCTATATGCAATAATTGTTATGTGTGTAATCCATGAAAAAGATGCATGTTTTGCATGGATTTAAGATTTATATTGTTTAGATTGGCTATATGATTTAAATGTTAAGATATATAAAACATGTAATTTAATTGATAGATGTCGAATTGGGGAAGAACCCAATATATTAATTAATCAATTATGTGCTATTTGGTGTATATTTTCCATGACTTACGCAATTGATTTGTCAATGTATGTGGCTCACTTTCTTGTGCGAAGTGAAAGTCTTGGTTAAATATATGCGTATTAACACCTAGAATTGATTTTTAATAGGATTATCGAATTAAATTTGCATGTGGCTACATGTTTTATTACATATTTAATTGTTATGTTATGTATGATTATTTAGTTGTGTTATTTTTTATTAATATTACTTGTTATTTGTTTATTAAATTGTATGACATGTTTATAAACGAAAAAAGGTAATTTTTGAATAGAAAAATAATATGGACTAAATAAATATCAAAATTGTTTTGGATTTTAAGAGTCAAAATCTCAAAGTTTAGTTGATTGATGTTTTTGTACAATAGTGTGTGAAAGGCTGACCGATGGTTGCCGTGATATGTACTTGTAGAGAGGGGTTTTTAAAGCTTGTGCACCTATCGGTTCTCTACAACTGCTTGATCGCCGATCTAGACTTACCTATATCACTATTTTACGTACAATATCATCTTAAGGGTGAATTGACTATAATTCCACTATGATTACCCGCAACACTAAGCTTTAGGGCTTATGCAAAAGTACGGTATAGTGGACGATAATTGTTAGTAATTCTTTAATTGGTGAACCCAATACCTCAATTAATACTTTGTTAATTTGATCTTAGTGAATTGGTAATAAAAATGTTTTGTAAAAACCAATGTTATGAAGTTGTATGAATGCTTCTTCATACATTATTTTGATGACACATATCAAAATTTAACACCCTTATAAAATTAAGTCGAATGCCATCTAATTAAGAACACTTGAAATTGTAATTTACGTCAAGTGAGACCTTGGCGAGATTGCAATGGAGATGTGAACTTCATAATTTCATTGCTAGCAGATCAACTGATGTGAAGGAATTATGGGTTTGCAGTTTTTAAGTTAGATGACTTAAATTGAGTAGGAAGTGAGAGCTTGGACTCAAGGCATTAAGATGGGGATAAAATATGCTTACATTACAAAAGTTTTGTGAATGTAAATCCCATAATGATCTAGGAATTGCAATATGATATTGGCAATTATTGTTCGACAATTACCTTGTTGAATACTTTCATTACTAGCAGATCCACTGATGTAATGAAACTATGTCAATTAGGATCCTAGCTTTAAGAAAATACTATGGTTTATATGAATATTTACCAATGGTATTTTATTTTCTTAAAGATTATATTATAGAAAATACTAAAATTGAATTTTGTTAATTCTTTTAATGTATTAATGCAACGTTAAAACCGTAAATGCATTTTGGCTTTAATAAATTGATCTTGTTCTGTTATCAAACTTATGTTTGATTAAGAATAATTTACTAAAAAGACAAAGGAAGTCTCCTTTCTATGAAAGAAGAGTGAGACACAATCCTATTCCTTTTCATGAATGAGATAGGATAATAGGCACATTAGAGTTATCTAAATTCTAATATATAACTCATGGCAAATTTTAATAGTTAAGAGTTGCTCATTTTCTATAAAGATTTCAGTCTTCTATTTTGATGATTGAATTCTTTTATAACAAATATGACATTTGGTAAAATAGAACTTTATGAGTTATTATAATTAGAAGATAGACTAATTACCGCAAAATGGTAAAAGACAAACTAGTTTATTCATCTAGTTGTTTTGACTATTTAAAGGGTACTACATACATGTATGATGGTAGACCTTTAAAAGAAGAAAATTGCATGCCCAATTTCAAGTTAATAGCATATGATGAATAGTATACGTTTCAGTCTATACTTTTTATAGGCGGCTACTATTTGATTTGAGATGGTTATCAGTAGTAATGATCCTAATAGTCATCATTACTGGGGTGTTTGCTTATACTTATCACATTTGGATATGATTTGGAATCTCAAAATCAATTCAACAGTATAATATTCATATATACTGATTATTTAATACTCCCTCCGTCTTATTTTAATTGTCCGCGGGCCCGAATTTGACCGTAAATATTTTTGTTTGTATTATATAACACTTGATGAAATTTATATCATTGAAATAACGAACTTTTCAATGATATAAATTTCATCAAGTGTTATATAATACAAACAAAAATATTTACGGTCAAATTCGGGCCCGCGGACAATTAAAATGGGACGGAGGGAGTAATGTTTTATTATTTTTAAAAAGTGTTGATAAAATACAACTATTACCAATCCTTCACCAAGAGGGTTTTTGTTTTTTTTTTTTTTTTTTTTTTTTTTTTTTTTTTTGTATATATATATATATATATATATATATATATATAGCCTCATTGTTCATCAGAGACAGTCATGTGAACTTAAAACCAGTAATTCATTGATTAAATTAAAAAAACTGTACATACACTTTGACCATGCTCGACTCAGATAACAAACTACTACAATGCCAACCCATTCAAACATGCAATACACAAAAACCAACAAACCCTTTCCCAACAACTAGACCCTTCAATGGACCAAAACCATTGTCACATAGCGACGCGTTTGTTGAAGAGCACGACGCGCATCTACCATTATGATATTCAACCGGTCTTCTTTCTCCTCCCCTTCACCAAGTATCTCTTTCATATACTTAACACTGTTAGCAGCTCGAAAGCCGCTTGTAACAACACGCATTTTCAGGACATTTCTCCTATTCACTATTCATCAGTTACTATTCATCATTTACTATTCATTTGTCACTATTCATCATTTTACTATTCATCGTTTTCGGAGTCAGTTTGTGATTCCGAGAAGCGTTCGAAAATTTTACTATTCATATGACACTATTCATTCCCGGAAGGAAATCACTATTCACGATTGTCGTTCATCATTTCGTAAATCTAGTTTACGGGTATTCAAATTCGCGTAACCAGTTAGGTTTAGCTGCGAATTTGTGCATCGTCAGTAGAGACACGTCATATAGACTGGAGTAGTCTATATATCATCAGTGACGTCATCAACACTTTAGATCATGCACGGATATGCATTATTTCCATTTACGTATGCTTAATTTGTAATTAATGTTACCACTCAGTTTTTACTACTAACATATACCCGACACTCCCGACTACGATCCTAATATATTTTCATATTCATTATAATAATATAAAATTATTATTATTAATTTACCCGGTGTTTTGAAACCTGTTGCTATATTTTTCGGTATACGCTGATAAATTACGTCGGATCACGATATCTCAACACGACAATTATTTTAACACCCGATTCTCATCAGGAATATAATTTTATAATTTTTACAACGTCGTTACATTTTAGTTGGTACCGTTAAACTTTATTTCTAGCAAACTCGGTACCCGGTATCACCTAAAACACTAAATAAACAACTAATATCTAACATAATCTATCAAATTTCTTCCAAGATCTTCCTTCCCCATTCTTTTCTTACACAACATTGAAAAACCTTTACTTGCCCCATTAAATTCTTGTCATTCTTGTCTTTGAAAAATAATACACACCTATTATTGCTTCCACATCTCAAGTAAACATTCATAAGTAAAAGAAAAATATTTCTCTCATCCCCTTTCCATATATGGTTCGACCAACATCATAGATCAAACAAGAATCCATAAATTTTTGAAGTTCAAGTGATAAACAAGGCCCTTTTGTACTCCTAGTTGGGATTTTGAAATAAAAATCCCAAGGTTTCTTACATAATCATCTCCAAACTCATCAAAATCATCAAGTAAGCTTCAAGTAAACTTTTAATATTTTCATACTTCCATTTAATGTATTTTCAAGTTATAGTAGTAGATCATGCAAATATATATGTTATATATATACCACTCTCTACAATATAACTCTTTAATCTTAGATCTATAATTTTTATTAGTGATCTCATGAGATCCACCATTTTTGGTTAAGACTAGGAACCCATGACACCCTAAGAAGGTGTATGGTAGATCAAGAGATGGTTGATTGTTGATTGATTGGTTTTGGGACAAGTTACAAACTAGAAAACTCAATTTTGGCACTAATAGAAAAGTGGCTGTCCTTATTTTGAAAACGTGGCCAACTCAGTAAGTTGTGGGTAATTTTTGACCAAAGATTTAGAAAATACATTACGAGACGAAACTATGGCCGAAAACGGGGATAAAAACGAGTTAATAACGAAGGAGATATGATTTTCCGAATATTAACAACGAAAAATACTTTCAAATATAGGTTCTGTCCCAAATCGCCAATTTCAGAAAACTCAGGGGTTTCCGGGTAACATTGGGTTAGATATTCAGAAAATACTTTCAAAAACGAAACCGTGGCCGCTTGAATCACTAAAATCCGAGTTACGACGAAAAAGATATGCTATTTTCAATTTTAACGACGAAAACTATTTTCTGAAAAATAGCTTGCTGTTGAACAGTTTTCATGGACTGTTTCGAGACGTAAAACTTGATCTAGCCGTCCCGACTTATCAAAAATATATTAGTATGTTGTCCCACGATTCCGGGGATATAAAGAACGTAGAAAACGAACTTATAACGAAAAAGATACAAGCGTTTGAACTTAGACGATTTTTACAAATTTCCATCAGCTTTTCTATTATTATTTTGCCGCAAAACTGTCTTTGCGAGACACCACTTTCTTGGCTGTTTTTCTTCATGATCGGATCAATTTGAGTTCGAGCCGTAGTTTTATGAAATCAAGATCTTCCAACAAGGTTTTCAAATCAATTGGCCGTTCGTCAAATAGACTTATAACGAATAAACTACGACCTCATCTATATACCCGATAAACTATATATATTTTGACAGCTTTTACTATAATGAAATTTTCTAAGTGTTGAACATAATACTTTCAAGTAACAACAATAAGAGTCGATTTTCTCATCGATCGAGACCTGTATCGCCAAAAGTTAAATGACGCGACTTCTAGATATTGTTACAAGGTTTTCAAAAACGCCGAGTTTCATCACTAACCCTTAACGTACAACATTTCGCGACTTGTTTTGCGAGGCCATTTCGCGCATATTTTCAAGTAATGAAAATGTTATTTTTGCGACGAAAACCTTATATTTGCCGATAGAACACCAAACAAGGATCGTGGAGTACCGTTTCAACCTATTTCCATGAAAAGTGGTTATTAACCTAACGAGACGTCAAAAACGTATTTGTCGACGATAAACGTTATTTTCAAAACTAATGAGTGGTATCGATAACATACGTATTTGCATGTGTAGCATTACTTCATTTCTTACATTAGATCATACCATTCATATTAGGTTGCGGTTAGAGATCGTGCCTCATTTCTGTGTATTCATTGTTGTCATCATAGCTATCGCACCAGGTGAGTTCATAACCCTACTTTTACTTGTTTTACAACTGTTTTGGGGGAAGATACATGCTCCTTACTATTTAAATTCAATGCTTGTTTTACTTGAACGCGATTCATTTTCTCAAACATTACTGGATGGTTGAAATACTTGATTGATAATTTGAATACATTATGAATTACTTATTCCATCCTTGATTTCTTTCTTATGAACACAAGTTCTTGCTTTTGCGGACATAAATATAAAACTGTTACTTTGCCTGAGTTACCTATTACTGCCACTGAAGTCCCCTTTATCATGAACCGTTAATTACATGCGTGTGAGCGCGAATGCTATGGATAGATCTATTTGGGTTGACACCCCGTCCGAGTTGGTCGCGCCAACCTGTTAAACGGACGCATATCATTTGGATTACTTCCGAGTGTCTGGCAAACACTTAATTGGGGCATTTTATGCTTGATTGCATACGATTACGTCGAGCTTTGGGGTCATGAGCTTAGGCACTGTATACCTTATTCTTAGTTGTGACATTGTATTTGTTATATTGTCTTGCTACTGAAAATCTCGTGTTACGCAAATGACTTGTTTACTTAAACATATTACTTTTGGCAGTGGGTTGTAAACACACAGGTTACAAGTCTCTTATGGCGGGACTTGTAACTGAGTGGATTTACGATGCCTTTGCTGGGAAATACTTGATTTCTGGAAACACTTGTTTACGGGAAATACTTGTTTACTTAAAACTATGAACTCACCAGCTTTATGCTGACGTTTTAGCATGTATTTTCAGGTTTTAAGCAATGGCACACTACAGGAGGTTTTGGCAGGGTATGGCATGGTCATAGAAGACTCTGATATTCTTATGGGGACCGTTTTAAACTATGTTAAGGGCCTACTTCTGCACTAATTTTAAACAATGTAAATTCAATACTTTTAGCTAAACGATTTTATTCTAAATGATTGAAGTGAAAACCATTTTATACTTGTTTTGTAATACCAATTGAGTTACACCCCAGCTACATGTATGCTTCCGCTGGACCCGATTCTGGGGGTGTGACAGATTGGTATCAGAGCTTTAGCTATTGCGAACTAAGTGTTTTTAAAACCTAGACTATAGCTACTTTTACGAAAACTTAACCCTATGACCGTCACGTGCCTGCCTGCCAAGCTGAAGCCTCATTTGTGGTTAATTGCTGACTTAGGTGATGAGATTTGTGTCTCATTATCTGATATACTATATTCATTTATTATAGTTGATTACTATAATTGTCTTTCATATAAGCATGTTCACGTATTATATATGTCACCGCATTATGTTTTCCTTGCATAGTTTCATCAATCGACCTCGAGTTTGGTCACTTGCTTTTGTCTTTCAGAACGTCTTGGTATTTGTGAAGGACATAGTCTTAGTATAACTGAGCTGAGTATTTCAAAATTCATGGAACCTCGGTGGAATATAGACTGGTCATCTATCTTCAACCCGGGATAGTGAGATATAGGCTGACCACCTATGTCTGACTCAGAAATGAATTTTGCAACACTGAGAATAGTTATAATAAAATTTTTTCTGGATTGAATCCCCTACTCAATTTCCAAATGTTTCATTCATGTGTGTGTATACTCTCGTTGTTGGAACCTTCATACTTTTCATCACTTCGTAAACCACCGATTGGAAGCATGTCAACTAGTCATTTTATTTCGTGAACTTTCATATTTATGCACGATACACTTATATCACAGTATTTTCTTTTGTCACAATCTCATTTTGTCGCAGTTGTCACAGTCTCTTCCCTTCTCACCATCACTATCATTTCCTTTCCCCACCCCCATATATATATAAGGAATTAGCTAACACTCTATAGATTCCGATGTCACTCATCCCTCACTACTCCCTATATTGATAAGTGGATATTATCAATGACCTCCCTAGGAAAGACTTTCCATACCTTCTATGAGGATGATCCCTCGGTACATTAAGACCATTCATAACTCAACAGAAATCTCAAGATGTCACAAAACCATTCGAACCACTATTACTGGCCTGATTGCCACAATTCCACTATCTGGAAAGTATTGGCTTGACTGAATTACAAGATTCATTTCGATACGAGTGCTCACTGATCAACACTATAGAGACAAATCCAACCTCTTACCCAAGACTATAAATTGAACATGTCCTCACCAATAGACTTTATTGAAACATGTTAGACATCTACGCATTTGTGCAGACATATATACCTGGCTATTTTATTCTCTTAATACTTTCTCTTCTAAATGGATTTTTTCTCCAAACTACTGTTATACAAAACATATATCTTGTAAGAAATACTTTTCTGAGGCACTTATTTTGACAAGTAAATTCCTTTTGGTTATTCTTTTACAAAAACTATTGAATATTAAGAAATTTTAAACATCGATCTTTGGTAAACCATATTGTCCATCTAATGTTGAAAACAGTCCTATCTTGCATAACTATTAAATTTTGAAACATTAAGAAAAATGTTACTTAGAAAGCCGTTTGCTTAAAAATTGTAAATTCATTTACTCGGGGAAGGTTTATGAACAAAACACACAATCTCAAAACAAACTTTGAAAATCAATCACTATATTACCTCACTCATACCTTTAGGAGTTTGTGATTTGATGACATATAACTTGGGGAAAATCTTAGTAATGGAGACTAAGCACTGTAGGTGGAGAGAGACCCTAATTCATGACATTCCTGCGGAGGAATCACAACCTTATCCTAATCTATTATTTTCAACAACACCCTTGACGGACCTAACCTTGTAAGCCTTTCAAAACAAGATTCATGATACCCATCTCAATTATTCCTAATAAAGGAATTTGATTCACCTCATCTCCTAACGATTTCATTAAGATCTCTTTGGAACCACACCACCTATCATCTGTAGACCAATGGTCAGAATTTGAGATTGATTCAAACCTAGGGAGATATGCCCAAATCGGGTGTGATTGACACTAGAAATGGTTGGATTAACCATTTGCCATAAATCAAATTCAGTTGCAACCATAGTTATCACACGAGCTTAGAGACTACACCATTCGAGGCACTCTATGGTCGAAGTGTCAACATCCATTGACGGATCAAAACTTGGAAAAGCCCAACTCACTAGTCCCGTAAGCATTCATGAAATAACCAGGAATTTCCTACAAATCAAGAATCAATTACAAGTTCGATAAGCGGTAAACCACTAGAATTTCAAGTTCGTGGCATGATTATGTTGAAAGTTCTGCCTAGGAAAGGCATAATACCATTCAGAAAACTTCATAAAGATAAACCCGATACACACTGAACCATTTACTATTACTGACAGAGTAGGCCTAGTGGCCGTCAGACTTGAACCTTGTTAGAGCTCAGTAGCTTACACGATAAAAATCATCATCATTTCACCAATACCACTCTAGAGACCAACACAAACTGAACTTCGGGACGAAGTTCCTTTTAGGGGGTGAGACTGTAACAACCCGCATTTTCAGGACATTTCTCCTATTCACTATTCATCCGTCACTATTCATCATTTACTATTCACTGGTCACTATTCATCATTTTACTATTCATCATTTTCGGAGTCAGTTTGTGATTCCGAGAAGCGTTCGAAAATTTTACTATTCATATGACACTATTCATTCCCGGAAGGAAATCACTATTCACGATTGTCGTTCATCATTTCGTAAATCTAGTTTACGGGTATTCAAATTCGCGTAACCAGTTAGGTTTAGCTGCGAATTTGTGCATCATCAGTAGAGACACGTCATATAGACTGGAGTAGTCTATATATCATCAGTGACGTCATCAACACTTTAGATCATGCACGGATATGCATTATTTCTATTTACGTATGCTTAATTTGTAATTAATGTTACCACTCAGTTTTTACTACTAACATATACCCGACACTCCCGACTACGATCCTAATATATTTTCATATTCATTATAATAATATAAAATTATTATTATTAATTTACCCGGTGTTTTGAAACCTGTTGCTATATTTTTCGGTATACGCTGATAAATTACGTCGGATCACGATATCTCAACACGACAATTATTTTAACACCCGATTCTCATCAGGAATATAATTTTATAATTTTTACAACGTCGTTACATTTTAGTTGGTACTGTTAAACTTTATTTCTAGCAAACTCGGTACCCGGTATCACCTAAAACACTAAATAAACAACTAATATCTAACATAATCTATCAAATTTCTTACAAGATCTTCCTTCCCCATTCTTTTCTTACACAACATTGAAAAACCTTTACTTGCCCCATTAAATTCTTGTCATTCTTGTCTTTGAAAAATAATACACACCTATTATTGCTTCCACATCTCAAGTAAACATTCATAAGTAAAAGAAAAATATTTCTCTCATCCCCTTTCCATATATGGTTCGACCAACATCATAGATCAAACAAGAATCCATAAATTTTTGAAGTTCAAGTGATAAACAAGGCCCTTTTGTACTCCTAGTTGGGATTTTGAAATAAAAATCCCAAGGTTTCTTACATAATCATCTCCAAACTCATCAAAAACATCAAGTAAGCTTCAAGTAAACTTTTAATATTTTCATACTTCCATTTGATGTATTTTCAAGTTATAGTAGTAGATCATGCAAATATATATGTTATATATATACCACTTTCTACAATAATACTCTTTAATCTTAGATCTATAATTTTTATTAGTGATCTCATGAGATCCACCATTTTTGGTTAAGACTAGGAACCCATGATACCCTAAGAAGGTGTATGGTAGATCAAGAGATGGTTGATTATTGATTGATTGGTTTTGGGACAAGTTACAAACTAGAAAACTCATTTTTGGCACTAATAGAAAAGTGGCTGTCCTTATTTTGAAAACGTGGCCAACTCAGTAGGTTGTGGGTAATTTTTGACCAAAGATTTAGAAAATACATTCCGAGACGAAACTATGGCCGAAAACGGGGATAAAAACGAGTTAATAACGAAGGAGATATGATTTTCCGAATATTAACAACGAAAAATACTTTCAAATATAGGTTCTGTCCCAAATCGCCAATTTCAGAAAACTCAGGGGTTTCCGGGTAACATTGGGTTAGATATTCAGAAAATACTTTCAAAAACGAAACCGTGGCCGCTTGAATCACTAAAATCCGAGTTACGACGAAAAAGATATGCTATTTTCAATTTTAACGATGAAAACTATTTTCTGAAAAATAGCTTGCTGTTGAACAGATTTCATGGACTGTTTCGAGACGTAAAACTTGATCTAGCCGTCCCGACTTATCAAAAATATATTAGTATGTTGTCCCACGATTCCGGGGATATAAAGAACGTAGAAAACGAACTTATAACGAAAAAGATACAAGCGTTTGAACTTAGACGATTTTTACAAATTTCCATCAGCTTTTCTATTATTATTTTGCCGCAAAATTGTCTTTGCGAGACACCACTTTCTTGGCTGTTTTTCTTCATGATCGGATCAATTTGAGTCCGAGCCGTAGTTTTATGAAATCAAGATCTTCCAACAAGCTTTTCAAATCAATTGGCCATTCGTCAAATAGACTTATAACGAATAAACTACGACCTCATCTATATACCCGATAAACTATATATATTTTGACAGCTTTTACTATAATGAAATTTTCTAAGTGTTGAACATAATACTTTCAAGTAACAACAATAAGAGTCGATTTTCTCATCGATCGAGACCCGTATCGCCAAAAGTTAAATGACGCGACTTCTAGATATTGTTACAAGGTTTTCAAAAACGCCGAGTTTCATCACTAACCCTTAACGTACAACATTTCGCGACTTGTTTTGCGAGGCCATTTCGCGCATATTTTCAAGTAATGAAAATGTTATTTTTGCGACGAAAACCTTATATTTGCCGATAGAACACCAAACAAGGATCGTGGAGTACCGTTTCAACCTATTTCCATGAAAAGTGGTTATTAACCTAACGAGACGTCAAAAACGTATTTGTCGACGATAAACGTTATTTTCAAAACTAATGGGTGATATCGATAACATACGTATTTGCATGTGTAGCATTACTTCATTTCTTACATTAGATCATACCATTCATATTAGGTTGCGGTTAGAGATCGTGCCTCATTTCTGTGTATTCATTGTTGTCATCATAGCTATCGCACTAGGTGAGTTCATAACCCTACTTTTACTTGTTTTACAACTGTTTTGGGGGAAGATACATGCTCCTTACTATTTAAATTCATTGCTTGTTTTACTTGAACGCGATTCATTTTCTCAAACATTACTGGATGGTTGAAATACTTGATTGATAATTTGAATACATTATGAATTACTTATTCCATCCTTGATTTCTTTCTTATGAACACAAGTTCTTGCTTTTGCGGACATAAATATAAAACTGTTACTTTGCCTGAGTTACCTATTACTGCCACTGAAGTCCCCTTTATCATGAACCGTTAATTACATGCGTGTGAGCGCGAATGCTATGGATAGATCTATTTGGGTTGACACCCCGTCCGAGTTGGTCGCGCCAACCTGTTAAACGGACGCATATCATTCGGATTACTTCCGAGTGTCTGGCAAACACTTAATTGGGGCATTTTATGCTTGATTGCATACGATTACGTCGAGCTTTAGGGTCATGAGCTTAGGCACTGTATACCTTATTCTTAGTTGTGACATTGTATTTGTTATATTGTCTTGCTACTGAAAATCTCGTGTTACGCAAATGACTTGTTTACTTAAACATATTACTTTTGGCAGTGGGTTGTAAACACACAGGTTACAAGTCTCTTATGGCGGGACTTGTAACTGAGTGGATTTACGATGCCTTTGCTGGGAAATACTTGATTTCTGGAAACACTTGTTTACGGGAAATACTTGTTTACTTAAAACTATGAACTCACCAGCTTTATGCTGACGTTTTAGCATGTATTTTCAGGTTTTAAGCAATGGCACACTACAGGAGGTTTTGGCAGGGTATGGCATGGTCATAGAAGACTCTGATATTCTTATGGGGACCGTTTTAAACTATGTTAAGGGCCTACTTCTGCACTAATTTTAAACAATGTAAATTCAATACTTTTAGCTAAACGATTTTATTCTAAATGATTGAAGTGAAAACCATTTTATACTTGTTTTGTAATACCAATTGAGTTACACCCCAGCTACATGTATGCTTCCGCTGGACCCGATTCTGGGGGTGTGACACCGCTCACTTTTTCCAAGTCCCGGATATGCTTTTTTCTCTTACGGGTACGCTCTGTCTGTTGTGCACAACAAGCTTACAGTTCAGTCACCACATGCTCATCCTCCAACACCTCTCTATTAAATAAAACATACAACTGATCTGTTATAAAATGAGAATCTGTAGCCAAAGCAAGTTCTTCAAGTAAAATTGAAGGCTCAACCATTTTTTGAACTTACTTGATTGGCAACTAAATAGAAACAATAAATTGAAAAAATTACATTGCTTATATAGGAATGATTAACAATAGGCCATTAAATCATCAATAAATGCTTTGGGCAGTCAAAAGCCGTCACTAAAGAGTAGAAATTTACTATAGGCTATCAAATCAACATTTTTGAGAATAACAGCTCATCCTCATAAATATCCTGCACATTATAAATAAATATTAATACTACAAGTTGTATATGTAGATTAGATATAGAAATTTATCTTTTGATGTAAATTTCCAAATAAGTACTTTCAAAAAGGTAGAAACACGACACAAAAAGTCCATGTAAAAATTGAAAACCAGCGATAAATGGACAGTCAAATAATTAAAGATTGGATTTCCATATTACTTCATAGACGGATGGTTCAAGTTCATGAAAAGGACTGGATTTTTAAAAATGGACTTTAAAGGATCCTCCCTACGACTATTTTTTTTGAATAATTTTTTTTTACTTACATTGACCCAATGGAAAACTAACAATAAATTTTCTAAAATAAGTCCAAAAATTGAACAAACATTGGAAGAACGAAAATGATAATTGACAAAAAAAATAGTGTAAAATCTGCTTTTGATTTTATTTAACTACCAATTGAAAAAATCTATTTGAAATAAATAGGCAAATAAATAAAATCAAAAGGAGATTTAACACCATTTTTTTCCCAATTATCATTTTTGTAATGTTTGAACTATTTTTGAACATATTTTGAAAATACTTTTTTGTTGAATGTTTAAGAAATCCAGTAGAAAAGTCTAAATAAAATCTAAAAGTTTTATAAAGAAAGCACAATCATAATGAAGAAATTTTAAAACCCATTTTCAAAACTCTAGACTCTTTCATAAACTCAAACGAACCGTTTATGAAATAATATGCAAAACCAATCCTCAAATATTTGATAGTCCATTGATCACCAGATTTCTTTTTTTAAAGGACTTTTTTTTGTGTGGTGTTGCTACTTTTTTTACAAGTAGTCATTGTTTGCAACGAGAATGTTGAAAGTTCATAATTGTGTGTGTGTTTTTATTTTTTGTTTACTGGATGAATTGTTATATGAAACACTCCTCGTATTTAAATTAGGAGATGAATAGGTGGTTGGTGTGAAATAAATGCCATTATTATATCTGATGAATTAATAATGTCTTTTAATTTAATATAAAAAAAAATTAGAATCAAGATACATCATAACTCATTAAGTATCGTATATAGATGTGAAACCAAAAAATAAAGTGAAAATCAACATCATAATAGGAATCCTATAAAATTTAATGAATTGTTGTTGCAATTAATCATATATCATCATCTTTTCAACAAGAAGATGAAGGTTACGAGCTTTATGTTGCTCATTTTCTTTTATATCTCTTATAAACTCCATATCGTCCATAACATTTTTAATCTTGTGGAAGAATTGCAAATCTTCTGGAAGACAAATTAGTAAAAGAAGTTAATCCATTTCATACCCATATCGTCCATAACACGTTCAAATTATCTTTTAAAAATATAAAAAAGCTAAACAAGTTACCTTAATTCAATGTTTCACACCCAGCAACTTGAACATCATCTTCATTAAATAAAGACAAACGAAATCTATTATCATCTAGATCACTTAATATCATCTTTTGTCCAATAAAAATTTTCTCGCACACTATAACATCTCCCATGCATGACCCTCAAATCCAAAAGCGACACCATTTATAATAAGAGCATTAACCTCAAAAAATCCATTAGGTGAATAAATATTCATCATTAATGATGATCTATTATTTATTATACTGAAAATCCTTTAGCAAATATCTGTAAAAATAATAATATTAATAATTAAAAAAAAACACATATTGTTCAAAAATTTCAAAACAGAACTTACTTGCATCACCATAGTGCATGATGAAGCCACTGATAGGCATGAATTACTGTAGCTTCTATAATTAAGAGTTTTATCGATGCAAATGCCTTCAAGATTGTAACACCATACAAACATGCGATTAGAAGTCATATGTCGAAAGAAAATATTCCAACCATTCATCAAATTCTTCAAATAAGAAATTTTTTGCCACGAATGACCATAAATAAAAGCCTGCTTATCATTAAATGATTTGACATACAACATGTATTTAGTTTTCTCATTTATCAATAATAATAGTTTCTTATCAGCTACATCATTGCAAAACTACATCATCGCTATAGGAATAAGCTAAACAGCACAAAAACAAAAAATAAGTTTACGAACACATATATAACGAAAAAAAGATGTACAATAGAAAATTCATATTAATGTTTAGTTAAATAAAACTTCAACCTTAAATATGTATATATATTCATATGCAAGATTTATATTTATTAATATATATCTAAATTTTAAATTATATTTGGTATAGATATATCTGAATAATTATCTTATAAAATAGTACACAGTCTATACTATTAAAAAAATATCATTCCCTTTTACAATTTAAACAATAAATCAAAAAGCTTGTGGTCATACAATTTTAGAACTTATCACGCAACAAAATTTAAATATATAAAAGATATCGATGAATATATCTATGATTTTTAAAACATTCTATAACATGCATCTTATATTTGGAAACGATTGTGATTGGGCGAATTTCTTTTTATTATATTTCTGACAGTTTAATGTTATCAAAAAGTTTGTTTTACTCTTCAAGCATAATACTTAACAAGTCAAAATAAAAAAAATGGTAGTCACATAAATATTATATCAAATGTATATTTTATTTATCAGAAACTCAGACTAAAAAGACAATGGATATTACAACATTTTAAGAATATCACATTTTATGCATCAGAAATGTCTAAATATTATGAAATTGCAAGACATGCTATAAGAATCATCTTTTTCAACAGTAACAGTGACATTATTTATAAGTATCATCTAATTTACTGTATATCATTAGCAATCATTGCATTCTGAAAACCTAACTAAAAATAATTGCAAAGACAAAAACCAAGGCTTTGTTCTCAAATATAAGATGTATATTCCAGAAGGTTTTTAAAACTATAGATATTTTCATCTAGATAGTATAATGACAATTACTACTCTATTTTAAATTATTATAAACACACATTGGAATTCGGGAGAAGTTAAGGTTATAAATGTAGTTACTCAAATGTATTTTTAGTCATATCTAAACGTATTCCATCTTCATTTTTAATATCTTTGATAGCAATATGTCCTCATAACGTATATATCTAATATAAAATTTATTCGAAAATTGTTAAACATTGTAAGATTTATAATAAAAAAAATTATTTAATTTTTTTACAGGAAAACATTCAAGGAGTTGCTCATCATCCAAAGGAAAAGATAAAGAACAACCACCATATGAGAATGAAGATTCATCCACTAACCAGGTTCATCTTCAAGGTCATGCAATAAAGTGCATTCTAGAAGATATTCAGCATGATTCTGATAGTGCAACTGCTCTTCAATGCTAAGTCGCTGAATTGATGAAGTCAATTGATATGAAAAATAAATATCTTGAAAAACTTATTAAATTCAATAAATAATTTCTATCGTTGTAATTTATATTTACTAATTTTTAATGAAAGTTGTTATATATATTGGTTTATGATTGTATTTTTTTCGTATCTTTTTATTATTATGCAGAAAAGCTTGAAGCATATGAATTCATAAATTCATTAATGGGTGAAATTGTTAAAGACTGCAACATGGCTAGGGAACTTCAAAAGAAAATGAAAGAACTTATCAAGTCTGTAAATAGAAAAGAAGAATTGATTGAAAATATTAAAAAATATTATGAACGATCATGTAAATTGTATGTTTGTATTTGGTTTTTGTGTTGCATATTTACATAATTAATAATAATGATTATAATATAAATCGATAAACAAATATTTATAGGTGACACTTATCAAAGGGAAAAAATATATTAAAAATATTTATTATTAATTAATATCAATAATAACTCCATATCTATACAAGTTGTGTCACAAATATATAGCTAGGATTACGCTGTGAAAGTAATAATTGTTTTTGGTCAGATTCATTTAATTTTATGTTAAGAGTATACTCAAAATATTTTAATGTATCTTTTTTGCACTCTTTAGTTAAATACAAAATAGTTGGTTAGCAAGCACATAAGTTCCCTCACATTTATTGAATGTATTTCTTTTGTATTATTTACGTTCTTCTTCTTATGGCTATAAATATTGAAACTCATTTGTTGAAAATTGGATACTATTAAAAAATTAAATATTTCAACGTTTGAGCTTTATGTTTCTCACTTTCTATAATAAATGCTAAATATTATTATTTGATAAAACTTTATTTATAGAAAAATAAATAATTAATTAAACACTCACACTCTTTTTATGTCTTTTTTTTTTTTTTTTTTTTTTTTTTTTTTTTGTATTTTATCACAAAATAGTTTGTTAACAAGTGCACAATTACTCTCACACTTTTTGTACTCTTTATATTCTTCTTACTTTGACTATAAATATTGAAACTCATTTGTTGCTATTAGCTTATATTATTTGATTGAAATCCAGATACAAACTTAGTTTGGGTTGGAATTTGGCATACCATAAGACTTTAGTTGGGAAACAGTTTAAAACTCTTGTTGGGTTTTAGAGATGCTGCTGCTTATGTGATTACAACTACTCAGGTTATTAAGACTGCTAATGGAAATTACTCTAAGTTTTTACTGTTGCTTGTTATAAAGTTTCTGCTGCTAGTTATGAAGTTAAGACTGCTGGTTAAACCAGATTAAGTTTCTGCTGCTTATACAAAGTTAAGACTACTGGTGTATATTACTACTGCTAGTAATGTTGCTGAACTTCAAGGAAATACACTAAGTGGTTAATACTGCTAGAACAAAATTTAGTGCTGCTAGCACAAAGTTACTGCTGCTGAAGATTTAATGTTGCTAGAGTAAAGAGTTAATACTGCTAATTGATTATTACTACTGTTGGAGAGTTAGAGTCGGTTTGTGTTTGTATGATAAGTATAGAAATTCTTGTATCGAAAGTTTAGTATTAGATAAATATAGAAAAGATATTTATCTTGTGTAGAAAGTTATTGTAAGCCGAATAGGACTCCTTAGTCTATAAAAGGAGGTCCTAGGGCATAAAGATAGTAACGATCAGATATAGAACTTCAAGGTTGTAAACCCTGATACTTTCAGAGTATTCGTATTATTAATAATATTGAAGTGTTTAGTTTGATAAAATTGTGTTCTTAGTTTATTGTTTCATTCAATACACAGTTCTTCTTAAGATCAAATACAAGATTCCGCATTGTGTTTGATAAACCTTAAGACAGTTTCTATACTTAGTTGTTAACGTTTTAGATTCATCTAAGATAACTAAATCCTACAAGCTAAGAAATTCGATCAAGTGCTTAACTGGGATCAACAAGTGGTATCAGAGCTTGTGGTTTTAGAAGCTGTGATCAAGAAGAACCTATTTGACTCAAAGTTATTCAGATCTTACCGAAGACATGGATTCAGAATCTACACAAATGATTACTGCATCAAAGGTACCAATGCTCAAGTCTGGTGAGTATGAGCTACGGAGAATGAGAATTGAGCAATACATTCAGATGATCGACTACTCTATATGGGAGGTAATTGAGAATGGTGATACCTTACCTAGAATAGAAACATCAGCCACTGGTGTTGTGACTAAAATGCCTATTAAATCTATTGAAGACAAGGCACAAAGAAGATTAGAGGTTAAGGCTAGAAGCACTCTCATGATGAGCATTCCTAATGAACATCAGTTGACCTTTAATTATATCAAGGATGCTAAGTATTTGATGGAAGCAATTGAGAAAATATTTGGAGGGAATTCTGCTACTAAGAAGAATAGGAAGAATCTTTTGACGCAACATGTAGAACCGTAGAGGGGGGTGAATACGGTTTCTTAGGCTTTTGAATGTTTAAAAACTTTAAGCCAAGAACACCAAGTGGTCTAGACAAGACAACCACAAACAACAATCACAACCACAAGTATATAAAGCGAGTAAAGAACACCACGATATATACTGGTTCCGGATGGGGGGTTTAGACCATCCGTACGTCCAGTTGCGAATCCACGACACCGATACTATTACTAGTATAGTCCTTTCGGTGAACTATAAACCGTTACAACTTCACTCCACCAATATTCAACAATATTGATGCTCACAAAGAAAGAGCTACTCCCCAACGGTATTCCGCCCTCGGAATCCACCCAAAAGAACCTCGTGACTCGACTTAACACAACAACCAATAAGACTTCCCACCGGAAGTATCAAACCCCAACTAGATCCCCAATTATCTAGGCTTGGTCACAAAGACACAAGACTTCCCTTACAACGCAAATGAATATAAGATTTAAAGTTTGTTCAATCAAGTCCTAACCTAACTTAGAGACTCGATTGTAATAGAAAGGGTAGAAGAAGACCCTCGACACAATCACAAGAGTGGATTAAGTTCTTGTGATTCTTCCCTTGCAAAGAAGAAGTTTTCTTTCAAAGATGTTATATGAAAATCAAGAACACTTGATTAGAGTTAGAGAGATTTGAGAGTGATTAGAGAGCGTTTGATAGAAAGAACCTAGAGAGAAAGAATAATGGCAAGGGGTGAGGAATACAAGAGGCATGGTGTGGTATTTATAGGCCAAGAACCCAATTTGGGATTTATTTACCGAGGCCGGCGCGCTGCTGGCGCGTCAACACGCCAGGGGCACGCCAGGCGTCTGTAAAGAAATCTAAAGATTTGGGTTTCGGGTCTTGTAAATACCAAACCGTGCTAAACCCCCAATTGTACTTCACACTAAACCTTAACATTAATCATTCTAAGGTTTACCAACTCAAATTAGCCAATTGGAAAATAATTTTGTGAAGTAGATATAGAGAATACAAATTACCAAGGGTTAAAGAGATAGAATGGGTAATTTGGAAGGGGTGTAAGTGTAATTCCTCACATGGCATAAGTAAGAAGAGAATATGCCATGGAATATTCCACAAGGGAAGGTTAAGGTGTAACTATGGTTAGGTTAAGGGTTTAGAAGATAACCATGGTTAAGTGTGAAATGGGTTAAGTGTTTAGAGAGGTAACCATGGTTAGGTGAAGAGGGTTAAGTATTTAAAGTGGGTTAGGTTAAGGTTGATCATGGTTGAGTGTGGGTGATGAAGGTTAACTAAGGTTGATGAAGGTTAATCATGGTTAGGTGTGGATGACAAAGGTTAAGCATGGTTGGGTTAAGGTTAAGCTATGGTGGTTAAGCATGGTTGAAAGAGGTAAACCATGGTTGGGTTTTAGGTTTTAACCAAGGTTGGGTTAAGGTTTGGTGATGGAGGCTAACCATGGTTAGATGTGTGAACCATGGTTGGGTTAAGATGGAATATTCTAAAGGAATATGCTTTCCTTGGAGGCTAAGGGTTGTAATTTTGAAAGTGTAGGGTGGAAAGTGTAAGTGTGTGTAAAGTTAGGTTGAGAGGGAAGTGTGTGAAATTTGAATTTGAATTTTGTGTGGGAGGTTGTAAAAGTGTATAAGAGATGTGTAAGAGTGTGTAAGAGGTGTGTGTGAGAGAGAAGTGAGTGTATTTTGAATTTGTGTTGGAGGATGTGTAATTGTGGGAGAGTGTGTAGGTGTGGGAGTTTGTGTGTGGGGGACACATAGTACAAAAGGTTGATGTGTGTAAGGAATATTGTAAGAGTGTATTGGGAAGAGGAGATGGTGATTTAGGGTTTGAGGTAGTGGTTTTGAAATGAGTGGTTTTGTGTTTGATGGTTTTGTAGGAAGTGGTTTAGGAGTTGATGGTATTGGGTTTGATGGTTTTGTATGGAGATGGTTTTGAAGTAAATGGTTTTGGTTGAAGGTGGTTTTGTGGGAAATGTGGTAATTTGTTGAAGAAGAAGATTAAGAAATAATTAAGGGAATAAAGAGAAGATTAAGAAATAATCTAATTGTCATTAAGAAGAAAAGTATTTGACAATTAAGATTACAAGTTGAGAAAATCATAAGTTACTTATATACTCAAGTAACGACACGTCGAGAATCCATAATTTCATATCTCGTGACTTTTCATGACTCGACGTTCTCAACTAACACCTTGGTACGAACAAGTCAAGTGTTTTGCCATATGTAAAACATAACCCAAGTGGGAAAGTGTAACAATTCGCAATTTCAGATTAATTACTATTCCCGAAAATTTCACTGTTCATTTTTACTATTCATTTTTACTATTCACTTTCACTATTCACTCCCGAAATTTTTATTTCATATTCTCGTAAGTTAAACTATTTTAATGATAATCCGAGAATTTGACACTCGTCGGATCATTTCTGCAAAAATCACAGAGCCGTGTCCGAGATTTACTTTTAGGTTTAAACGTCATTCCAGCATCCCGATATGTCCATAAAACATTATAAACAATAGAAATATGATTTTCTCTCATTTTAGGACAATTCCAAAAGTTTTGGAATTTTACGCTTTCCAGTTCAGCGTTTTACGCGAATTACGCGTTTTAGACCCGCGTTTCCAGTTTTAGCAGCGTTTAAGCAATCCGATAGAACTTGCCACTCATTAAATATACTAAGATAGGTTATATTAATAAGTTCTAACATATTTATAAGTTTCATATTTTTAGGATACCCGATTTTAAGTTTCATGACTTAACGACTTACCGTTAGCGATTACCGGACCAAAACTCACTCCGTAACTTAGATAAGACCATGACTACTCATCTAGTCACCCTTATCTCATTATGGCCGACTTAGGAGGGGGGGGGGAGTCACCTAGCATGTGTCTTGATCTTATACTTGAAGTCTTGGATTCATTACATGTGTTAAACTTGGCCATTAAGCTTCCTAAATATCCTAAAATTATAACCTCCTCATCTTCACTATAAATACAAGCTCATTCTCTTCCTTTCTCCTTCAAAACCCACGACCAAAACAGCCCTTATACACCATTTTGATGATGGTTCTTGCTAGTTTAATCCATCATAAGTTATACTCTTGTATTCCTTGTTGATTACTAGTTCCATTCCATCCATAAAACACTAAAATTCACCACAAAAACTCATCAAATTTCCAAGTGTTCTTAGTGAAGATTTTTACTAAAGGTTGTTTTAATGTTAGATTAGTGTTTATCAAGGGATTATAAGATAGGGTTTTTGATATTGAAGCATGGCTATGGTTGGAAAGGTTTTGGAAGATTAAGTAGTGGTTCTTGGTTTTGATCTTGGTTCTAGTTAGTTTCTTCACAAGTTGTAAGAAATCCTATTACACTTTCTTGCTCATTATCATTTTCATGCTCTTTGTGTTCCTTTCATGCTATATATGTTCTTGTTATTGTGTTCATGATGTTTAAAAATGGATAAAACAAGTATTGATATACATATGTTAACTTATGACAAGTAAACAAGCAAACTAGTGATTTTTATGGAGAACCACGACCAAAATAGTATAACTATGATACTTGACACTTACTTACTGTTATAAAGGACTTCAAAAGGAAAACATAGCAATTTGAATCACCCAAAACGAGTACACGAGTCAAAAGATATGGCCATAAGAAGTTAGCGAAACCAAAACGGCAAAACTGCCTATACCCTACTGTTTTGCATTCTGTGTTTTTGAAAGTCACCCTTCTGGTCCGATTCATCAAAAAGTTAAAACACGAAAGTTGTCCAGAACAACGTTTTCATGTAGAGATGAAGAAGCTCGAGCCCTGAAAATGCTTTCCGAGTGATAAATTTCTTCAAATTCTTAACAGGCCATTTTTAGACCAAAGTTACTATATAATCATTATAATTAGATGAGACCAAGAGGTCTAATGACCTAATGCCAAGACCACAACCATGGCTAAAGCCAAGGTTGAGTCTCAAGACCATGGTAACAATGACCAAGGTCACGGCAAAGCCACGGCTAAAGACCATATAACTTTTAAAGATCAAAAAGCTTATATATATATATATATATATATATATATATATATATATATATATATATATATATATATATATATATATATATGTTATCAAATACTACAATAGTAGGGAGCCTCATGTGAGGAGTTCATTAAGTAAGCCGTCGAGATGAGTTGTGGATTTACGAATTAAAGTGTCCTGGCTCCTCGAACGTTTACTTCATGACTTCTGAATTATGTCGGCCCGAACGGTAGTAAGAGATATACAACTTATACATGTTTCATAAACCACTTATATTCAACGACTTACACTTTATACTAAGTACTACATCATGAACATTATGCAAGACATATGTGAGCAATTCTTCGTATTCTTAGACGTTACTCCAAACCTAAGTCACAACGTTCTATTATAGGCTGCTCTTAGAGACTTTCGCGATTCGACTACCACTTTCATTTCTCATTACATAAGCTTAAGGTGAGTCATAGCCCCTACTCTTTTCATACTTGTTTTAACTCTTGGGGGGGGGGGGGATACATGCTCAACTACTTGCTTACTTGTACAAATACTCAAACATTTATAGATTGTTTCATACTTGATTGTCTTATACTTGATTGCATTATACTTGATTTCATACATACATGACTGTTTTATACTTTGGGAAGTGGCTCCCAGTTTTCTTTGGGAAGAGGCTCCCAGTACTTGTAAGTCTCCTTGGATAACACACGCATTGGGTTTCGGAGATGAAGTAGAACCAATGCTATTACCTTTCTTGTGAGCAGCATACCCAAGTGAGGTCTTCGGAGATGAAGTAGAGACTCACTACTAATTGCTTAATTGTTTTGATGAACTTATACATGTCTTATTCATACTATATGTTAGCAGTGGGTTGTGAACACACAGGTTGCAAGTCTCTTATGGCGGGATTTGCAACTGAGTGGATTCACAATGCCTTTGCTATGTGAACATTCTTTAAAGACTTTTCTACTGTTTTAAGACAAACTCTATGAACTCACCAACCATTGTGTTGACACTTTAGCATGTTTAGCTCAGGTTAGTAAGGCGATAGCTAGTGCGTGGAACTTAGAGTCAAGCTGAATATTCTGAAGACTTACGCTTTTATCATTTACCATTCAAAACATTTTGTATACATTTATGTATCATACTTTGAAATCTCATGTTTGTAACTTTGAATTCTTTAATCGAATGGTAACTTTTCAAAACGTCTCATTTAGAGTTCGTTTTCTATAACTTGTACTTTGTATTATGAAGTAGCACCCCTATGACACAGTCTTCCGCTGCGGTATTTTGGGGGTGTTACAGATTAGTATCAGAGCCTTGGTTATAGAGAACTAGGTTGCATTTAGTGCCTAGACTATAACTACTATATACGTTAAGACTCTCCTCGTCATTTGCCTTACACACACTTCATACGCATACGCTTTTGTTAGTTGTTGGTTTAGTTCCACGCTGTTAGATGATGTGACTTTAGTATTATAAGGAGCCCTAGAGATTAGTCGAGTCATTAAAAACATGGAGCTCAGTAATAACTAATTATTTAACTTGATCTTGTGACAGTTCTTGTTTGATGAGACACAAGATTTGAGTTAAATAATATTATTGCTTAGCTTTAGGGATTTGATGATTTGATTATCTTACTATCGGCCTCAGAAGGCGGATTTTGTGTCGGAAATTCTTAAGTAGGATGTTTTAGAATCTCCTTATTTAAATGGATTGGGACGCCTCTTCATTTAAATAAAGAAATTGTAAATCACCGAACCATAAGTTTATGAGACCTTACTTACATAAATTTGGACGCTTCTTTATGTAAGTAATGTGTTATAAATAAGTGGGCTTAATTGTAGCCGATACAACTCCTTAACCAGAATCTTAGACGAATCAAAGTGAACACCACTATATTAGAGATCCCGAATTCTCTTAGACACACCATAAGTAGTTAACATCAACTGAACTTCGGGACGAAGTTCTCCTTAAGGGGTAGAGACTGTAACAATTAGCAATTTCAGGTTAATTACTATTCCCGAAAATTTCACTATTCATTTTTACTATTCACTTTCACTATTCACTCCCGAAATTTTTATTTCATATTCTCGTAAGTTAAACTATCTTAATGATAATCCGAGAATTTGACACTCGTCGGATCATTTCTGCAAAAATTACAAAGCCGTGTCCGAGATTTACTTTTAGGTTTAAACGTCATTCCAGCATCCCGATATGTCCATAAAACATTATAAACAAAAGAAATATGATTTTCTCTCATTTTAGGACAATTCCAAAAGTTTTGGAATTTTACGTTTTCCAGTTCAGCGTTTTACGCGAATTACGCGTTTTAGACCCGCGTTTCCAGTTTTAGCAGCGTTTAAGCAATCCGATAGAACTTGCCACTCATTAAATATACTAAGATAGGTTATATTAATAAGTTCTAACATATTTATAAGTTTCACATTTTTTGGATACCCGATTTTAAGTTTCATGACTTAACGACTTACCGTTAGCGATTACCGGGACCAAAACTCACTCCGTAACTTAGATAAGACCATGACTACTCATCTAGTCACCCTTATCTCATTATGGCCGACTTAGGAGGGGGGGAGTCACCTAGCATGTGTCTTGATCTTATACTTGAAGTCTTGGATTCATTACATGTGTTAAACTTGGCCATTAAGCTTCCTAAATATCCTAAAATTGTAACCTCCTCATCTTCACTATAAATACAAGCTCATTCTCTTCCTTTCTCCTTCAAAACCCACGACCAAAACAGCCCTTATACACCATTTTGATGATGGTTCTTGCTAGTTTAATCCATCATAAGTTATACTCTTGTATTCCTTGTTGATTACTAGTTCCATTCCATCCATAAAACACTAAAATTCACCACAAAAACTCATCAAATTTCCAAGTGTTCTTAGTGAAGATTTTTACTAAAGGTTGTTTTTATGTTAGATTAGTGTTTATCAAGGGATTATAAGATAGGGTTTTTGATATGGAAGCATGGCTATGGTTGGAAAGGTTTTGGAAGATTAAGTAGTGGTTCTTGGTTTTGATCTTGGTTCTAGTTAGTTTCTTCACAAGTTGTAAGAAATCCTATTACACTTTCTTGCTCATTATCATTTTCATGCTCTTTGTATTCCTTTCATGCTATATATGTTCTTGTTATTGTGTTCATGATGTTTAAAAATAGATAAAACAAGTATTGATATACATATGTTAACTTATGACAAGTAAACAAGCAAACTAGTGATTTTTATGGAGAACCACAACCAAAATAGTATAACTATGATACTTGACACTTACTTACTGTTATAAAGGACTTCAAAAGGAAAACATAGCAATTTGAATCACCCAAAACGAGTACACGAGTCAAAAGATACGGCCATAAGAAGTTAGCAAAACCAAAACGGCAAAACTGCCTATACCCTACTGTTTTGCATTCTGTGTTTTTGAAAGTCACCCTTCTGGTCCGATTCATCAAAAAGTTAAAACACGAAAGTTTTCCGGAACAACGTTTTCGTTCAGGCTTAAAGAAGCTCGAGCCCTGAAAATGCTTTCCGAGTGATAAATTTCTTCAAATTCTTAACAGGCCATTTTTAGACCAAAGTTACTATATAATCATTATAATTAGATGAGACCAAGAGGTCTAATGACCTAAAGCCAAGACCACAACCATGGCTAAAGCCAAGGTTGAGTCTCAAGACCATGGTAACAATGACCAAGGTCACGGCAAAGCCACGGCTAAAGACCATATAACTTTTAAAGATCAAAAAGCTTATATATATATATATATATATATATATATATATATATATATATATATATATATATATATATATATATATATGTTATCAAATACTACAATAGTAGGAAGCCTCATGTGAGGAGTTCATTAAGTAAGCCGTCGAGATGAGTTGTGGATTTACGAATTAAAGTGTCCTGGCTCCTCGAACGTTTACTTCATGACTTCTGAATTATGTCGGCCCGAACGGTAGTAAGAGATATACAACTTATACATGTTTCATACACCACTTATATTCAACGACTTACACTTTATACTAAGTACTACATCATGAACATTATGCAAGACATATATGGGCAATTCTTCGTATTCTTAGACGTTACTCCAAACCTAAGTCACAACGTTCTATTATAGGCTGCTCTTAGAGACTTTCGCGATTCGACTACCACTTTCATTTCTCATTACATAAGCTTAAGGTGAGTCATAGCCCCTACTCTTTTCATACTTGTTTTAACTCTTGGGGGGGATACATGCTCAACTACTTGCTTACTTGTACAAATACTCAAACATTTATAGATTGTTTCATACTTGATTGTCTTATACTTGATTGCATTATACTTGATTTCATACATACATGACTGTTTTATACTTTGGGAAGTGGCTCCCAGTTTTCTTTGGGAAGAGGCTCCCAGTACTTGTAAGTCTCCTTGGATAACACACGCATTGGGTTTCGGAGATGAAGTAGAACCAATGCTATTACCTTCCTTGTGAGCAGCATACCCAAGTGAGGTCTTCGGAGATGAAGTAGAGACTCACTACTAATTGCTTAATTGTTTTGATGAACTTATACATGTCTTATTCATACTATATGTTAGCAGTGGGTTGTGAACACACAGGTTGCAAGTCTCTTATGGCGGGATTTGCAACTGAGTGGATTCACAATGCCTTTGCTATGTGAACATTCTTTAAAGACTTTTCTACTGTTTTAAGACAAACTCTATGAACTCACCAGCCATTGTGTTGACACTTTAGCATGTTTATCTCAGGTTAGTAAGGCGATAGCTAGTGCGTGGAACTTAGAGTCAAGCTGAATATTCTGAAGACTTACGCTTTTATCATTTACCATTCAAAACATTTTGTATACATTTATGTATCATACTTTGAAATCTCATGTTTGTAACTTTGAATTCTTTAATCGAATGGTAACTTTTCAAAACGTCTCATTTAGAGTTCGTTTTCTATAACTTGTACTTTGTATTATAAAGTAGCACCCCTATGACACAGTCTTCCGCTGCGGTATTTTGGGGGTGTTACAGAAAGGATGCGTTTACGCAAAGTGACCTTTGACTTAGTTTGACGAATAAGGGAGTAAACCCGTTACGTGATTAGAGAAGACGTAAGCACGGGATATGATCCTATGGATGCTTTCACGTGTTGTTACGTGAAATATATAAGCTCCCTAAGTTTAGAAAAGCCTTGGCTAGAGGCAAGTGTTAGAAAATATGAGTTGGTGATTTCCCGTAAATGGGTGTTTTAGAAATAGGATCTCTCAAATCTCAAAACTCGTTTCGAGTGTTTTCAATTAAGCACATAACATATTCATACCTGAATTGAAAGATCCACAGTTGTCGAGTAAGGGGAAAGCCGACATCTCAAATTCGTCAAATCCATACAGAATGCTGGCGCGCTCCCGGCGCGTCGGTGCGCGGGCAGCGCGTCAGCATCAGACCTAGTTTTGACGAATTTGGGCTACCGTTTGGTGTTTTAAGTGTTTCGACGGTTTATTTGTCATTATCAAAACATTAGGAGATCTTGATCATGTTGCCTCAACAGTCTCCCCCTTTTTGATGATGACAAATAAAATCCGAAAGCAAATAAAACTTACAAACGTAGCGAAGACAAGCGCGTCGTTGGTGAAGCTTGCGTCTTGACCTTGCCTTGTAAATTTGGTGAAGTCTTTGCTTGCTTTTGAGGTTGATCTTCACACTTGCTTTCTTTCTCCCCCTTTGTCGAATCAAAAAGGCGGGACTTCCATTTTGAATGGGAAATCATTGCTTGAAAGTAGCTTGAAATAGCACCCGAACGTGCTCCCCCTTGAACATAGCTCCCCCTAGATCGTTCCTCCCCCTTGTTTAAAGGCGGGGATCCATGGGTCAAGAGCCTCACCTTTGCGGTGGCTTAGCTACATGAAAACACCACAACACGCAACAACCAAGAAATTCTTCACATGTGGAAGTCCGAAATGGGTTAGGTTACCATTTGGATACTTTCAACATGGGTTAGTTCACAATAAGAATGTATTACTCTTGACAAAGCATAGCATCACATGCATTTGCGCACAATACATCATAACCTATGCATATAATACATATTCAAAGCATTATATCCCAAACGTTGACAATCATATTCATAACATCCTCAAATAGTTGTTCATAGAACGGATCTATCAAACAAGCATAAACATATCACTAACAAATATTCAAATTAGAGCACATAGATTCACATATAAATGCATTAAGAGTGCAAATCAAAATCTAAACACACGTTACTATCTAGTAACAAAACAATGCATAAGGAGATCCCATATTTAGTGAATAACACCGTGTCTTACCCTTGATTAATTTAATTTGTCCAAGGAAATACCTATATGATGTAAAGGTCACCTCAAGGACTACAACATTTCCTACTTCTTGGGAATCAAATTTTTTCAAACTAAACCCATGTCATTCACATAATACCTTAGCACATAATTTAACCATGCTTAAGAGTTTGGTAAAGATCAAGCAAGCATTGTCTTTCTAAAGACTCTAAGTGACTCAACATTCTATGGTCCATATTAACCATGAACAATCTTTTCTATGATTTAAAATGTGCAATTAAGATTTTAGGAAGTGTCATGAAAAATCCAATGTATTCCTAACTTGCGACATAAGGATTCGTTTATTCATCCCTCCTAATACTTGTTTATTGGATATCCCTTAGCTTACTTAATTGTCTTAGAAGTATTTTCCTAGAGTAAAGTGTAACACGTGGTTTCTAAGGTATGACACCAAAATTTTTGCGAAATGGATTGCTTGGCTAAATGCACGACACATCTCTTGTAACTTCTTGTCCTTCCTTTGAACAACCTCATTGGCTTGAGGAGAACTAATGTCCGAGAAGTTATATGAGATTCCATGTTGTTTGCAAAATTTCCAACTTGCATCCTATCTTCAAATCAACTACTATGATTAGCTTAAATCATAGCTCAAGTGGGTATTTCTAATCTTTCTTCCTAAGATTCTAAACTTATCTAGGGCAACTTCCTTAGCACCTAGAAATATAGTCCATATATAATGTGAATAGACATCAATTGTCATTAAAGTATGGAAGTTGCCTTTGTAACTTCAAATATGAGATGAACCAAACAAATCAATATGAAGTAATTCTAAAACTCTATTAGTCGAAATTTCTTTACTAATCCTCTTGCTTGCAAGACCTTGTTTGTCTAAGTATTACGTAAATGTCCACTTAGTGTCTGATTAAATATAATACTTGAAAGTTGTAAGGACATGATCTACTAACTTTAATAGTTGCAAGCAATAAACATGTTAGCAATATGCACTAAATCATCTAGCATTATGGCAAGTGCGCACATAAACAAATAATATTAAAACATATTACTCATGCAAATAGAGTTAATCATACCGACAAGTAATCATATAACCACATAGCATCCATCTATAATCAATTGATCCTTAAGACAAGTAAACATAATGACCATGTATTTCCAATTAATCATCATGACAAGTAGGCATATAAGTGAATAACATTAAAACATGTTCTACATGCAAACATAAGTTTTGTATTACCATTTAATCATTACGGCATGTAAGTACATAATCACATAACATCAAACTCAAAGAGTAATTAATTATGGCAAGTAGACATGTAAGGAAATAACATCAAAACATATTTCTCATGTAAGCACATTCCTCATAAAACTATTAAGCATATACCATGTAGAAATTATCTTTGTAGGTAAATACATAAGCAAGAAGTATTTAAAACATGTTTTTCATGCATTTATACTTTTCATATCATTGCTTAATAACACTAACAAGTAAGCATGCAACCACATAATATCAACCCAATCATCAATTAACCATTACAACAAGTGAGCATAACATATTACTAAGCATACCATCATAAGTAGCAAATGTTGCATAATCACATACAAACAATCACTTGTAGTCATATAATCATCTATCACAAAAAGCACTCAAGTAAGTCATGCAACTATCAATATGAAGGCTAGGATGATGTTCTTAATAGTTGGTGAGTTAAAGTTTGTGACATTTCCTTAATCATCATTTTGGAATTTAAATAATTTTATTTTCATGCAACATCGATCCTACATCTTATCATGCATGTACCAAGTGCAAATATTTTCATGTAAGACATCCCAAGAGTGTAGTTGTTTGTGCATAGAAATCAAGTGTATATTTTATTATTAGATACACAAACTAGATCCTATAAATCATCAAAACATGTATAGAAAGTCAATATACAATGCATGATATCTCCGATTTATAGTTTGTAATGCAATACCATACCGAATTCAATCCACCGGAATTCTCTTCAACTATGTAAATAGTTTGTATGTTTGCATAGATGTTTATCTTTTCTTTTCTACCTTAAAGACGCATAGCATGCAATTTTCACATAAAATTGAACAAGTAGAGGTAGATATAAACTCTTCAACACAAGTATGAGTTGTGATCCAAAATTTTATCTAGTCTTGATAATTTGACACAAATGACATCAAAACCTAACAAGTGTAGTAGGATCTTTTGTGTCAAACTTCCTTGTTCATAGCACATAGTATCGACATGTAGAATCTAAGATAGTATCAATCATCGTTTGAATAATGCATTGATAGATATCTTTCCTCTCAGAAAACATTTATTTGTATTTCCTTACATGCTTTCACATAAGTCCTAAACACATAAACACAAACGCTCTAAGAGCACACAAAAGGACCTTACAAATGACCAACTAGACATCTTGCCTCAGTTTGAAATATTGTTTTCCTATTTCTAACTATTTGTTGACTTATTTTATGTTTAGAAAGACTTAATAGGGTTCCAATGGAGTGTATAAAGCAAGTTTTAATAATCATGGGCTCAAAACGAATGTTTTTCAAAAATTTCGCAAAACTTTTCCGAGGATGGCGCTACCTTGGCGCGTCAACGCATCACCAACGCGCCAGGAACAGACCCCAAGCCAATCCTAAAATGTAGATCTCCTTTTTCCCTTTCCGTGGCCTTTTGAATCAACTAAATCGGAGTTCGGATGAAGAATTTATGATCAAAATACTAAAGCAACTTTTAAAACTTAATTTCTTCTTTTGGGTTTAGTTGTTGATTATTTTTAGATGTTCTAAAAGATCTAAGACTTAGATTATGATGTGTTCAAGCTATAAGAGAAGTGAGCACATAAATATATTTCCTAAACACATAGCATCTTTGACAACTATCATATAAGGCACATAAAGATTCAAGAGCATAAAGGAAAACTTAGCTCAATTTTGATGGATGACTTTTGTTTCATGACCATGAGATAAAGATTCACCATTGATGCTTAGACTACCGATGACCTTTCCTCAAAGATTACTTATGTACATCATCATGATCCTTATGAAGTAAACAATCTTCTACTACGTCATGTGCTTGGAACAACCACTTTCAACAATCTAATAGATTGGTCCAAGCATATACCTAACAAACATATAACTCAAAAACTTGGTGCCCAATGTTTGTTGGGTCCATTGTGGTTAGTATAAAGCATTCCCAAGTTGAACATCCTTGGGTCTTGAAGTATGACGCTAAGTGTTTCAAGACCATACCTTGAGAACATTGACCAATGATTATTTTGAAAATTATTTTGGTGTTGAAAACTTGGTCTATTGTTATGATAAATGTTTGGTCTAAAATATCTTTGGTTTGGGTAGGAGTTGTCTCTCCTTTGAGATGAGATATATGGTTGATGATGTGAAGACCTCCGGTTGTTGAATGAACATTTTCTCTTATGAAATGAAGGTCGTTTGTATAAGTTAGGTGTTGGTAGAAGTGGTCTTTGGTTGACTCGAGTTTTAGTGTATCCAAGTCCATTACTTGAAGCCGGTCTGTAAAATTGTTCTATGGTTTTATGATTTGTAATGGGTGCTTAAGTACCGCGAGTGTTTGAAAAATGAGTTTGAGGAATTACGGATTTTGACTTTACATGTTTACTTTCTTTTACAAACATGATTGGTTTACTTTGAATTGTTGGAGTAGTATTATGAGTATTTGAAAATCCAAGATCTTCCTTATCTTGAGGCAATTTTTGTTTACTCAACATATTATCTAAAATAACACTACTCTTTTTGAATTTTGAAAAACTTAAAGCTTTATCTTGAAGGTTAGACAAGTTGTTTTCCAAAGAGTTAACCTCATGTGTAAGTTTTTCACAACTTAAGCAAGATTCAACCACCTCTTTGGCTTTTGCAACTTTTATTGCCTCAACTTCAAGTTCAAGCTCCTTTGCTCTATTAGCAAGTTTATTTGTTTCTTGTTGCAAAATACGCTTCTCTCTAACTAAAGCTTTTATCTCTTTAATCCAACTTTTATTCATTTCTATGAGTTCCAAATTATTATTTTGTAAATCATTAGCATTTAATGTTTTGTTTGAACTAAAGGGCTTTAGATATACCTCTTGAGATTCGATTTCTACATGACATGTTGTGTCCTTCTTCGGTAGATCACCGTCTTCACTATCGCTCCATGTAGTCTCACCAAATGTCTTCGAATCACTCTCATAGGAGTATCCATAACCACTTGTACTTTCCCCCAATGATCTAAGGTTCTCTTGAGCCATGGATCTAATACTCAACTTTTCCAAAAATTATCGTAGGATTTTGAAATTTTTGAAAAAGAAGTTTTTGCCTTAAAACGACTTCTCGGGAAGGTTTTAACGCTCAAAAACTTGAGTATACCTCTTTGATACCAATTGTAGAACCGTAGAGGGGGGGGGGGGTGAATACAGTTTCTTAGGCTTTTTGAATGTTTAAAAACTTTAAGCCAAGAACACCAAGTGGTTTAGACAAGACAACCACAAACAACAATCACAACCACAAGTATATAAAGCGAGTAAAGAACACTACGATATATACTGGTTCCGGATGGGGGGTTTAGACCATCCGTACGTCCAGTTGCGAATCCACGACACCGATACTATTACTAGTATAGTCCTTTCGGTGAACTATAAACCATTACAACTTCACTCCACCAATATTCAACAATATTGATGCTCACAAAGAAAGAGCTACTCCCCAACGGTATTCCGCCCTCGGAATCCACCCAAAAGAACCTCGTGACTCGACTTAACACAACAACCAATAAGACTTCCCACTGAAAGTATCAAACCCCAACTAGATCCCCAATGATCTAGGCTTGGTCACAAAGACACAAGACTTCCCTTACAACGCAAATGAATATAAGATTTAAAGTTTGTTCAATCAAGTCCTAACCTAACTTAGAGACTCGATTGTAATAGAAAGGGTAGAAGAAGACCCTCGACACAATCACAAGAGTGGATTAAGTTCTTGTGATTCTTCCCTTGCAAAGAAGAAGTTTTCTTTCAAAGATGTTATATGAAAATCAAGAACACTTGATTAGAGTTAGAGAGATTTGAGAGTGATTAGAGAGTTTTTGATAGAAAGAATCTAGAGAGAAAGAATAATGGCAAGGGGTGAGGAATACAAGAGGCATGGTGTGGTATTTATAGGCCAAGAACCCAATTTTGGATTTATTTACCGAGGCCGGCGCGCTGCTGGCGCATCAATGAGCCAGGGGCGCGCCAGGCGTATGTAAAGAAATTCCAAGATTTGGGTTTCGGGTCTTGTAAATACCAAACCGTGCTAAACCCCCAATTGTACTTCACACTAAACCTTAACATTAATCATTCTAAGGTTTACCAACTCAAATTAGCCAATTGGAAAATCATTTTGTGAAGTAGATATAGAGAATACAAATTACCAAGGGTTAAAGAGATAGAATAGGTAATTTGGAAGGGGTGTAAGTGTAATTCCTCACATGGCATAAGAAGAGAATATGCCATGGAATATTCCACAAGGGAAGGTTAAGGTGTAACTATGGTTAGGTTAAGGGTTTAGAAGATAACCATGGTTAAGTGTGAAATGGGTTAAGTGTTTAGAGAGGTAACCATGGTTAGGTGAAGAGGGTTAAGTATTTCAAGTGGGTTAGGTTAAGGTTGATCATGGTTGAGTGTGGGTGATGAAGGTTAACTAAGGTTGATGAAGGTTAATCATGGTTAGGTGTGGATGACAAAGGTTAAGCATGGTTGGATTAAGGTTAAGCTATGGTGGTTAAGCATGGTTGAAAGAGGTGAACCATGGTTGGGTTTGAGGTTTTAACCAAGGTTGGGTTAAGGTTTGGTGATGGAGGCTAACCATGGTTAGATGTGTGAACCATGGTTGGGTTAAGATGGAATATTCCAAAGGAATATGCTTTCCTTGGAGGCTAAGGGTTGTAATTTTGAAAGTGTAGGGTGGAAAGTGTAAGTGTGTGTAAAGTTGGGTTGAGAGGGAAGTGTGTGAAATTTGAATTTGAATTTTGTGTGGGAGGTTGTGAAAGTGTGTTAGAGATGTGTAAGAGTGTGTAAGAGGTGTGTGTGTGAGAGAAGTGTGTGTATTTTGAATTTGTGTGGGAGGATGTGTAAATGTGGGAGAGTGTGTAGGTGTGGGAGTTTGTGTATGGGGGACACATAGTACAAAAGGTTGATGTGTGTAAGGAATATTGTAAGAGTGTATTGTGAAGAGGAGATGGTGATTTAGGGTTTGAGGTAGTGGTTTTGAAATGAGTGGTTTTGTGTTTGATGGTTTTGTAGGAAGTGGTTTAGGAGTTGATGGTATTGGGTTTGATGGTTTTGTATGGAGATGGTTTTGAAGTAAATGGTTTTGGTTGAAGGTGGTTTTGTGGGAAATGTGGTAATTTGTTGAAGAAGAAGATTAAGAAATAATTAAAGGAATAAAGAGAAGATTAAGAAATAATCTAATTGTCATTAAGAAGAAAAGTATTTGACAATTAAGATTACAAGTTGAGAAAATCATAAGTTACTTATATACTCAAGTAACGATACGTCGAGAATCCATAATTTCATATCTCGTGACTTTTCACGACTCGACGTTCTCAACTAACACCTTGGTACGAACAAGTCAAGTGCTTTGCCATATGTAAAGCATAACCCAAGTGGGAAAGGATGCGTTTACGCAAAGTGACCTTTGACTTAGTTTGACCAATAAGGGAGTAAACCCGTTACATGATTAGAGAAGACGTAAGCACGGGATATGATTGATAACGCTTAAATTATGCATATTTTTAGATGCGTTATTGTTAGTTTTGTGCATTGTATTTGGTCATATTCGCATGTATTTATACTTAATCATGGAAAAGTGTTTGTACAAGCAAATGTAACCAAAAACAGGGAAAAGTGATGAAAAGATGAAGAAATAAAGTTAAAGTGCACAAACGGAGATTGTCAAGAAAGAATCAAGTAAAGAATCATACGTGAACCCAAAGATTTCATGGACTCAAGATTTCTACGCTTGTATGTGTAGATAATATCAAGTTCCATGGAAAGGATCGACGCCAAAATGGAAGAGAATGCATGCGACAAAGAAAAATAGGCTTAGACTTGACTTTATTTTCTCTTAAACCAATTTCATATATATTCCCATGCATTATCCTTACCTTTACCTTTTGGTTTAGTGAAAATATCAAATACTTGAATATTGTAGTGACCATCCGAGTTTTTGAGTGATCGAATGACGCGCTAGCAATCTAGTGCGTATTTTGGTGACCATCCGTTATGTAAATAACGCGCCAGCGAGCCAAGGTACAATCTAGTGACCATCCGTTGTTTGAGTAAATCAAGAATTCGCGCTAGCGATCTATAATGTTTTTGTATGAGATGTTTGAACATAAACTTGGTAATAATCCTTTAGCCTTACGTTACAACCCGAATAAAAGACCTCTTTGATGTTTTGTTTTGTTGTTTTGATACTTGTACAAGCTTATGGTAAGAAACATGAATCATGACTGTGCAATGAGTGTTCACAAATTATAACCTTGGAGTGTTGAGGGAATTTAAATTATTGTTCTTCGTGAGGTACTTAGTTATGTTATCATGCTTAATGACTGCTTGTGCTCCATATAATTTTCTTATATTTTAAATTAGCAATTAACCTTAGGGATAATTTTCAGATTTGATAACACAAATACACTACACTAGTGAGATATTTTTCTAGACTTGCTCGAGGGCGAGCAAAACTCAAGTGTGGGGGATTTGATAACGCTTAAATTATGCATATTTTTAGATGTGTTATTGTTAGTTTTGTGCATTGTATTTGGTCATATTCGCATGTATTTATACTTAATCATGGAAAAGTGTTTGTACAAGCAAATGTAACCAAAAACAGGGAAAAGTGATGAAAAGATGAAGAAATAAAGTTAAAGTGCACAAACGGAGATTGTCAAGAAAGAATCAAGTAAAGAATCATACGTGAACCCAAAGATTTCATGGACTCAACATTTCTACGCTCGTATGTGGAGATAATATCAAGTTCCATGGAAAGGATCGACGCCAAAATGGAAGAGAATGCATGCGACAAAGAAAAATAAAGAAAAATAAAGAATTAAGTTACAGGTCACAACCAACCGATCGGTTGTGACCCGCAACCGAATCGGTTGGTTGGATGCAGAAGGCCCAACCGATCAATTGAGCCTATTACCGATCGGTTGGGCGATGGCTATTTTTACAAGATTGTAATTAATGAGGTTTTTACTCCTCATTAACTTGCATGGCTGATCATTTCTTGCACATAACTCATTAGGGGACGTTTTTCACAGAGATTAATGAGCTTGGGGGCTATTTAATCACAACTTGGCTTCTAAACCAAGAGGACCAATCATTATTAGTGATATCTTGTCGTAAGATTATCACTACCCTTATATTTTATAACCCGAAAGGTTACTATAGCAGTCAAAACGTCCAGAAAGGTTTGAGTTTAAGTCTCAATCGCTTGGTTAGGTGTTTGGAGTTGTTTATTGTCTTCGGTAGTCAATTGGAGGCGTGTGGTTGCTATAGTTCCACGATTTTTACCATTGTAATCTCAAGAATAGGTTCATCTTGTAAACTTCAATGAATACTTGTTACTTTGAATCGTATGAATGTTTTGTTTATTACTTGTGTTTTAATATAATTGATATGGAGTGATTTTGTCATATACTTGTGTGACTGATGTAGTTAACCATGGAGTAATCTTTACTTTTAAAAATAGTGATGCATGAAAATCCTTCTTAATTTATGAGTTTATTGATATAAAATCTAATCTTGCTTAATTAGTTGGTAAAGTCATTTTGGAAAATATAGGTCGAAAGGGTTTTCTAAATGTCTTTTATTCCAAAAAGTTAGTGCACGAATTAGTATGGATTATGGTGTGTGACGCACATCATATTAACTTTTAAAGTGGATTGGGGAAGATTTCATCACGAATATAGGTCGAAAGGGTTTGTAGGAATTTCTGAGTAAAGAATTGTTTTCAAACAACATGGGATATATGGAATTATTGTTCTAGTTGATTATAGGTAGAAAGGGGTTAACTTGTAACAATTCGCAATTTCAGGTTAATTACCATTCCCGGAAAATTTCACTATTCACTTTTACTATTCATTTTTCCCGAAACTTTCCCGAAAGTTGATTTTTATTTGATATTCTCGAGTGATAAATCATTTCCATGGCAAATTAAATGTTTGACATTCGTCAGATCATTTTCGTGAAAGTTATTAAGGAATTACACGTTTTAGGGTAAAACGTCATTCAGAAATTCTACGTACAACGAAACTCGACCGCGTTAAGTGACCCCGCATCAGAAAAATGTTTGACACACTCATGATTTATTTGAGAATTAATTATGACTGAGAAAAACATGACCAAAGACTTCCCGGCAGGTCACCCAAGCCAGTACTATTCTCACATGAGCACGCTTAACCGTATGGGCGATTAACCATTAGACCACAAAACGCGTTTCTAACACGATTTGAGTTTTCAACTTATTAGAAAAGGTCAACATATTTTTCCCTCCTCCATTGACCAAAAATCATCCCTTGATCTTATAAGTCATTCATTGATTTTTAGGTCTACGGTTTGATGTCTAAAAGACATTTAATACCAACCGACACTAGACTGAGCCCAGTCTAGACATTATAAGTCATTTTAAATCATTTTTATCCTATTAGAAAAGTAACATTTTACTTTTCTTAATTTTACGCAATATTCGTACGTTTTACGTATTACGCGTTTTAGACCCGTGTTTCCGGTTTTAGCAGGGTTTAAGCACCCCAATGGAACCTACCACTCATTTTATATTTTATTATGGAGTATTTTGACAAGTTTAACCATTCTTCCAAGTTTCGTATTTTTACGATATCCGATTTTAAGTTTCATGACTTAACGACTTACCGTTAGCGATTACCGGGACCAAAACTCACTCCGTAAGCTAGATAATACCAAGTTTAAGTACCTAATCACCCTAACCATCTTATGAACGTGTATAAGGGTGATTCACCATGCCATGTGCCTAAGTTATAAGTCTTGATCTATTGGATTGGTTACATGTGTTAAACTTGGTCTCCAAGTGTTGGAAAATATCCTAAATACTTGCACCTCCTTAAGGCAACTTCCTAGCACCTTCCTAGCACCTCCTCAAACTCATATATAAGCCCTCCCCATCCCTCCTAGTCGTTCACAACACAAACACCCTCTCTTTAGCTAATTACTTCCATGTTTCATGCAAGAAATCAAGTGCAAGTTCAAGGTAGAAACTCTAGTTAGGTTATCATTCATCAAACACTTCCATAACCTCATATACTTGGTGATTTTCTCTTGAGTTTGAATCCACTCAAGTCACCTCAACCTTCATCATCTATCTTTCAAGATTACAAGGGTAGAAATATTGCATGAAGTGAAGTGGGTTGAAGCAAGTCTATCAAAGTCCTATCCTTACATGTTAACTTCCTTTCATCTTTGAAAGCCAAAAGTTGTGAGCCAAACCCTAACATGCTTTTTGTTAATTAATCATGTTCATATCATTTACATGTTATTCTTGCTATATTATGTCTTGTATGAATGTCCATGATGTATAAAAATGAGTAAAACATGTTGTTGTAATTGATTGTTAAGATAAGTTACTAAAACAAGTAAACTAGTGACTTTCTTGGAAAACCACGACCAAAATGGTAAAATTATGATATTGGATCATTAAATATTACAGTAGAGGACTTAACAAGGAAACCATAGCAATTTGAACCACCTAAAACGAGTATACGAGTCAAAAGTTACGCCCATTTGAAGTTACCAAAGATTTCCGGCAAAACTGCCTAAACCTTACTGAATCGCATTCTGACTTTTTGAAAGTCACACTTTTGGTCCGATTCATCAAAAAGTTAAAACACGAAAGTTGTCCGGAACGACGTTTTCATTTAGGAACAAAGAAGCTCGAGCCTTGAAAACGCTTTTCGAGTGATAAATTTCTTCAAATTCTAAACAGCCCATTTTTAGACAAAGTCATTACAAATAGGTTATGGTTTATGAAGACCAAAGGGGTCTTATGACCTATAATCAAGACCACCACCATGGATAGAGCCAAGGTTGTGTCTCATGACCTTGAAACAAGGACTAAGGGTCATGGCTAGGCCATGACGAAATGACCATAACAACTTACATATGCGTAAACATGAAACAATGAATTAGGCGATAACATGAACAAGCAATTTGGATCTACTTCACTTAAAAGGAAACTATGAGATATTACCAAGAGAAAATGGTCATTCAAGACTTATGAAACTATCCCTAATAACAATCTTCATGTACAAATAAACTTTCCTAAGTTTATTCAAATATCGGACATGTAACCTTTCGGATCAAAACTTATATCTATATATTTCATCAACTACTACAATAGTAGGGAGCCTCATGTGAGGAGTTCATTATGTAAGCTGTCGAGATGAGTTGTGGATTTACGAGTTAAAGTGTCCTGGCTCCTCGAACGCTTACTAACATGACTTCTGAATTATGTCGGCCCGAACGGTAGTAAACGATATACAAAACATACATGTTTCATGAATCTTTTCTTTCAAAGACTTACATTATACATCATACCACATCATGGACTAAATGCAAGATATATATATAGGCACTACTTCATATTCTTTACTCCGATCCTAAGTCACAACATTCTATTATAGGTTGCTCGTAGAAACCTTCACGATTCAACCGTTACATTCATTACTTGCTATCTTACTTAAGGTGAGTTCATAGCCCCACTTTACATTACTTCAATGTTTTACAAACCCTTGGGGGGGATACATGCTATTATATTTTCTACTCGAACACAATGCTTTCTACTGTATGCTATTCGACTATGTTTTATTATCACTAAGTAACATCCTTGCCAAACCAAGATCCCTTATTATGAACCATTTAATCACTTGCGAGGGTTACTTGCAAGTGAGCGCGAATATTGTGAATAGGCCTATTGGGATTGACGAATCCCATTTGTTTTGACTAAGTTCAAACAAATGCATTAATATTTGAGACATTAGGTATGACGGCAAAGTACCTACCGGGATAAATCTGCCGATCGATATTGGTACACGTTAACGTTTTGGTGTCATAAGCTTAGTGAATTAATAACCTTTCCGGGCATATAACAACGTAGCCCATCTTTGTTTTCCAAACATTGGTGTGAGTCTATAGCTCACACTACCAACATATTGTGTTCAAACGATTTAACTACAAACACTACGATTATTGTGTTCAAACGATTTAACTACAAACACTACGATTATTGTGTTCAAACGATTTAACTACAAACACTACGATTATTGTGTTCAACGATTTAACTACCAACACATTGTGTTCAAACATTAAACAAACTCTATGAATATCACTCAACCTTTGTGTTGACCTCTCAAGCATGTATTTCAGGTTCATGACGATCAAGGATGGCACGAAAGGGCACGGATACTCAAGAGGGCTATAAATTTTATTATCATTCAAAAACTCATTTATTATACATTGTAAACATGGAACCATTTGGGACCTCATTTTGTAATCTCTGATATTTATACAATTTGAATGATAAATCTTTTAAAACGACTCAATTGGAGTTCGTTTTCTATTATTGTGACTATTGTGCCGTCGAGTAACACCCAGTTCGAATTCCGCTGCAACCATGAATTGGGGGTGTTACATAACTAGAGAATTGAATTCTAGTAATGATTTTACATGATAAACACCATTGATTGTTGATCATTCATACAAAAAGTTGTGCATCATAACAAGTTTACACCAAACTTTGCATAGATACTCCAAATGGTTGATTATAGAATTCCACACAAGTATATGTTAGTTTATATTGCTTTTTGAAAAGATCGAATTTGAAACAAAAAGGATTGACAACCCTTTTAAACAACTATTTCTCATATTGAAACTATAAATCCCTTGGGACGATCTCGACTTACCCACCTTTACTAAAATGGACGAGTATACTTGCTCGTATGTGTTAAAAAAAAGAATTGGATAAGCGTGTTTATAAATTTTAAAACTTGTACACATCTCAAGCACACATCAATGATCCTATGGATGCTTTCACATGTTGTTACGTGAAATATATAAGCTCCCTAAGTTTAGAATAGCCTTGGCTAGAGGCAAGTGTTAGAAAATATGAGTTGGTGATTTCCCGTAAATGGGTGTTTTAGAAATAGGATCTCTCAAATCTCAAAACTCGTTTCGAGTGTTTTCAATTAAGCACATAACATATTCATACCTGAATTGAAAGATCCACATTTGTCGGGTAATGGGAAAGCCGACATCTCAAATTCGTCAAATCTATACAGAATGCTGGCGCGCTCCCGGCGCGTCGGCGCGCGGGCAGCGCGTCAGCATCAGACCTAGTTTTGACGAATTTGGGCTACCGTTTGGTGTTTTAAGTGTTTCGACGCTTTATTTGTCATTATCAAATCATTAGGAGATCTTGATCATGTTGCCTCAACACAACAGTATGAGAACTTTGCTGCTCCAAGTTCTGAGAACCTTGACCAAACCTTTGACAGACTTTAGAAACTTATTAGTAAACTAGCACTTATGAAACTTTCTATTCTTACGAAGATGTAAATCAGAAGTTTCTAAGAAGCTTGTCATTAGAGTGGAATACACATACTGTGGTGTGGAGAAATAAGGATGATCTTGATACAATGAGTTTAGATGATCTGTATAACAATCTAAAACTATATGAACATGAAGTCAAAGGGTCATCTAGCTCATCCTCAAAGACACAAAATGTAACAATTCGCAATTTCAGGTTAACTTTTATTCCCGAAAATTTTACTATTCACTTTTTAATATTCACTTTACTATTCACTTTTTACTATTCACTTTTCACTATTCATCTCAGAAATTTTTATTTCATATTCTCGTAAGTTAAACTATTTTAACGATAATCCGAGAGTTTGACGCTCGTCGGATCATTTCTGCAAAAATCACAAAGCCGTGTCCGAGATTTACTTTTAGGTTTAAACGTCCTTCCAGCATCCCGATATATCCATAAAACATTATAAACAATAGAAATATGATTTTCTATCATTTTATGACAATTCCAAAAGTTTTGGAATTTTACGTTTTTCAGTTCAGCGTTTTACGCGAATTACGCGTTTTAGACCCGTGTTTCCAGTTTTTAGCAGGGTTTTCGCACCCGATAGATCCTACCACTCATTTTATATTTTATTATGGACTATATTGACATGTTTAACAATACTTTCAAGTTTCATATTTTTACGATACCCGGTTTTACGTTTTAAGGCTTAATCATTTACGGTTTGCATTTTACGGAGTCAAAATGCACAAACTAAGCAAGATAGCACCAAGACTCATCATCTAGTCATCTTATCCTTATGGAACCGCCAATGTGGGGGTGGAGTCACCATGGGTGGCTAAATCTTGACCCTTGATCTTTAGGATGGTTACAAGTGTCTAAATTAACCATGGTTACATTCTAACCCAATATATAGTTAACTATTTTTCTCATCCTATAAATAGCCAACTAATAACACATATAAAACTTGCACCACACCTTCTTATAACCTTTAAGTCCTAAAACCTAAGGCACTTTTCTTATATTTTGTAAGAAAGTTAACTAGTTTTTGAAAGAAAACTAGTGTTTGATCTTCAATCTTGGAAATTTTCTAAGGAAAGTTGTTATAACTTTAAAGTCTCCAAAAAGACGTCGTTATAATCTTCGAATAGCTTTGGACTTTAAGAAGGCGTCGTTATAATCTTCAAATAACCTCGGTTTATCATAGGTTGCAAAGGAGGAAAGCTTGTTCAAACAAAGTCCTAGTTCTTGTCCTAGTTTCCCTTTTCATTAAGGCCAAAAGTTGTAAGCAAACCCTAACACATTTTCTTGCTTAATTATCATTTACATGCTCTTTGTGTTCCTTTCATGCTATATATGTTCTTGTTATTGTGTTCATGATGTTTAAAAATGGATAACACAAGTATTGGTATACATATGTTAACTTATAACAAGTAAACAAGCAAACTAGTGATTTTTATGGAGAACCACGACCAAAATAGTATAACTTTGATATTTGACACTTACTTAATGTTAAAGAGGACTTAACAAGGAAAACATAGCAATTTGAATCACCCAAAACGAGTACCCGAGTCAAAAGTTATGGCCATAAGAAGTTAGCGAAACCAAAACGGCAAAACTGCCTAAATAGCATTCTGATCAAATTTAGCTTTTTAAAGTCACCCTTCTGGTCCGATTCATCAAAAAGTTAAAACACGAAAGTTGTCCGGAACGACGTTTTCGCTTAGGAGCAAAGAAGCTCAAGCCCTGAAAACGCTTTCCGAGTGATAAATTTCTTCAAAATCTTAACAGCCCATTTTAGACCAAAGTCACTATATTATAGTTATCATTTACTAAGACCAAGAGGTCTAATGACCTAAAGCCAAGACCACAACCATGGCTAAAGCCAAGGTTGAGTCTCAAGACCATGGAAAAATAACCAAGGTCATGGCGAAGCCATGACTAAATGACCATATAAGCTTACTTAGGCGTAAACATGAAACAAGGAATTAGGCGATAACTTGAACAAACAATTTGGATCTACTTCACTTCAAAAGGAACCATAAGATATTACAAAGAGAAAATGGTCATATAAGACTTATGAAACTACCCCTAATAACAATCTTCATGTACTAATAAACTTTCCTAAGTTTATTCAAATATTGGACATGTAACTTTTCGGATTAAAACTTATACATTTGTTATCAAATACTACAATAGTAGGGAGCCTCATGTGAGGAGTTCATTAAGTAAGCCGTCGAGATGAGTTGTGGATTTACGAGTTAAAGTGTCCTGGCTCCTCGAACGTTTACTCTATGACTTCTGAATTATGTCGGCCCGAACGGTAGTAAGAGATGTACAACCTATACATGTTCCATAAACCATTTATATTCAAAGACTTACACTATATACTAAGTACTACATCATGAACATTATGCAAGACATATATGGGCAATTCTTCGTATTCTTAGACGTTACTCCAAACCTAAGTCGCAACGTTCTATTATAGGCTGCTCTTAGAGACTTTCACGATTCGACTACCACTTTGATTTCACATCACTTAAGCTTAAGGTGAGTCATAGCCCCTACTCTTTTCATACTTGTCTTAACTCTTTGGGGGAGACACATGCTCAACTACTTGTTTACTTGTACAAATACTCAAAACGTCTATACTTGACTGTGTTATACTTGATTGCTTACATACATGACTGCGTTATACTTAATTGCGTTATTCTATTTATTGACTAGTAGTTGTCTTTGGGAATTGACTCCCAGTTGTCTTTGGGAAGTGGCTCCCAGTTGTCTTTGGGAATTGACTCCCAGTTGTCTTTGATACATCCTAACATTTGCGAATGTTGGATACATCATAAAAGTGAGGTCTTCGGAGATGAAGTAGAGACTCACTTCTAATTGCTTAAATTGTCTTGATGAACTTATACATGTCTTATTCATACTATATATGTTAGCAGTGGGTTGTGAACACACAGGTTGCAAGTCTCTTATGGCGGGAATTGCAACTGAGTGGATTCACGATGCCTTTGCTGTGCGAACATTCTCTTAAGGCTTTTCAATTATTTTAAGACAAACTCTATGAACTCACCAACCATTGTGTTGACACTTTAGCATGTTTGTCTCAGGTCTGTAAGATGATAAGCTGTTGCATGGAGCATAGAGTCGCTTGGCATGTTTTGAAGACTTATGCTTTTATCTTTACCATTCGATATGTCTTAAAACTCTTATGTATTGTATTATGGAACTCAAGTTTGTATCTCGGAATTTATTAATCGAATGGTAACTTTTCAAAACGTCTCATTTAGAGTTCTTTTTCTATACCTTGTTCTTTGTATTATGAAGTAGCACCCCTATGACACAGTCTTCCGCTGCGGTATTTTGGGGGTGTTACAGATTGGTATCAGAGCCTTGGTTATAGAGAACTAGGTTGCATTTTGTGCCTAGACTATAACTGCTATAAACATTAAGACTCTTCTCTTTATTTTGCCTTACACACACTTCATGTGCATATGCTTATTGCTAATTGTTTGTTTCGGAGAAACCCCAGACAATAGTCAAGTCATCAAAAATTTAGAGCTAAGTAATAATTGTTTAATTAACTTAATCTTGTGACAGTTCTTGTTTGATAAGACATAAGATTAAGTTAAATAAAGGTTATTAGTTTCCTGTAGAGATTTGATGATTTGCCTTATACTTACTTTATATGATTCTAATACCTAGAAGTAGTTCATATGTCCTAGTACGACACTCAAACCTTTCTACAAGCGCGACTAGTCCATTTCGTCATATCACCTTTTCTAGATACCCAGACTATGTTACCCTTTCACAACTTAAGTGCAGATGATAGAAAGTCTACCCAATTATGTAGTACCAATTGTTGTGTTATGTGTGCCTGGTAAATATGTATACGTGTGAAAGGAAGCAATTATAATTATGGTGGCCAACATAATTATAAATGCGTCATGACTCACGTAGACATATGTGACCATGCTTACATTAATCGACGATCGACTCAAAATTGACAAGATTTAAGACTAAGTAGTCTAGGAATATCACCTCATATCTGACGTCGACAAAATATCCCTCCTTGTAGATATCATGGCACCAAAGAGAGTAACTCGTAGCACTAGCCGAGGTGGAACAACACCAAGAGGTGGAAGAACTGGTGGTCGTGGAGGTAGAGGAGCTGCTCACAACACTAGTAACCCTAGTAATGATAGTGGAAGGACTGGTGGACGTGGAGGTAGAGGAGATGCTCACGACACTAGTAACCCTAGTAACGCTGGTGGAAATCCAGATGTCTCCACCATTATTGCCCAACAACTACAAAACCTACTTCCCACTATAGTCACACAAGTTGGCAATCACATGAACAATTCGGGAAACCACGGAAGCATAAATGACGCTACAAATGATGGAGGAAGGAATGGTAACAACAACAACAACAACAACAACAACAACAACAACAACAACCATAGGACTGGATGTACGTATAAGGAATTTACGTCATGCAAACCAATTGAGTTTAATGGCAAAGGAGGTGCATTGGCATATACTCGATGGGTTGAGAAGATGGAGTCAGTGATTGACATCAGTAACTGTGCAATCCACCAGAGAGTGAAATATTCTGCATGCTTACTATCAGAAAAGGCATTGACATGGTGGAACATGCAGATTCAAGCAAGGACTAGAGAAGCAGCTGTAGGCATGACATGGGACGACTTTAAAGGACTACTGAAGGAAGAATACTGCCCGGTTAATGAAATGCAAAAACTAGAAGACGAGTTTTGGCATCACTCTATGGTAGGGGCTGGTCATGCAACCTACACAGATCGGTTTCATGAACTAGCTAAACTAGTTCCTCATCTGGTTACCCCTGAATCCAAGAGGATTGAGAGGTACATCTATGGCCTTGTTCCCGAGATTCGTGGGATGGTGAAAACAACCGAACCTCCCATAATTCAAAGTGCAATACTAAGAGTAGGGACCCTAACAGATGAGATGGTTAGGAATGGAACTTTGAAGACTAGTGATAAAAGGAAGGGAGCAGGTGAATCGAGCGAGCAAAAGGGTACAATGGTTGATAATAAGAGAGCAAGAGGATTTGCAGCAACAGTTTATGATCAGAAAAAGTATGAGGGTCCACATCCTAAGTGTACTAAATGCACTTATCATCATCAGAGGTCTGAACCATGCCCTGTGTGTTATAATTGCAAGAAGTCTGGCCACTTTGCAAGTCAGTGTAAATCAATTACAAGGCAGACGAATGCGGACAATATAGGAAACAACCAAAAGACATGCCATGAGTGCAACAGCCCAAACCACTTCCGAAATACTTGTCCTAAGTTGAATAGGGCACAGGGACAAGTACTGGATAACCCGACTCTAGCAGTAATGCTTGAAGCAAATAACCCAAAGCGTGAATACAATGATAGTCCACCTCGGGGTCGAGCATACTATTTGGGTGCTAAGGAAGCTCGCAATGCGTAACGGGTGCGTACCTTATCCTACCATATTATTCTATTCTAGTTCAAAATCTAGCTTTATTATGCCGTTGTTAAGATAAGAGACCTAGACACACTAAACTTCGGGATGAAGTTTCCTGAAGGGGTAGAGACTGTAACAATTCGCAATTTCAGGTTAACTTTTATTCCCGAAAATTTTACTATTCACTTTTTACTATTCACTTTTCACTATTCATCTCAGAAATTTTTATTTCATATTCTCGTAAGTTAAACTATTTTAACGATAATCCGAGAGTTTGACGCTCGTCGGATCATTTCTGCAAAAATCACAAAGCCGTGTCCGAGATTTACTTTTAGGTTTAAACGTCCTTCCAGCATCCCGATATATCCATAAAACATTATAAACAATAGAAATATGATTTTCTATCATTTTATGACAATTCCAAAAGTTTTGGAATTTTACGTTTTTCAGTTCAGCGTTTTACGCGAATTACGCGTTTTAGACCCGTGTTTCCAGTTTTTAGCAGGGTTTTCGCACCCGATAGATCCTACCACTCATTTTATATTTTATTATGGACTATATTGACATGTTTAACAATACTTTCAAGTTTCATATTTTTACGATACCCGGTTTTACGTTTTAAGGCTTAATCATTTACGGTTTGCATTTTACGGAGTCAAAATGCACAAACTAAGCAAGATAGCACCAAGACTCATCATCTAGTCATCTTATCCTTATGGAACCGCCAATGTGGGGGTGGAGTCACCATGGGTGGCTAAATCTTGACCCTTGATCTTTAGGATGGTTACAAGTGTCTAAATTAACCATGGTTACATTCTAACCCAATATATAGTTAACTATTTTTCTCATCCTATAAATAGCCAACTAATAACACATATAAAACTTGCACCACACCTTCTTATAACCTTTAAGTCCTAAAACCTAAGGCACTTTTCTTATATTTTGTAAGAAAGTTAACTAGTTTTTGAAAGAAAACTAGTGTTTGATCTTCAATCTTGGAAATTTTCTAAGGAAAGTTGTTATAACTTTAAAGTCTCCAAAAAGACGTCGTTATAATCTTCGAATAGCTTTGGACTTTAAGAAGGCGTCGTTATAATCTTCAAATAACCTCGGTTTATCATAGGTTGCAAAGGAGGAAAGCTTGTTCAAACAAAGTCCTAGTTCTTGTCCTAGTTTCCCTTTTCATTAAGGCCAAAAGTTGTAAGCAAACCCTAACACATTTTCTTGCTTAATTATCATTTACATGCTCTTTGTGTTCCTTTCATGCTATATATGTTCTTGTTATTGTGTTCATGATGTTTAAAAATGGATAACACAAGTATTGGTATACATATGTTAACTTATAACAAGTAAACAAGCAAACTAGTGATTTTTATGGAGAACCACGACCAAAATAGTATAACTTTGATATTTGACACTTACTTAATGTTAAAGAGGACTTAACAAGGAAAACATAGCAATTTGAATCACCCAAAACGAGTACCCGAGTCAAAAGTTATGGCCATAAGAAGTTAACGAAACCAAAACGGCAAAACTGCCTAAATAGCATTCTGATCAAATTTAGCTTTTTAAAGTCACCCTTCTGGTCCGATTCATCAAAAAGTTAAAACACGAAAGTTGTCCGGAACGACGTTTTCGTTCAGGAAGAAAGAAGCTCGAGCCCTGAAAACGCTTTCCGAGTGATAAATTTCTTCAAACTCTTAACAGCCCATTTTAGACCAAAGTCACTATATTATAGTTATCATTTACTAAGACCAAGAGGTCTAATGACCTAAAGCCAAGACCACAACCATGGCTAAAGCCAAGGTTGAGTCTCAAGGCCATGGAAAAATGACCAAGGTCATGGCGAAGCCATGACTAAATGACCATATAAGCTTACTTAGGCGTAAACATGAAACAAGGAATTAGGCGATAACTTGAACAAACAATTTGGATCTACTTCACTTCAAAAGGATCCATGAGATATTACAAAGAGAAAATGGTCATATAAGACTTATGAAACTACCCCTAATAACAATCTTCATGTACTAATAAACTTTCCTAAGTTTATTCAAATATTGGACATGTAACTTTTCGGATTAAAACTTATACATTTGTTATCAAATACTACAATAGTAGAGAGCCTCATGTGAGGAGTTCATTAAGTAAGCCGTCGAGATGAGTTGTGGATTTACGAGTTAAAGTGTCCTGGCTCCTCGAACGTTTACTCTATGACTTCTGAATTATGTCGGCCCGAACGGTAGTAAGAGATGTACAACCTATACATGTTCCATAAACCATTTATATTCAAAGACTTACACTATATACTAAGTACTACATCATGAACATTATGCAAGACATATATGGGCAATTCTTCGTATTCTTAGACGTTACTCCAAACCTAAGTTGCAACGTTCTATTATAGGCTGCTCTTAGAGACTTTCACGATTCGACTACCACTTTGATTTCACATCACTTAAGCTTAAGGTGAGTCATAGCCCCTACTCTTTTCGTACTTGTCTTAACTCTTTGGGGGAGACACATGCTCAACTACTTGTTTACTTGTACAAATACTCAAAACGTCTATACTTGACTGTGTTATACTTGATTGCTTACATACATGACTGCGTTATACTTAATTGCGTTATTCTATTTATTGACTAGTAGTTGTCTTTGGGAATTGACTCCCAGTTGTCTTTGGGAAGTGGCTCCCAGTTGTCTTTGGGAATTGACTCCCAGTTGTCTTTGATACATCCTAACATTTGCGAATGTTGGATACATCATAAAAGTGAGGTCTTCGGAGATGAAGTAGAGACTCACTTCTAATTGCTTAAATTGTCTTGATGAACTTATACATGTCTTATTCATACTATATATGTTAGCAGTGGGTTGTGAACACACAGGTTGCAAGTCTCTTATGGCGGGAATTGCAACTGAGTGGATTCACGATGCCTTTGCTGTGCGAACATTCTCTTAAGGCTTTTCAATTATTTTAAGACAAACTCTATGAACTCACCAACCATTGTGTTGACACTTTAGCATGTTTGTCTCAGGTCTGTAAGATGATAAGCTGTTGCATGGAGCATAGAGTCGCTTGGCATGTTTTGAAGACTTATGCTTTTATCTTTACCATTCGATATGTCTTAAAACTCTTATGTATTGTATTATGGAACTCAAGTTTGTATCTCGGAATTTATTAATCGAATGGTAACTTTTCAAAACGTCTCATTTAGAGTTCGTTTTCTATACCTTGTTCTTTGTATTATGAAGTAGCACCCCTATGACACAGTCTTCCGCTGCGGTATTTTGGGGGTGTTACACAAAACTTAGCTTTTGTGTCCTCCTTAAATAATAGTTCTAGCAGTACTAATGAAGCAGTTAATACTCCTCATGGAGTTAGTACTGCTGGTACTCAAGTTAATATTACTGGATCTGTAAACTTTGATAACTTTAGTGATGCTGTTATCTATGCTTTATTGGCTGGTCAATCTACTAGTCCTCAAATTATGCATGAGGACTTGGAATAGATTCATCCAGATGATCTTGAAGAGATGGACTTGAAGTGGAATATGGCAATGTTGAAAATGATGGCAAGAAGATTTTTGAAGAAGACAGGAAGAAATCTCAAGGTCAATGGGCAGGATAACATGGGGTTTGATAAATCAAAAGTTGAATGCTACAATTGTCATAAGAATGGTCACTTTGCAAGAGAATGCAGGGTACCAAGGAGACAAGATTACAAGAATGGAGAAAGCTCAAGGAAAGTTGTTTCTGAGGAACATAAGAATTCTACAGCTTTGGTGTCTTGTGATGGTTTTGGATGTTATGATTGGAGTGATCAAGCAGTAGAAGGACCAAACTTTGCACTCATATCCTACTCTTCTTCTTCATCCAATTCAGATTCTGAGGTATCTAATGATTCTGGTTGTTCTTTTAAATCTTGTTTAGATACCATTGAAGAACTTAAGTCTAGGAATGAAAATTTAAGAGAAGAAATAAGAAAGTTAGAGTTAGATCACTTAGGCTATAAAGTTGGTTTAAAATCTGTTGAGCAAAGGCTTGAAATCTTTAAGCAAAATGAGACTGAGTATGTAGAGAAGGTTAATGTTCTAGAATGCAAGCTTTATGTTCAAGATAATGTCATTAATGAACTTACTAAAAAGTTAGAACAGACTCAAAAAGAAAAGGGTGCTGCTTATCAGGAAAAAGAAAACCATCAAGTTAAAGTGAATAAGCTTGAATTTGCATATGAAAGTGTAAATAAGACAATTGAGTGTCAACTTATGAGAAGAGGTAGTGGTATAGGTTATACTGAAGTTCCCCCTTCTATAACAGGAAAATACGTGCCTCCTATACCTGAATTGTCTGGTTTAGTTGAGTTTGATGATAAGGATGTAGGTGAAAATAGTAAGTCTAATAAGGAGAAACCTAAGGTTTACAAGAAACATATAACATCACTTATTATTGAAGATTGGGAATCTGATGATGATAAGGAACAAGTTGAGTCTACACCTAAGGTTGAATGAAAAACAATTAGACCTAGTGTTGAATAGATAAAATTTGTCAAACCTAGGTTTCATGATAAGATATCTAGGAAATTGTTGAGTATGTTGAGCAACCTAGGAAGCAGACTAACAGGCCTAGAGGTAACCAGAGAAATTGGAATAATATGATATCACAAGGCTTCTTATCACTATGGTAGTTTTGAACATTTACAAGAAAATTGTTTTTACTATCAAAAACCTGTTTGGAAATATGCTAGAAGAGTAAATCACCAAAGTTTTTCTAAAAATACTTACCCTCATGCCAAAAGAGACATGACTCCAAGAGTAGTATTAATGAAATCTGGTTTGGTCTCAGTTAATACTGCCAAGCAAAATGTTTCTAAACCAGCATTATTAACTAATACTGCTAGATCACTTAGTACTGATTTCTCAAAAAGAACAGTGAATGGTGCTAAGTCAATGTCACATTTTTCAAAAGGAGCACATTCAACTGAAAACATGCCTATTCAAAAGAATACAACATTTAGTGTTGTTAAGGCAAAAGCAATAATTCCTACTACTGAGCCAAAAGCAATAACTGATATTGTTTTGGGTAATCATTTTTATGCTATTAAGGCCTCAGCTTGTTGGGTCTGGAAACAAAAAGTTAAAACTTTAGATCATGTTTTCAGACACAACAGTGGATCAATTGTTTTAAAGAAATTTGATTATGTTGATGCACAAGGCAGATCCAAGTTAGTAATGGCTTGGGTCCCTAAGAGAAACTGATTTTCTTAGTTTATGTGCAGGGCAATCCACAGATCTTTAAGAAATTACAGGTGGATTACAGGATCAAGGAATATTTGATAGTTGATGCTCTAGGCACATGACAGGAAACATGTCCTATTTCACAGATTTTGTGGCAATTGATGGAGGATATGTTGCCTTTGGAGGTAACTTTAGAGGAGGAAAAATCACTGGTAAAGGTACAATAAGAACTCATAAACTTGATTTTGAAGATGTGTACTTTGTCAAAGAGTTAAAATTCAATTTTTTTAGTGTCTCACAAATGTGTGACAAAAAGAACAGTGTTCTTTTTACTGACATTGAGTGTATTATATTGTCTCCTGACATTAAGCTAACTGATGAAAGTCATGTCTTGCTTAAAATTCCTAGAAGAGATAATAGATACAGTGTTGATTTAAAGAACTTGGTTCCCAAAGGAGGTTTAACTTACCTCTTTGCAATGGCCACATCTGATGAGTCAATCCTTTGGCTTAGAAGGCTTGGACACTTAAATTTTAAAACAATGAATAAATTGATTAAAGGAAACCTTGTTAGAGGTTTACATTCAAAAGTTTTTGAAAATTCTGAAATATGTGTTGTTTGTCAGAATGGAAAACAACACAAAGTTTCTTGTAAGACCAAAGCAGTGAACTCAATAAGTCAGTCTTTACATATGTTGCACATGGATTTATTTGGACTAACATTTGTAAGAAGTTTAATGAAAATTATGTATTTCCTAGTTGTCACAGATGATTATAGTAGGTTTACTTCGGTTTTCTTTTTAGCAACTAAGGATGAAACCAGTGGCATTCTTAAGTCTTTCATAACCAGGATAGAAAACCTAGTTAATCATAAGGTTAAAGTGATAAGATGTGACAATGGAACTGAGTTTAAGAATTAGGATATGAACCAGTTTTGTGAGATGAAAGGTATTATGAGACAGTATAGTGTACCTAGAACTCCTCAACAAAATGGTGTTGCTAAGAGGAGGAATAGGACACTAATTGAGGCTGCTAGAACAATGTTAGCTGAATCTAAGTTTCCTACTACTTTTTGGGCTGAAGCAGTTAATACTGCTTGCTATGTCCAGAATATTAGTAAAATAGTTAAGCCTCACAACAAGACCCCTTATGAACTTTTGCATGGTAGAAAACCTATGTTAGATTTCTTAAGACCATTTGGGTGTCCTGTTACTATCTTGAATACCATAGATCACTTAGGCAAGTTTGATGACAAAGCTGATGAGGGATTCTTTGTTGGATACTCTATGACTAGCAAAGCTTTTAGAGTGTTCAATAGTAGGACCAGGAAAGTGGAAGAGAATTTGCATGTTAGGTTTAGTGAGAATACTCCTAATGTTACAGGGAGTGGACCAAACTGGCTGTTTGATGTTGATGCACTAATCAAAACAATGCATTATGAGCAAGTTGTTGCAGGTAAATAATCTAATGAGTATGCAGGTACAAAAGCTAATACTGATGCAGGTATACAAGCTATGAAGGAGACTGAACTTGCAAAGAAGTACATCCTGCTACCTATATGGAAGCCTGATCCACCATTCTCAACCATGGATCCAAAGAGTATGCCAAAAGATGGTGAAAAATCTTTTGATGTTGATAAAGTGGTTAATGAAGATCTAAGGAACCTTAGCACATCTGATGATTATGAAGTTCTATGCATAAATCTTAGAAGTGGAGATCAAAAGAAGGATGATGTGTCAGTCGATGCAGGAAATAACACTAGCAGTACTAACTTTGTTAATACAGATAAGCCTATTAACACTAGCAGTACTACCTCTATTAATACTGCTCAGTCAAATGTTAATGCTGTTGTCAAGAAAGGCATTAATGATAATGAGGATGAATTTCCATTTGATCCAAACATGCCTTCATTGGAGAATATATATGTTGATACTGATGATGAAGCTTTTGAAGTTTTTGATGCAGAGGCTGACATAAATAATTTAGAAGAAGAAATTCCTGTGAGTTCTATTCCAACTTTCAGAATTCACAAGAATCATCCTAAAGAACAAATCATTGGAGAAGTGCAGTCTGCTATTAAAATAAAAAGTATGTCAAAAGGTTTGAAGGATTTGATGAACCAAGGTTTCTTTGCTAGATCTCTTCATCAAAGAAACAGTCATAAAAATCTTCAAAATTGTTTGTTTGCTTGTTTTCTATCACAAGTGGAACCCAAGTATGCTTATAAAGCATTACAAGATCCAAGCTGGGTGGAGGCTATGCAAGAAGAGTTTTATAGTTTAAGCTACAAGAAGTTTGGAACTTGGTAGATTTGCTTGATGGTAAGAGGGAAATTGGTACTAAATGGGTGTTCAGATGCAAAAAGGATGAAAGAGGCATTGTGATTAGGAACAAGGCAAGATTAGTCACCTGATAGAACTAAAAACTCCTTCTTAGTTCTTGGACCGTTTATGACTCGAGGTTGTTTTGACCTCATATTATCTAGGAACAATAATAACAAAAGCGGAATATTCAAAACAAGAATTAACGTTATTATCAACAAGGTTTTTCCACAACCAAACCTTCAATATTATTAAATAAAACGTGTTATCTACTTATAACAAGGATCACAATCGATCTTGAGGCTAACTAATAAACCCTAAACGTTTTTCTAAGACTGAACGCCTAGACACACACATACACCTTTAGTCGATTATATCTTGTCTAGACTTAATAAACTCAACGCCCTTATGTCTCTTTATATACTAGAGACATCTAGGGTTTACAAAGGAAAACAATCCTAATACAATAAGGAAACTAAATATTCGTTTAAGCATATCTTTTAAAATCGTCCAAATCCTCCATCTTTTTGTAGTTTTCGTTCTTGTCGTTTTAAGTCCTTCATGTTTCATTCTTCTTGTTTGTATCATCAAATCAATAAAACCCAACAACTCTTTACCAAACTAAAGATTATATAGTATGCTTAGATCTCAACCAAATGAGGTTGTGTACGTTTTTGGTTCGAAAAAAGTTCATAATTCGTTAGTTGGGAAAAAGTTTAAAACATTTTAGCAAAATGAAAATTATATGGGATGCATAAATCTCGACCAAATAATGTTGTAATTCAGTTGGAAAAGTCTGATTGAGATTATTTTCAGAATGTTTTTTTTTTTATTCCGATTCATATATTTGAATTATGGCGTTTTGGATTATATCTCATATACTTGGTTTTGATTTGTTAACAAATACGCAGGTACTCTCACACTTTTTGTATGTATCATTTTTGTACTCTTTATATTCTTCTTACTTTGACTATAAATATTGAAACTCATCTGCTGCAATTAACTTATATTATTTGATTGAAATCCAGATACAAACTTAGTTTGAATTGGAATTTGGCATACCGTAAGACTTTAGTTGGGAAAAAGTTTGAAACTCTTTTACCAAACTAAAGATTATATGGTATGCTTAGATCTCAACCAAATGAGGTTGTGTACGTTTTCAGTTCGGAAAAAATTCATAAGTTGTTAGTTGGGGAAAAGTTTAAAACATTTTAGCGAAACAAAATTTTTATGGGATGCATATATCTCGACCAAATAAAGAAAATTGATCCTAATTGTTCCTTTGGTAAGTTTTATATATTTTTTTAAATTGTATTTTGGTTTGTGTATCAGAATAATATGTGTTTCTTATATAGTATTACATATGATTTATCTTTCTTAGATATTACATATGATTTATCTTTCTTAGAAGTTATTTTGCGTATCAGAATTATATGTGTTTCTTATATAGTACTACCTCCGTCCCACAATAAGTGTCCACTTTAAATTTTCAAAGTCTTTCTCATTCATATTTGACCATAAATATTTTTATTTGTGTTATGTAATACTTGATGAAAAATATATGAATGGATTGAGTTTTAAATGTATTTTCATTGATATAATTTTCATCAATTATTATATAACACAAATAATAATATTTATGATCAAAGTTGAATGAGAAAGACTTTGAAAATTCAAAGTGGACACTTATTGTGGGACGGAGGGAGTATTACATATGATTTATCTTTCTTAGATGTTATTGGTCAATTGGTCGAGAACAACAACATCACGATTATAGATCCGGATGATAAAGCTAAATATTTTTTGGAGTTCAAGCTACAAGAACTTAGGTGATTTACAATGTTTATCATTTTTTTTTTAAATATTATTAATGTTATTAAATGCATACTTTGGAATTTTTTTTTTTTTTTTTTTTGGATTCTGATTCATATATTTGAATTATGTCATTTTGGATTATATCTCATATACTTGGTTCTGATAATATTAATTTAGTTACTTATTTCATACTATATGATCATATATTTCCAATATCAGAACAACAATGAAGATAATGTATCAGAATCACATGTAACAATCATAAATATGATTTTTTTTTTTAAATTGAACTATTGTTTTTAAAACCTTCTAGAATGTTCCAATTTTATTTGTAAAAAGGATTTTGATGGACCGAATTTAAATATTAAATGCATAAACCGACTTATTAATTTTACCTATATAAACACGCTAATAATTAGCCCTAACTCATTCATAAATGGACGTTTCATGTAATTTTAATTGTCTAAGGTTTGTTTAATATAGCAAAATCCTTTATTAATGTTTAGATGCATGTTTTAAGATTTGATTTATACGTTTTTTATTGTTTACAGATACTGTTTTAAAAGACTTCCAATGTGCTCGAATTGTCCTTTGTGCGAATTAAAACTACAATCATTCAATTTACTATTAACATTACAAGAAAATAATCTTGAAAAAGAGGTATTTTATATATCTTGCAAAAAATCACTACTATATTTTACTATAGATATATGACATTGACAATTATCAACCAGGTAAATAAGAAACTTGATGGTGAATATCTATCATCGCTTAAAAATCTTTTGGAACTAAATATAACAATAATAGAGTTGCTTAGAGGATATCAAAGAAAAGAGGTATTTTGTATGTCTTTTACAAATCACTACTGTTATTTTACAATAGATATATTATATTAACCCTTTGAAACTCAATAATAGTTCAATGATATAAAGTTAACAATATTGAAGATAATGTTAGGATTACAACCATGTCATCCTGAAGAAGAGGTATTTTATATGTTTTCCACAAAACAATACTAAATTCTTATACATATTTATAATATTTAAAAATTCAAATTGTATCAGGTTGGTCAAAAAGGACACATAGTTAACTGTCTTTCGACTTTAAAGCTAAAAATAAATGAGTCGACTTCACGAGATCATCGATTTAAGGTGTTTTATATGTCTTTAACAATGCATTACATTATTTATTGTAGATGTATCATATTAATCATTTGAAATTCAATCAGATACGCCATAACTCCGGTGAACTAATTGAAAAGCGTTCAGTTCTGAAGTTAAAAATATTGGATTTAATTTCGTCATTATTAGAAATGGAAATCAACAAATTACAAATAAAACATCATGAAGAAAAGGTATGTTGTATGCGTTTCACAAACCATTACTATATTATACTATTGATATATTATATTGACAATCTGAAATTCAATTAGGTACTTGAAGAAATCAATGGAAAAGTGTCATCGTCAGTAACCAACAAGCGAACAAGATAACTATTGAATAATATTATGTTTTATTTTATTTGTTTTTTTGTATTTCATTGAAAATTATGTTAACATCAGGACGAATGTTTATTAAATAATATTATGTTTCTCTTTTGGTTTTATTTTCTATTCTTCCACGGAACAAAGTGATATAACTCCTATTTCTATAATTCATACATCTAATTAGATAAATTTGTATCCCACATAGGTTAAACAAGAGAATTGTTGCATTTGTATAATGTTCTATAATATCTTGTGCAGTGACATGGTTAGATATGTAAATGTTTCTATACAAAGTAATATAAAACTTTATATGAATGCCTAATTTTTTTTGTTAATTTCATATTTCTAGTACATAATTCTTGTTATACAAATCTTTACATTTTCTGTTTATGTTATTCATCATTAAATTTTAGTAAGTCCAAATAATTGATAAACTTAATTTAAATATATATTTTTTTAAATAAAATCATTTATCAATAGAGAAATGTTAGAACCACTCACAAAATCTACAAAAAAAATCCACTCGCTGACCTATCAATAATACTTGTTTCTTATCAACTACAGCATTACAGAACCACTTCATCTATACAAATTAAACATTTAGAAATAATTACTGTTACACTGGTACAAAAAGTTCTATTGGTCACGTCCAAAATGTGTGACGATATGCATATAGTCACGCACGTTTTTTTCGCTGTGAGTCACAAAAGGTCCCGCCACCGTAGGTGGCAATGGTCACCTCGTTGAGTTCGTGGCCTTTTCCATCGAAAAAGAGTGACCAAAACCCCGAATATGTGTGACAAATTAGGCACAAGTTTTGTTGGATTAGTCAGTATCCGTGACCGTAAACATCTTATAGTCACACGAATGTTTTTTTAGAGTAACTATTGTTCGTCCTTTGGCCACATAAATATATAATATATGTGACATTTGAGATGATTCTTTCTAGTAAATGTGTATTTTGTGTGACTATTTCCCGTCCTATGGCCACATGAATATACAAAAAATGTGACGTTTGTCATGATTTAGTCACGCAATGGGTGTTGCTTTTTTGGAGTTAGTCACATACAATTAAAAGCAAAGTGGCCAAAAGTGTTAATAAGTGTGACCATATGCTCTTTAAAGTGAACAAATGTGTATTTTGTGTGACTATTGATCATCAAATGGCCACATGAATTTTATGTTTGTGTGGCCTTTTGTAATATTTAGTCACGCAACGGATGTTTGTTTTCGGTATTTAGTCACATACAATTAAGCAAACATTGGCCAAAAAGCGTTAATAAGTGTGACCATATGCTGTTTAAAGTGAAGAAATTTGTATTTTGTGTGACAATTGACCATCCAATGGCCAAATGAAGTTTATGTTTGTGTGGCCTTTTGTAATATTTAGTCACGCAACGCATGTTTGTTTTCGGTATTTAGTCACATACAATTAAGCAAACAGTGGCCAAAAAGCGTTAATAAGTGTGACCATATGCTGTTTAAAGTGAAGAAAATTGTATTTTGTGTGACAATTGACCATCCAATGGCCACATGAAGTTTATGTGTGTGTGGCCTTTTGTAATATTTTGTCACACAAACCATGTTTGTTTTGGGTATTTAGTCATATACAATTAAGCAAACAGTAGCCAAAAGTGTTAATAAGTGTGACCATATGATGTTTAAAGTGAAAACATGTGTGTTTTGTTTGACTAATGTTAATCCAATGGTCACATGAAGTTTATGTTTGTGTGGCCTTTTGTAATATTTAGTCACACATAGCATGTTTGTTTGGGTATTTAGTCACATACAAAGTGGTAATAAGTATGACCATATGCTGTATTGGTTCTAGCTAGGATTAGGACTCGACATTATGCTTAGTGTCGTTAAGCCTTATGTAAGCATGAGTACGGTTTGCTCCACCTGAAGGAGCGTGTTGATATAGTGATTGATAACTCTCGAGTGTGGTACTCGGGGAGTGGAGTAGGACGGAGGAGTGAGCTTCGTGCCAAACCACTATAAATTGCCGCTTCTCTTTGTTTGTGTTCTTTCCCTATATACTATAAATTGCCGCTTCCATATACTATAGATGAACAATTTGTCAATTGTTGTGCAAATTGTCATAGCCAACAAACTTGAAAATTTGGAAGGCATCAAACATTACACATTAGATATTAAAGTTTACGGGAATTTTAAAGAGCATATTGTTGTTTGCATACAATGATGCTAATGAAATTGAGATGACACTCAAGACTAGTCGTGGTAGGATTTCATCCTTGTTAATGGCCATGTGAACTAGTTATGCTCAACTAAGAGCATAGTTACATTATACATTAAAGAATAAGAATACTTTAAACTTTAAAATGTTTGAAAGTTTAATTATCATAAATTGGTGGTTGAGGATGTCACACACTTTATGTAATATTATGTGGCAATATCAAATTATTTGAATGCATACACACAAGAACTTCAATAGTTGAATTCTTGAAATAAGTATTCTCAAAATTCTGATAGATCATGTTAGTTGATTTATGCCTTGTCAACAAGTATGAATGTCATCACTTAAGGCATAATTCATCAACTAGAATTCTCATGCATTGATCTATTTAGTATTTGGATAAGGGATGTTAAACAATTATTATAATAAATTAAAATACTTGGTATGTTTGATTTCATTATAATACATTGTATCCTATATTTGCATGTTTAATCCGTGAATAAAATAGTTATTCTAAATAGTCCGTTGTCAATTAATGATATGGGAATATCATTGAACTAAGACAAATCTGAGTTTTGGTATAATATACTTGAAAGTATATTGATGCGTTGACATGCCAAATTCACATGATATTCAATGAATTGAATATAGGACTTATCCCAACTACATGATGTTACTTTATGGATCTTGTCATTAAGTAAATCATGAGTAGTTATCCTCAGACTTGAGATACCAGATAACTGTCATGAATGTAGTGCATTTCTGTGGAACAACTTAACGCTATACGTAACTAGTAGTCATAAGGGTTGTTTTCAGAAGTGTTGCAAAGTTTGTGGGTTATGCTTGTAGTCAAGATAGAATTTGTTCCTTCAAATTTATTTTGGAGTTTAATACTATTGGGCCCCTCGTAGGGTTGACAAGATGTTTGTGCGGCCGCACCCAAGATCTTCCCTGAATGTGTTCAGAAGATTTGGTAATCATGCTCAATCACAAACAACGAGAAACCGAATAGTTGAATAAAGTATGACTTAGATCCATAGCTTTATTTAATGTGGTATTAGTAACAAAAGGATAATAATAATAATGATGAATCATTAAAAGGTTTTTCCATGAGACCTTACTCGAGATCATACTAGAGGCATCAACGAGTTGCTAGACGCTAACCGATGTGATCACACTATTAAGATATGTCCAAGTGGGAGCTGTTAGTTTTATGGACATAAATTAGTAGATGTGTGTTAGGAACGAACTCGAGACTACGGGATTGCACACTTTACGTATGAGACTCGATGTTTAAATAATTAATATAAAAGGTTATATTTAATTATTTAATTGATAATAAACGACTAAAGAGCGTTAGATAATTAACGAAATTGACTAACGGTCGGTAAATGTCAACGAGATATGAAGGGAAGGAAACAAGCCAAAAGAAGGTTCTAGAAATCCTTTCTTGGGTTTGTCTGTGGCCGAACTATGGGTATCCCACATCGGAAACCATAGTAAACTTGATATCTACCATAAGGGTATGAATACATCCCATGTATTTATCCTTTGGTACACTTGATTTCAATATAAGGCAAAACTTCTTCTTTTCTCATATCTTGTTTCTAGGTCGACAAATGAAACCCCACGAAAGGAATTTGCGAGTAACCTTGAACATAACAGAGTGTTTGGTTAATTTATTGTGATCAAGAACTAGCAATCGAATCGAATCGCTAATAGTACGTGTGTACAAGAACGTAGTACAAACACATTATTGTTTGTATACTTGGAGGTTTTCGATTAGTGTGTATTGTCGACACATACAAACACTAATTAATTAGGGTTCTTGGTTCTTGATCTATTGATTCCTTGTTTCGCTAGGAATCACAAAGGTACGCATACTTTATGCTTTGGTTAATTAGTTTATACATTATATGATCCTCTACGCTTCCACATATGTTTACTTTGATGTTATTGTATTTAATTATGTTTGACATGTATTAAAATCCAACAATGGTTTCCTTACCCTTTCCCTATCCTTAGCATTCCCTTTGCCTTTCCCTTTCCCATTCTCTATTTTGAACCAAGCGTACCTTTAGTAAATTGGAAGGAAAGGTAATGATTACCCACCACCACCACCACCACCAGCCACCACCACCACCACCAGCCACCATTACCACCACCACTGGCAGCAGCAGCAACAACCACCGCCAGCAGCCACCACCACCACCACCACCACCACCACCAGCAGCCACCACCACCAGCAGCCACCACCACCACCACCAGCAACAGAAGAAGGTACCACCACCACTACCACCAGTAGCCACCATCACAACCACCACTTTAGAGGTTAACGTGTTTTTCTTAAACCAAGCACTATCAAAAATAATGATAATCTCCATTCCATTCCTTTATATTCCATTGTATTCCCTTTACCTTTGCTATTCTCATTCCCCTCTTTGAACCAAGCGCACCCTAAATCACCATTCACATGTACAAAAAGAACCAATATGTACCAGTTGACTTTTAAAAGTGAAAGTAACCAAATTCATAACATAATAACCAAAATTAATATACATTGGATAACACTAAGTCACTAATAGTGTTACAAAAAGAAATTTTGTATGATAACATAGTTTCATACTAACAAATACTACTACCATAAAGTCAACTAATAGTGTCTTATAACATACTGCACTAAACTAGATAATTTAACATAGATAATTGTTCATTGTTCATCATGGCCACATATAAAAAGAGATATAAGTCAACGGTTGAATCACCTGATTGAACTGGACCTATTTGCATTCTTCTTTTTTCTCCTTACAACTTGACCAACGACACCTTGACTTGATCCAGCTGCTCACCGACTTGAACCAGTAACACCTTGACTTGATCCAGCTGCACAATGACTTGAACCAGCAACACCTTGACTTGAACCAATAACACCTTGACTTGATCCAGCGGCAACTTGACTTGAACCAGTAACCTGATTAGTTCCACCAACATGCTGAGACTGTGTAGCATCAACTTGTGTAACACAAGGTTTAGATTGGGTAGAACTCTATGTTTTTTTGCCACTCCCCTAGCTTCTTTTCCTTTTTACCATTAGCTGCAGTTCCTTAACCAGTACAAGACTTCTTATTGTGTCCCACATGGCCACAATTAGAACATGTTCCTGACTTGACTTTCCCTGCCTTGTAAGTGTCCCACGTTTTACAACTTTAAAAGCTCATTTCCTCCTTTCTTTTCTAGGCCTACCCATTTATTTTTATGCAATGGAGGAATGAGAGTTGTTGCATGTGTACCGGTGGGCCAATGATTCATTCCACGAATAGGGTTAATCTTAAAAGAGTAAACTTCTTCCCATGTTTTAAGTCTATAGCAAAGGTGTACCCAGTCTTCTAGTATACCAGCATTCAAACCATTCTCAGTCATATTCCAAATGCTAGCCACTGCATGGTTACAAGGTGTTAGATGTTTTGACTTGTAGTCCTAAGAGTATTTTAGTAATTTTGGCATAATATAGTTTAGTTTATCTACTAAGGGTATTTTGGTCATTTTGGTAGTATCTTAAGAAGTAAGAAATTTCTATGACGGTTGTTTATTTTTTTAAGTAAAAGTAGAAACACAGAACTTGTAACCTTTGACTTTTCATAATAGAAATATCAGCCTTTTTTGCTCCAATCTTCTAATCTTGTTCTTTTTGAATCTTAGTTGTTGTACTTTTACCTATGCTACTGCTGCCGTTCAGCTCCTTTTTTTGCTTCTGATTATGTTCTCCTGATCCTAACAAATTGGTATCAGAGCCACTCGTTTGATTTGAAGCAAGCAATAATTTGATTTGGGTTTGTTGATCGACACTTGTTTCTGGTTGATTTCAAGATTTAGCATCTTGATATCATTTGGATTTGCTTATGCTTGGTGGTTTGTTGATTCGTTCAATTTGAAGACATCAGGTCTAAACTTGTTTTGTGTTTGGTGATTCCTGTCGATCGATCTTGGTGATATCAGGTTTGTGGTTTCGGGATTTTTTCTTTTGTTCAATTTTTTGTTGCTTATGCTTGTTTGATAGATTGAAGGTGTTAGTTGATCGGGATTTAGGATAATCAAAATTTGTTTTGTGAGAAGTTTTGTTACAGAACAATCATTAGTAAACCCGTTTGAATAATTATGTCTTCTCAAACACAATCACCATAACATAGTAGTATTGAGAAGTTTAATGGCAAAAGTAATTTTAGTTTATGGCGAATTAAAGTTCAAGCCTTACTAAAACAACAAGGTATTTGAGCACCTTTAGCCGGTCCCAAACCGGCTGATATGACCGATGCAAAATATAACTTACAAGATGAAAAGGCGCATTCCACTATTTTGCTATCTTTATCGGATGAAGTTCTTTATGAGGTTGCTAATGAGGAAACGGCTAGTGGTGTGTGTAAGAAGTTAGAAAAGCTTTATCTGAAAAAGTCGTTGACTAATAAGTTGTTATTGAAACAACGTTTGTTTTCATTCAGAATGAAAGAGGGCTCAGCATTAAAAGATCATCTTGATGCATTGAACTCGATCTTGATGGATTTGAAAAATGTTGATGTCAAGATTGATGATGAAGATGCGGCTCTTATTCTTCTAGTATCGTTACCTCCCTCGTTTGAGAACTTTGTGAACTCCTTTGTTTTTGGCAAAGACACTATCACATTAGAAGATGTTCGATCTGTTTTGTATTCCCGAGAGCTTCGTCATAAAGCATCGGGAACTTCCGAATATCAACCTGTCGGCTTATCAGCTACGGGTCATGATAGGGGTAGACCTCGAACACAAAAAGGCAAAGGAAAAGGTAGATATAAAGATATATCAAAGTCCAGACCTAGAGGGTCAAATCCTCAAGATATTTGTAATTATTGCAAAGAGGAAGGCCATTGGAAGTTCAATTGTCGTAAGCTTAAGGAAAAAGGTCAAGTAGCGGTTGTTGCCAAAGACGACTCGGGTTTGGAACGCGATGTGGTACTCTCAGTAGTTTATTATATAGGTAACCGGTTGCTTGGATCATGGATTATGCTTGTCCATTTAATATGAGTCCCAATAGGGATTGGTTTGTGACATATGAAGAGTTTGATGGCGGCATGTCTTCATGGGTAATGATTCACCGTGCAAAGTTGTTAGCATTGGAACAATTCGAATTAAGATGCATGATGGAGTTGTTAGAACCCTCACAGATGTTCGCCATGTTCCAGATCTTAAGAAGAATTTGATCTCACTAGATATGCTGGACTCAAAAGGTTTCAAATACACTAGTAAGAATGGTGTACTTCGTGTTTCGAAAGGTGCTTTGGTGGTTATGAAAGCAATTAAAGGTACTTCTTCTCTTTACACTTTACGAAGTGAAACGATTACAGGTTCCGCTTCTGTATCTTGTTCACAGAAAAGTAATTCAGATTTGACGATGTTGTGGCATATGCGCCCTGGTCACATGAGTGAAAAAGGCATGGTCATATTGAGCAAACGGGGACTACATGATAGCCACAAGGTGGCTTACTTGGAGTTTTGTGAGTACTGTGTCATCGGTAAACAAAAGGGGGTGACTTTCTCAAAGGCAATTCATCAGACGAAGGCGACTCTTGATTATCTTCATGCGGATTGTTGGGGGCCTTCTCGAGTACCTTCTCTTGAGAGTGCTCGATATTTTCTCTCAATCATTGATGATTTCTCAAGAATGACGTGGGTGTTTATGATGAAATACATAAATGAAGCATTTGAAAAATTTAAGCATTGGAAGATTCTGATTGAAAACGAAACTGGAAGGAAGATCAAGCGTGATGCAGGGCATGTTCGAGCTCCAACTCCTCTGGCTTAGCCGCCGGTTCTTTGGTCAACACGGAATTCAAGTCAATTGGTTCAAGAAGATGGACGGGTAAAGATGACAATTTATAATTGTCATAATCTATCTTTTAATATTAGGCATTATGTTATTTTTATATAAAGATTTGTTTAAATTATTAAGGGTTATAAGTTATGATTTGTTTCCTTATTATTAGTTTTAGAAAAGATTTTGGCTTTCTTTCCAAGACTCTATTAGAGTATAAGCAATTGCAATATGTTTATGTTTGAGGACTGTTATTGATTATTGAATAAGAAAAGAGTGTTTCTCTTGAAGTCCCATTTGGGCGCTCTTTGAGGGTTTATGAAAATTCCTTTGTGCTTTGTGCTTTGTTCTTGTGTGGTTTCTTTCATTCACAATGGTTCTTGCCATCAAAGCGTCTTCGTACTGATAATGGTTTGGAGTTTTGTTCGAGAGAGTTTGATGAATTTTGCAGAGATGAAGGAATTACTAGGCATTATACGGTTCGTTACACTCCTCAACAAAACGGGGTAGTTGAGCGAATGAATAGGACTCTATTAGAGAGAGCTCGATGCTTATTCTTGAATTCCGGATTAGATAGAAGATTTTGGGCTGAAGCACTCAGTACGGCTTGCTATCTAATCAATAGGTCTCCTGCCACCGATATTGATTGTAAGACTCTGATTGAAGTTTGGTCTGGAAAACCCACAGATTATTCAAAGCTTGCTGTTTTTGGATGCCCCGCGTATTATCATGTTAGTGAAGGAAAGTTAGATCCGAGAGCCAAGAAAGGCATTTTCATGGGATACGGTGATGGGGTTAAAGGCTATCAAATTTGGTCACCATCTGAAAGAAGATTCATTCTTAGCCGAGATGTGACATTTGATGAGGATTACCTGTTTTGCGTGAACCAAGATTCAACTGAATTGAAGCCTGAAGAGGTTTTTCCGAAGAGTTGTAGGATTTTCCTAAATAGGTGGAGCACGTTGTTCCTGGAGATATGGATCACGATACTACATTACCAGTGGTTGATGTAGATGATCAACCAAATTCCCCTCATTTGGAACAAGAGCAAGATAGGTCTATAGCCCATGATAGACCTCGTAGAAATGCAAAAGCTCCTAGTCAATTTGGTTTTGAGGACTATGTCGCATATGCATTACAAGTAGCTAAAGAGGTGGAGTCTCTTGAACCAACTACTTATCAAGAAGCTATTACTTCTAAAGAGTCTGATATATGGATTGCGACTATGGGTGAAGAGATAGAATCTCTTCATAAGAACAATACATTGGAATTGGTGAAACTACCTGAACAAAGGAAAGTAATTGGTTGTAAGTGGGTTTTCAAGATGAAAACCGGCTTACCAGGTTCGGACATCATTAGGTTCAAGGCACGTTTGGTCGCGAAGGGATATAGCCAAAAGGAGGGAATCGATTACAATGAGATTTTCTCTCCAGTGGTACGTCATACATCTATTCGGGTGTTACTATCCTTAGTAGCACATCACGACTTGGAGTTAGAACAATTAGATGTAAAGACTGCATTTCTTCACGGTGACCTTGAGGAAGAAATTTATATGAGACAAACCGAAGGTTTCATTGGTCAAGGTAAAGAAGACTACGTTTGTAAGCTCCGAAAATCTCTCTATGGTTTGAAACAGTCACCGAAACAATGGTACAAGAGATTTGATAGCTTTATGGTAAAGCATGATTTTAGTAGAAGTGCTTATGATTGTTGTGTATATCATAAATAGGCAGCGTCTGGATCACTTATCTACTTGCTTTGTACGTTGATGATATGCTCGTAGCGGCTAAAGACATATAAGAAGTTAATAAGTTGAAGATTCTTCTTAACACATAATTTGATATGAAAGATTTGGGAGCAGCTCAAATGATTTTAGGTATGGAAATAATTCGAGATCGAAAACATGGTAAGCTTTTCCTATCACAGAAAAGTTACATCGAAAAGATTATTTCTCGTTTTGGCATGAGTTCGGAAAAATGGGTAAATACTCCTTCCTCAGCAAATTTTCGTTTATCTACTGCTTGTGCACCTCAAAGTGAAGCAGAGATAGAGTATATGTCCCGAATACCCTATGCTAGTGTTGTTGGAAGTTTTATGTATGCTATGGTTTGCACAAGGCCGGATATAGCTCACGCGATGAGTGTTGTGTCACGATATATGGCTCATCCCAGAAAAGAGCATTGGAATGCTATGGTTTGCACAAGGCCGGATATAGCTCACGCGATGAGTGTTGTGTCACGATGTTGGCCTCATTTATGGTGGTGAACATGAATATTTGGTTGCCGGCTACTCAAATTCAGATTATGCTGCGGATCTTGATGCTAGAAGATCCTTGACAAGTTATGTTTTCACTATTGGAAATTTGGTTGTAAGTTGGAAAGCTACATTACAACCATCAGTTGCTTTATCTACTACTGAAGCCGAGTACATGGATTTAACTAAAGCAGCTATGGAAGGAATTTAGTTGAAAGGTTTGATTGAAGATATTGGTTTTCCTCAAGATCAAGCAACTGTGTTTTGTGATAGCATGAGTGCTATTTGTTTGGCTAAAGACCAAGTGTACCATGACTGGACTAAACACATTGATGTTCGTTATCACTTTATTCGTACCGAAAGAAGAATCAAAGTGAAGAAGATTGGCACTCAAGACAATCCTACGAATGTGTTTACAAAACCGGTTCCTTTGAGCAAGTTTCACCACTGTTTGGATTTGCTCAATATCGATAATTGGAAATATGGTGTTACTTAGGAGCTAAAGTCAAGGTGGAGATCGTTAGATGTTTTGACTTGTAGTCCTAAGGGTATTTCAGTAATTTTGGCATAATATAGTTTAGTTTATCTGCTAAGGGTATTTTGTTCATTTTGGTAGTATCTTAAGAAGTAAAAAGTTTCTATGACGGTTGTTTATTTATATAAGTAAAAGTAGAAACACAGAACTTGTAACATTTGACTTTTGATAATAGAAATATCAGCCTTTTTTGCTCTAATCTTCTAATCTTGTTCTTTCTGAATCTTTGTTGCTGTACTTTTGCCTATGCTACTGCTGCTAGTCTGCCCTTTTTTGCTTCTGATTATGTTCTCTTGATCCTAACATAAGGTATGCCACTTAGTTCCTACTTCCTGCATGAACAAACCCTCTACTCCATATCCACAACTACCTGATCTAACTATGGCCCTTTCACTCCATACTTTGCACATCCATTCCAAGTGACAGTGTATTGAAAAGGTTAAGAACAATTTACCACTCAACTTTCATCTAGGTCAAAAGAAGTAAGCTAGTAGCGTTTACGGTTGACTGCAACATTGGCCCGAGGACTTTCAATGGACAAACTGTTGCAACATACCATTGCTGAAGATCACATTAAAACCAGCATTTACAAATCTAGGGTGTTGATAAGTACGAGTGTGGGATGTGCAACTAGAGTGATTAATGCAAGCAGAGTGTTATAATCAGATAACTATAATTCTCATTTACCAAACGCCCACTAAAAAGAAGCTTAGAGTGTGTAGTAAAGGTGGTACCTTTCATCTAATTACGTATGCATAAGTTGATTTGGGTTATGTTTATGGACAAATGGGTAAAGAGCTGCATTTTGGTCAACGATTAAACCTGCTCATTATGGTCAACGATTAAACCTGCTCATTATGGATTAAAATCATCATCATTAACTATCAAATGTTTTTTGAGTTGGTTTTGATGTTTAGGAGTTGGGTTTGAAGTAGTCGTGCACAATTCGGTTAACCGGTTCGGTTTGACGACCGATCAAAACCAAACCGGTTTGAGTCAACCCCCCAAAAAAACCGGCTGGGCCGGTTAACCGATTCGGTTACAAACCGGTGGCCGTGGAAAAAAAACCCAACCGACCCATACCGATTTGGACCGGTTAACCGGTTTGAACCTTTTTTTTTTTTTTTTTTTTTTTCACCCTGTTTTTCGTATTTTTTCGTTGTTTATACAAAGTAAACTGAATAAACGTCAAATTTTATTTAATACAACGGAAATACAACTGAAAGGAAATACATGATCAAACATAATACATAAACTTAAAACATAATACAAAAACATAAAACATCGAAAAGCTTAAAGCTACTCAACGTCGACTCGTCGAGGCTCGAGTGCTGGGGAATACATCATGGTGAAATGAGCCCTCAACGCCGAGTTGGAAAGGGGATTCATTAAACGTAAGCAATGCTGACATTGAGCTTTTCTCATGCCATCCGACATTAAGACGTAGTTGAAGTTATCCCAAGGATCTGGTGAACGGTTGCATGGTAAAACCAAAACAATCACCGGTGCAATTGGTGCAACAGCCTCTGGCCCTTGATTTGCATTTGCCATTAGTGAAACACTTTCAGTTTTGAATTTTTAGAGTATATTTTGGTTGATTACTTGAATACAAGTTGTAAATAAACAAAACACAACCCCTCTATTTATATTCAAAATCCAAATTCAAAATTTTCGGACCCCCACGTTTTACCCGCCTCCCCGCTCAAAATTTAAATTCAAATTTTGAAAATTTTAAAAAATAACCAGTTTGACTGGTTTAACCGGTTAACTGGTTTTATTATTATTTTTTTTTGCCGCCCAACTTTGAATTTGAATTTTCAAAAAAATTTGACCGGTTTGTAACCGGTTGACCTTTTTTTTTTATTTTTTATTTTTCGTTTTTCGTCGTTTATACAAAGTAAACTGAATAAACTTCAACTTTTATTTAATACATCGGAAATACAATTGAAACGAAATACATCGTGAAAGGAAATACATCAAACATAATACATAAACTTAAAACATAATACTTAAAACATAATACATAAACATAATACATCGAAAAGCAACTCGTAAATGTCTTCATCGGATCCGATGGACCTAGCTTCGGCAGCAGCTTCATCTTGTCTTATTTCTTCATCGGAAAGCAATTCGGCTACACCATCTTGCATCTCTTCCTCGTAGATATCTTCTTTGAAGTCTAAGGCGTTTTCAATATTTGATTTGTCTTGTATTCGCTTGGTTGCGTCCAAGTGATCTTTCAAACACATACACATCTCCAAAGAAGCCGGTGTGAGCCTTGTTCTTCTGTTTGATAACACCCTTCCACTTGTTGAAAAAGCAGATTCAGAAGCTACCGAAGTAGCGTGTACACTTAGCACATCTCGAGCCATTCGGGATAGAACAGGAAACATTGTTTCCTTTGCTTTCCAAAACGCCAAAACATCAAAGTTTTCAACTTGTTCGGTCGAAATATGTGAGATAAAATCGGTTGAGCTATATCTTACATATTCATTGTTTGTCAAACGATCACTCTTTGCCCGTTTGTTGGGATTTTATTTTAACTTTTGTAGCAAGCCATGTATCCCTCTATGCGACCTCGATGATGAAGAAGAAGCCGCACTCACTGAAGGAGTTGGGTTACCATATTTATCAAAATAATATTCCCATAAACCTTCCAAAGAATTGTTAAAAGACACTTTTGCATCATCACCAAAGTTCTCGTTAGTATCAAAACATGCCAAATCAGTTGTAATCGAGTCGATAAGTAACTCTACACCGCTTACATTATAACATGGATTTAATGCGGCCGTACAAGTAAATATCGGTGGTAAACTTTCAAAATATTTTCTAAGCTTTTCTTTCGTTGGTAAAACCATATTTGTATATATACCACCATTTAATTCAAATGAGGCCATACTTGAACACATTAAGTATAGTTGCTCGAGTACCAAATGAGATGTTGAATAATAAACTCCCGATAATTTTTTTGTGGCGTTGAAAAAAGCTTCAAGTAATCGGGTTAGTTTTTCAATAGTCTCCTAATGGTCGATCAAAAACGGAACACACTTTCCCTTTGCCGACAATTTGTCATGAAAATACTGTAAAGTCACCTTTTGTTTTAAACCACTTATGAACATAAGATAAGTGGAATTCCATCTTGTATCAATATCAAAATTAGGTAACAAACAAGGTTTCCCCGCATCAACACACATTCGAATGTAGTTATTATATTTTGTAGTACCCTTTTTAAAAATATCGGCTAACATTCTTCTAAAACATTCTTTCATTTGCATTATGGGATCATTTAATCCCGCTTGCATAGCCAAGTTAATGATGTGTGAAACACATCGAGTATGATAAAAATCGCTATTAAAGGGTGGCTCGTATTCCATTTCCAGTCTACCCATTGCATTTGTGTTATTACTAGCATTATCTAACGTAATTGATTTTTTATTTTATTTTTTTTTTATTTTTTATTTTTTTTTTGTGACAAGTGATATTTGACGAACACTTTTCTTAACACTTTGAATAAAGCACTTCCCGTATGAGGAACCGGAAAGTTTTCAAATGAAATGACTCGCTTCATCATTTGCCAACTTTCGGGATCAACCCAATGTGCGGTAACACAAAGGTACGAAAATGGTAAATTATGAGGAGCGGACCAAACATCCGTTGTTAAATTAACACAACCATCTAAATTTATAAAAACATTTTTTAATTCTTGTTTGGCCGTTTTCCACATTTTCATAGCATCATGTTTTAGAGTCATACGACTTACATGATTGTACGTTGGTTGGACATGATTCTGAAACACTTCCGTCGTCTCAGGGTCGTCCCAATGGTTGAACGGCAAACCTCGTCGAATCACCAAACCGACAAATTGTTGACGAACTACTTCATGATCGTATACAAAAATACTCCCATCCCGACCCATAGACGATTGACCCGCTTCCGGAACCGTTTTGAGTGCCTTGCAATACCTCTGTTTGATATGAGCCTTCAACATCGAGTTGGAACCGGCAGACAATATACTCGAGCAATGCTTACATTGAGCCTTTTTCTTGCCATCCGACATTTGGAAGTAGTTGAAGTTTTCCCAAGGATCTTTTACACGGTCGCATGGTAAAATTTTGACAACCGTAGGTGCACTTGTTGAACCAAATGCGGCAACGGGCTTGAGTTTAGGGACGACCGGTGTAATTTTTCTTTTGAGACAAACTTCGGTGTTGTCTCAAAAACAAATTTCGCAAAAATAAAAAAGCATAAACTTAAACAAAATAAACTCAAAAACACATATCACAACACTCTTAGTTTTGTTATTACTCGTCACAACGAACACAAATACTCACATACGAACACTCTTTTTCCCTTTCTTTCTTTACTAGATATTTCCAATTATTCAAGAAACAAAACCCCACCACCAGCAATCATTATTCAATAATTTCACAACAACCAATCATTAATAGAATGGTAAATGACCAATATACCCATCATGTGCATAGCACACGAGAAAATTTAAAGAAGAAAACTGACGGCTATTAAGATGAAAGGCCATTGGTGTTATTAGTTTTTGAGTTAATGACCATCGTTGTTATTAGTTTCTTAGTGAAGGACTATTGGTGCAAGAAAAAAAGTCAATGGACTATGAGTGCAAGTCAACGCATATCACAAGGACCATCCGTGTAATTTACTCTTAATTTAATAAAGTTCTAAGACCCTTATATTTTGTTTTTGCTCTCACGTAGGTGTCATTTGTTTTTTTTGGAAGAAACACTTTTTTTTCTTAATTTTTTTTTCGCTTCTTTTGTTTGCGGGCACGCAGATGTATTTGTTTGTTTTTCTGTAGATATAAGTGATTTTTTTTCACTTCTCACTTTTTCAAAAATTAGACATAAACTTTTACTTCTTCTCACTTCTTCGACACAAACCCTATCTATTTCTCTTTCATTCATTTCTTTCAAAGACACAAAAAACAAACGGTATTCTTTCTTATAGATGAAGATTTTAGATTTACATCTTCTTCTGAAGACATGGTTTGGATATAAAACTTCTAAAAAAAAAACAAATTTTAAAGTTGCATTTAAAAATATTATATTATCAAAATTTTACTAGCCAATGATGATTAGATGCTCTTGAAGCAACTTATACTTACGCATTTGAATTGTTCAAATATAAAGTATAGAGTTCACGGGATCCAAGGTATCCAAATAAGAAGTGGATTAGTATTTGTCAAGGGCTTAGATGGCAGTTGACTTTGAAAAAAGATTCGTGATCGATTAAGTTATATCATGTTATGCATGTATAAATAAACATGGTACATAATTGATCTTGATCATCTTCTGTACTATTGTAGTGTCTTCACATTGCCATAATCTTAGCATTTGCAACCATGTCTGTCCACCCTTCTCTTGAGGTTAGCGGCGGAGCTTTGGATTCATTTCTTCCAGCTTTCACCACTCTAAACCGTCCTCGATGCATATCCTTTTATTTGTTCCAATGTCCACCTGGAAACTATCTTTGCCACTAAGTTCACGACAACCCCATATGTCAGATTTCGACGTGAGTGTATCACTATTACACCCGAAATCCGGAAAGGTAATATTACTAAGTTATATAAGTATTAAAAGTAGGGCCGAGCATCGGTCCAAACCTGACCCGACCCGAAAAACCCGAAAAATGCAAAAATCCTAAACCGAAACAGAAATTACTCGGGTCGGTTTTTGGCCGGAACCTGACCGAACCGACCCGACCCGACATGTCCTGAAAAGTGCAACCCGATACAAAACCGAGTTTCATTCGATCGGGTCGGTTTCGGTTCGAATCGGTCGGGTTCGGGTCGTCGGTCCAAAAGCTCACCCCAAATTAAAAGAATGTAATGGTACATGTTTGGTGCAAGTAAGATAATATGTAGTAAGTTTGGGGATTAAAATTAGAGAAATGAGACATGGAGGACTAACCTTGCCATAAGACCAAACCCTACACCTAACTCTTATAAGTGTGGGTGAGGGTGGCGTTTGATAAGAGAAAGGAAGGTTTCATCCAAGCTTATTTGATTACCTTGAAGTGCCTCTAAGTTTCTTGGAAGCCTCCACCACAAGTAAGTGTTTCTTTAAGATATGGATTAGGTTTAAGGTTATAAGAAAGGGGATGATGTGTAAAGGTAGTTAGTGATGATCTTGTTAGTTGTCTAGTCTCTAGCTAGAGTTAATTGTGATATAGGAGCAAGTGAAGAGTATGTTAGCAAATCATGTAGTGAGCTAGTGGGATTGAAGTAAGTATATGGGTATAACTTGTTTAATGTTTATAAATGCTAATGCTCATGATGTGTAAAGGTATCTTGTTCATGGAGCTTGTTTAATGATATTTAGCTTGGATCCAATGCTAGTTAAGTAAATGTTATGTTATTGCTTGCTTGATAAAGGTAAGTGGTGATGTTGTTATTATGCTCCTAGTAAAGTTATGATTGGTGTTATTCACTAATCGTATGAATGTTAATGTTTGTTATGCCTTATATACTTACTAAACGTTTTCGCTTACGTTTAAGTTAATGATGATTTTGTAGGTACAAGCGGAGAGAACAAGGGTAAGTACAAGGTTTAGCTTATAGACTTAGAATGAAGAGTGGTGTAGTTGTAGAAGGTAAGTAGAAGCTCATCTTTTGGACCGAAGCAAGTGAAGTTGGAAGCCCCGAATGTCCTCTCTTGTTTTGGTATAATTCCGTTTGCATGGTTTGTTGTCTTTTGTGGTCTTTGTTCATGTCTAAGTCAAGGCATAAGCATGTGTACATTTTACTAGCCAATGATGATTAGATGCTCTTGAAGCAACTTATACTTACGCATTTGAATTGTTCAAATATAGAGTATAGAGTTCACGGGATCCAAGCCTCCAAGGTATCCAAATAAGAAGTGTTTTAGTATTTGTCAAGGGCTTAGATGGCAGTTGACTTTGAAAAAAGATTCGTGATAGATTAAATTATATCATATTATGCATATATAAATAAACATGGTACATAATTGATCTCTATCATCTTCTGTACTATTGTAGTGTCTTCATATTGCCATAATCTTAGCATTTGCAACCATGTCTGTCCACCCTTCTCTTGAGGTTAGCGGCGGAGCTTTGGATTCATTTCTTCCAGCTTTCACCACTCTAAACCGTCCTTACGACGCATATCCTGTCATTTGTTCCAATGTCCACCTGGAAACTATCTTTGCCTCTAAGTTCAGGACAACCCCATATGTCAGGTTTCGACGTGAGTGTCTCACATTGAAAGACATGGGTGTCATTGCCCTTGATTGGGTTGCTGGTGATGATCACTTGTCTCCCAAGGCTCCTCTCCTCATTTTGATGGTAAGTATTTCCCTCTTAAGATCAAGCATGTATAATTTCTTTAATGTATCATGGGACGTACGTTGACTTAGTAATGAATCCAGAAATGATTCAAAATGTTCAATTACAAGGATTTTCGGCCTATGCAAATTGGCGGGGTTTAGAATCGCACGTTTGTATATGAATTACAATTCTGAATATGTGCCATGTAGAAGTTAACTTTCTAGAGATAAACTGAAAATACCAAAGAAATGTGCCAACAACCATGAATCTGTTGCTAATTTTGTGGAATACCAACGGAATTAGCAACAAAAAAAATGTTTAAATACCGGGTACTTAGTCCGTTGCTAAATTTGCTACGGATAAGAAAAATATGGTCAAAAATGAGTTTAGCATCGGGCTTGTTTAGCGATGTAGCCGATTTTAGATGGTGAAGTGTTCATAATCCAGGTCAACCAAAAATCTCAATTGATTGGTTTGCGGTTTCCTCCTAGCTGATTTTAGATGTTAACCAAAAACCTCATTTGACCCGTTTGACCCATTGACATTTTCTGCTTATAATATACTGTACCTTTTTGGTATAAATATAACACAAATCTACTTATTTTAGGTTTTGGTCGAAAGTGTTTTCATTTGAAATTTAGGTCTCATATGAGAACCCGGAATTAGAATTCTTTCTTATTTAGTTATCAGTATTAACAGTTTTGGTTCCAAGAGGAATCCATTTACAAAATCATATAGAGCCTTTTATTAATCTTGGTATCGGGGTAAGCATATAATAATGATATCAGGATGATTGTAGGCAGGGTTAACAAGCGGAAGTGACGATTCATACATAAAGCATATGGTAGTGACAGCTAATAAAAAGGGTTGGCGTGTTGTGGCTGTTAACAGCCGTGGTTGTGGTTGCAGCCCTGTAATCACGCCTAAGGTATCAATCATTATTAACAACTGAATTTTCTTGTTTCAGATTACATATGTAATCTCATCATTTTTCGATAAACCAAGTATTCTGTTTAGGCCATGAAACACTTCATATCCAAAAAAACCACCTGAACTGGCACTAATGTTGCAAGTAGCTAAATTAAGAAAGGGCTGTGTTTAAAAAGACAATGTAAATGGTTTTGTACTTTTGTGAGCTTAATAAATTTATTCACAAACTTTTGCACAGTTTTTTGGGGCAACATTTACGTCAGATTTTGCTGAAGTGGTAGTGCATCTTTCATCGCGATTCCCAGATGCAAATTTATATGCTGTTGGTTGGTCTTTTGGAGCAAACAATCTCGTTAAGTATTTGGGTGAGGTAATACACCATAAACTTGATATGTTTATTTACTTATCGGTAAAAAAGTAAATGTTAATAACTTAAATACTTTGGTTTCATTTACAATGCACCTGTCATTGCAGGAAGGGGATAGCTGTCTCCTTTCCGGCGCAGTGTCCTTGTGTAATCCTTTTAGTGTCGTCCTTACAGACGATGAATTGCATAAAGGGTTTAACAGAGTTTATGACAGAATTCTTGGATCTTCGCTATCTAAACTATTTTCAAGGTAGGGTTTTGCAGTCATTTTCAGGTCTAAAATCCACATGATCCGTTACATTTATGTATACTATTGTGGATCTCTAAATTTTACCAAACTTTAACTAACTTGCTTGCCATAAGTGTCATTTCTGTGACAACAAAAGTCAGCGCCACTAATATATACTGTGTGACTTATATTTGCAGACATGCTCTTCTGTTTGAAGGAATAGAGGGCGATTATAATCTTCCAGTAGCGCGTAAGAGTACATCCCTGAGGCAATTTGATGAAGCGTTCACACGAGGTACACATTTTTGTATTTTTAACTAGATCACTATTAATCATGGAAGCACGCATCTTAAAGAGCTTTTTGCGTATTTGCAGTTGGTTTGGGTTTAAAGTCAGCGGATGAATTCTACCAGAAAGTAAGCAGCAAAGATTCTATAAAGAACGTATGCAGGCCTTTACTTTGCATCCAGGTAAACGTCACTAACCAGTAACCACATAAAATACAAGTTAACACAATACGGGTGAATCATTGAATTAAAAGTTTCTGAACGCATAAGTCTATAATTAACAGGCTTCAAATGATCCCATTGCTCATATTAAAGCAACCCCTCGTGAAGATATTGAGGTATATGAACTGATTTATATTTACGTGATGTGAGGACCTCATTCACGTTGACATCAACAACTGTTTCAATAAAAAATGAGATATTAGCTGACAATTTTTAACTTGATGTTGGTTCAGGAAAATCCTAACTGTATGTTGATAGTTACGCCTAAAGGTGGACACTTAGGATGGATTGCGGGCGCTCAAGCTCCGTTTGGAACTCCTTGGACTGATCCTGTCGTGATGGATTTTCTCGAACACTTAGAAAAGAAAAACGGGTCTCTGCCTTAAGATAAGAGGAAGGTACCAGCACTCTACAGTCAACTGTAAAGTAAAGATTAAACCTTAATTAATCAATGATATTTGTGACATTTATGGCACACTTGTTTTGAAGTATATGACAGCTTGTATTTACATTCTTATTGTAAACCCCTAAAAGCTATGCACAATTTATTAACTTTAAAGTTCCTGTAAAACGCATAATTAAAGGCCGAGATCAGAGTAGTTTGACTTTTCTGAAAAGTCAACTCCTGAGTTATATGGTTTGAACTTCGAGCATTTTCAAATTAGCAGATGTATACACTATATAGATTTAAAACTAAACTTTGCATATCTGTAGGCTAGTGAAGTATTATTTTACGTTCATTGGTACCAAATCTATCATCAGCGCATCCTATTTCATGCCCAAATGTCAGTTTTAAGATGGTCAAAATGTTTATATTTTCTTATTTGAGAAACAGCCATATATAAAAACCAATAGGAATAATACAAACTATAACCCAGCCCCAAACTAGCCATATACAAGGCACGTATATAAACTACTGAAATTACGACCTTGTATTCTTGATTGCCTTTCAGGGGAAAAAAAAAAAAAAAAAAAAAAAAAAAAAGACGGCCCATGAAAATTACTAATGAAACACCAGACATAAGAAACTAACGTAGTCCATATTTTTACGCCTTGCTAACATTTTTGTTTGAAGTCGGTAGATAATTTGTGCGTCTCGATTTCATCTCAACAGATGATGTATACTTCCTCCGTCACAGATCAAATATTCATTTTCAAAGTACACACAGCTTTAGAGAAATACAATCATTAAGCATTATTGTTGAAATTTAGAAACAAACACTTATTATGAGACAATACCAAAATAGAAAAAGTGAACATTTAATTAGGGAACGAGTGAAGATGATGTAATAAAAAGGTAGCTGACATCTAGCGGTCCTCAACAGGCCAAACTGTACGAATATATATTATGTAAGATCATTCCTCATATGTTATGGGCCATCGTTGCGGCTGTTCATCTTTTTGATCATATTTCTTTCCAAAATTTCAAGCCCTTCCATATAGTATGTACAAGTACAAACCATCGATGATCATCGATGATCTTCATCAACTACAAACCATCGGTGATCTTCATCAACTACAAACACCATCGATGATCTTCATCAACTACAAACACCAGGTAAGACTATATTTCAATTTCATAAACACTAGCAGTCACCCCACCCCACCATCACTAACCCCGCCATCCACCCCACCCCACCCCACCCCATCATCACTAACCTCCGCCCACTGCCGCTAACACCACCAACCACCCCTGCCACAACTACCCACAACAAACAAAAGCCACCAATTAATTCCTCACATTACAATCCTCACGAATCTAACCCTAACCATATTTTTCAAAATCACATTACAACCAAATATACTTAAATCCAGTGAAACCCCTTTCAATTCAACCATCAGTTATACTTAATTCATTTTCAATTTCGAAAATTGATCTTAGTTTGATCCTTTTTGAAATTCTTGGTTAAATAATGTTTTATCATTTATCCATTCTTAAATCAGACCCAAACACTAGCTTTCTTCCCACACTTCCTCATCATTTTGTAAGTTGAGCCACCTTATGGAGTTTCGCGCATCCTCAGGGGAGGGTTGTTCCTCTTCTGGGGCTGGGGTGTGGCCGTGCCCGTTTAGGAAATTTCATTGTTGCAAAGATGGTAGGCCCGGTTCTGCTGGCTATCCTAGGTTACTCGCCCACATCAAGCGAGATCACTTCAAGTCGGATGATAGCAAAGATTGTCTACGGGATGCCTTATCCCTGGACTGGGATCTTTTAAGTGATGTGGGAGAAATGTTGAAGATGTTTAACCAATGGCTCTGTGGGAGGTGTATGATGTTGCATGCTCTTAGTAGGGGGTGTCACCATTCCGATGGCATCTCTACTTTTGCTCCGGGTTCGGACGTAGGTGTTGATCGGGTAGTGGGTATCCCAAAGCCATGCAGGCCCTCGGTAGACGTGGCGACCAATCTTTCAGGTGTAATGCCGGTGGATGTTGTCTTGCTAGAGCGTGTCTTATCTTTGCCTATTAAAACGGTCAAGAGTATCCCACCCAATTGTCGTTTGGCTTTCGCGCAGGTGTTGTCCTCGACATTGCGTAGGGTTGTTGCGGCTCCAGGTTCTGTAGATGCGTGGGTCAAGCTTCTCCTTTTACCTCGTTGCACGCTTCGGGTTGTTAGACCTTCTTGTCGCCAGGAACGTAGGTCAGGGAATCGCAAGTCCCTCCAATCCAGCAGCATCAACCAAGCCTTTGCTAGTTGGAAAGATGGTTCTGGTTTCAGTGAGCTTGTTTCTTCCCTTTTGGATTCCCCTAGAGTGGAGTCGAGTTCTGGGAAAGAGGCTCGGGATGGGGATTCAGCTATAAGCTCCAATGTTAGGCAGTGTTTGCGGAAGGTTGCAGACGGGCATTTCACCGCGGCTGTAAAAGTGTTGTGTTCGTCAGGTGTTGCACCTCTGAATGACTCTACTTTAAACGCTTTAAAGGATAAACACCCGGACTTGCCTCCACCGGTTTTACCGTCAGTCTTGCTTTCCGAGCCTGCATTAGTGGTTGATAAAGACTGTGTGTTGCGGCACATCCAATCTTTCCCGAAAGGGACTTCTTGTGGGAGAGATGGCCTTCGGCCCAGCACCTTCTTGATGCCATGTGTGGAGAAGGTTCTGCAACTGCTTCAGGGCTTGCCTCGGCCATTACGGATGTTGTAAACCTGTGGTTGGGGGGAAATTGTCCCAAAGTCCTCGCCGAGTTCGTTGCCTCGGCTCCCCTGACTCCCCTGCTCAAGCCTAATAATGGGATTAGGCCAATCGCTGTAGGTGCTATTTGGAGGAGGCTGGTCTCCAAAGTAGCTATGCATAGAGTCAAGAAAAAAATGGCTGCATATCTCGAGGATTTCCAGTTCGGGGTGGGGATCCCAAATGGGGCAGAGGCTGTGCTCCACAGTGCAAACAGGTACCTTAATTCTTTCCACTCAAACGGGGCTATGGCTATGCTTACGGTGGATTTTTCTAACGCATTCAACCTTGTGGATAGAACGGCTCTTTTACGGGAGGTTAGTCTGCGGTGCCCTTCGATTGCCCCATGGGTTCAATTCCTCTACGCTCAACCTGCCAGGTTATATGTCGGGGATGTTTGCCTCGGGGCTACTACCGGGGTTCAACAAGGGGACCCCCTGGGTCCTCTTCTTTTTGCTTTAGCCTTACACCCCCTTGTTCAGCGGGTCCAGGGATGTTGTTCTCTCCCTTTTCAGGCTTGGTACCTTGATGATGGCACCTTAATTGGTAACACAGCTGAAGTTGCCAAAGCTTTAAATATTATTCAGACGGAGGGCCCTATCTTAGGGCTTAAGCTTAACATCCAGAAAACCGAGGTTTTCTGGCCTTCCTGTAATGGTTTAAAGGTGCAACAAGGTCTTTTTCCCGTGGAGATCGGGAGGCCGCAAAAAGGGGTGAAACTTCTTGGTGGGACTGTCAGCAGGGATGAGGATTTTATTAGCGCCCTGGCGGTTAAAAGGGCCTCGCGTACAGTGGAACTTATGAGGTGCCTTCCTCTGCTGGAGGACCCTCAAAGTGAGCTTCTCCTTCTACGGTCTTGTATGGGAGTTGCTAAGCTGTTGTTTGGGTTACGCACTTGCCAACCTTGTTTTTCTGATGAGGCTGCGGGTGTGTTTGACAATGGGTTAAGGAGTGCTTTTGAAGATATTGTTGCTTGTGGGGGGCCCTTTTTTGGTGATCTCCAATGGAGGGTTACCTCCCTTCCTTTTCGATATGGTGGGTTGGGGCTTCTTTCAGCGAAAAATGTCTCTTCATATGCTTTTGTTGCTTCCAGGGCTCAATCATGGGAGTTGCAGGATCATATCTTGCGTAACAGCGGAGTTTTTAGCCTTGACCCTGATTATGGGCAGGCGTTGGGGCGTTTATAGGCGTCCCTCCCAGATTTTGATTTCGGCGGTTTCACTAGTAAGGACACCGCCCCCCCAAAACCTCAGGAGTCTTTGGCGAGTGCTCTCTACTGTAAAATCTCCCAGAATTTGGGAATGGACTTTGGTTTGTCCCAGCGACAGAAGGCTGTTATGGAATGTCTGCAGCAACCGCACACACAGGATTTCCTTACCGTCATCCACATTGAGGGGCTAGGGCAGCACATGTCTCCAATCGAATATCGGGCGATCCTTAAATATCGTCTAATGATCCCGTTGTTCCCAGTGGACGAGCCTTGCCCTGTGTGTCATAAGGTCGCCTTGGACAAGTTTGGGGAACATGCGGTGCACTGCAAAGAGCTCCCGGGGTTTAAGTACCGTCACGACTTGGTGCGGGATGTGTTGTTTGATGTCCTTCGGAGGGCGGGGATTTCGGCAAAAAAGGAAGCTCCAGTAAATTTCCTTACAGACCCTACTGAGGGGAGGTCCACCCTGCGGCCCGCTGATGTTTTGGTTTTTGGATGGGCAGGGGGGAAACATGCTTGTGTGGACCTCAGTGGTGTGTCCCCTCTTGTGGATCTTCGGGGTAATGGGTTTACGGCTGGGCAAGCGGTTTTGAAGGCTGAGATGAAAAAAGTGGACAAACATGATAAAGCATGCTCCGAGAATCAACACGTGTTTGTTCCTTTTGCATTTGACACTTTTGGTTCCTTAGCCCCTCAAGCTGTGCGTTTCTTGGATCGGGTTCGTAAGGTTGTTCGCAGTAATATATCGGCCCCGAGTGGTCACGATTATGTTTTCAGTAGAATAGGGTTTGCTATTCAGAAAGGGCTGGCGGCGCAGCTTGTTGCCCGCTTACCTACTACCTTGATGTAAATCCTTTTAGAAATTTAATCTATATCAAAATTAAATGGTACTAATCTAAATGCAATCGGGGTATGAAGTTTGCGCAACTATATATTTGAATGTGAGTTTATACATTTTTATAACATTAGATCTTGTAACAGTTGCTAGATAAATAATATGTTAAAATCTTTTAATATTTCATTGGAGAAATTATTTATACTCATATCTTAGACATTTATTAGAATGATTGAGTGAAACTATTACGGTTTGTTTTTTTTTTGGGTGCAAAGGGTGAAAATATATTAACCAATAAAACATATTACAACAATTTAACAGACAATTAAGTTGGACATGCCCAACCAGAGATTAAACAACAATTCATACTACCTATCCCATATCGAGTAAAACAAGTACATTCATCTCTGATACAACACAAAACAGAGTAAATTGACCGGATCATTCAGTCTGCACATCTTCCGTACAACTTCTCAGCAACAAACAACACTTCAATTCACCCAAATGCACCAATACCATAGCTTCATAACTACATTTACTCACCAACTCTTAACCTAGATCATTCAACCAACATCCATAATAACCTGGGCAAGAGAAGGCAAGGCATCATTATGCAAGCTATAGCTCCATACCACTTCATATAGGGGTATACCAAAATTCTAAATTTCCTACTTTGCAAACTAAGAGGCATCAAATTCTGGGAACACACACCCTACATGAGATCCAACCTATCCTCCTTTGGTAGTACATTGTTTGGACCAAGTAGGTTCATTTTTCGCTCTTCACTATTCCAAACAACATGCACTACCCTACTAGTTCATACTGCCCTACACAATAGGAAACCCACTTTATGGAAATACTATCAGCTGAGATATAAATAACAACATACTAATCATCAATTACCTCTACCAAGGCCTAAAGAAGAATAGCAGAAGTTCAAAATATCTAAGCATCCAGCATTACCAAGATACAGGGCCATCTATTGAGATGAACTACTTAATCTCATAATCTTCAAATGCATAAGAAGGAACCATGTTAATAACCACTTTTTTACAGAATCTTCTTGAAACTCAATTTCTGCAACAGAATCATATAAGGAAGACATATTTTGGATATCCTCCATAAATGCATAACTCTGCAGCCACAAACTGATTAGTATTGACTAATCATATATGAACATAATAGGATCATGAACTCAAGTAGTTTCTAGTGGAGGACCCCCTAGGTCAGTCCCCACCCTCTCTGGAGATATTGGCGACACCGAATCCCTAACTCCCCTAACTATTCGATCGTCCTTATCCTAGCATAATCGTTTACAAATTTGTGTGTCTTGATTCTAATTAACATTCTAATCAAGATTATCTTTAATTACGTACCGTTCTATGCTTTGATTAGGGTTTCTATCGTTATAATTTTTAGGGTTTCGATTTTTTTTTCTGGTAAGAGTGATTATTACTGACTCATCAAGTTATTTAATTACTGGTCATTAGGATGTTTGCGGTAATCCAACAAGGTTGATCGGTGCGATATACTAGATCTTAAACCCTAATTTTCTAGGGTTTTTATTTTACTAGTCATTGATAAAAGGGTGTTTGTAGTAGTTTGTATGTAGTGTAGTATGGAACGTGGGTTTTTGAGTTCGGATGGGAGAGGCGTTAAACAAAAAAGGATGTCAATACTTCCGGTAATGTAAGTGATAGTGGTAATGTGGTTAATTCGAGTAATGGTGTTGAACCTGCTGTGCATGCGGATTTGAAAATTTTGGGTACTAATTTGGGGAATGTTAATGGTGGTGGGGAGGATTGTCAAAAGAATTTAAATGTGAATAAAACTAATGCGAAGAATCATAGGAAGGTAGTTTTTTATTCTCCTGATGTTGACGTTGATGAGGTGGAGGGCGTGGAAATTGATCAAGCTAAGTCGAGTAATGAAGGTTTTAAGTCTACTTCATATGCTTCCATGTTTAAAGAAAACACTCCCAATGTCCCTATTGTTGCATTTTCGGAAGTTGGTCTTAATTTAATCACTACTCAAATTGGTTGACCTGTAATGCTCGATGCTTATACGAGTTCTATGTGTCTTAATACTTGGGGGCGTATTTCGTATGCACGGGCTCTTATTGAGGTTTCGGCTACTAAGGCTCTTGTAGAATCTGTTATCGTGGCAATCCCATTTCAAAATGGGTCGGGACATTCTTCGGAAACTACTGGCGTTGAATATGAGTGGCAACCTCCTCAGTGTGAAACTTGTAAGATATTTGATCATATTGATGATCGAAGCCCTAAGAAGGTTAGGGTCGTGGAGCAGAATGTTGTCAAGGATGACGGGTTTGTAGAGGTTAGACGTAAAAATGGGAAAGGTAAGCAACCGTCTAAAGCTAAGCATATTGATGGGATCCGGTTGAATAATCCTAAGCCTAACTTCTATTACCTTCCGGTCAGAAAACCCAGTAAGGGAGATGATGCGGCTTCCACATCGCAACCAAGTAGCTCCAAGGAGCTAGATTCGGCTGAGGTTTTGGCATCAAAACAAATAGGAAATACGGATACATCTAGCAAGCCTCATGCAATTCATAAAAACACATTTAAGGATGATATTAATCTTGTCTCTTTAAAGAACTCATTTAATGCTATTACGAACGAAGACAATGGTTTTTAAACGAACAATGAGAAAGGGACGAATAAAGTGTTATTGGAAGCTCAACATTTGAGAGTGATAGTGATGATGATGAAGTTTTGGAGGTTCACAATGAAACTTCTAGTTACATGGCATTTGATGGTTCTCGAGCCTGTAAGAAGAGCTTATATGAGCAATAGAAGGAAGATACCTATGATCAAAACCCTTATGATGATGATGAATTTGATGATTGTTGTTTGACTAGTGCTCAAATGGCGTATGCTAATGCATATGACATTCATCTTCGTAGTCAAATTAGATTTTTTTTTTTTTTTTTTTTTTTTTTTTTTTTTTTTTTTTTTTTTGCATAAGTATGGCATGTCATTCTTATACTAGGGTTTAGGCTTTAAGCTATATAGGTTCTTTGGGTGTGCCCGTTTAAGCTGAGATGTGTGATTCACCCTCATAGGTTGTACTAAATTGTTCTTTTGGAGTAATATATTTTACCGGGGAAACCCTTTTGAAACACCCCCAAACCAGTGCAGCGGAAACGGTACTAGGATTTGGGATGCTACTAAATTGGTTCACAACACAAAGCATAGGGAAACGGATTCACCTCATCCGTTTTAGAAAAGAAATTTCATAATCATAAATATTAAGTTTACATCATAAAAATAGTGCGAAAATATATGGCCCATTTAAATAAGTGGTCCCAAATGTAAAAGAGTCTTGGTTGTGTAAAAACACTTCTGAAATAATCTATGACCGTGCCATGCCAAGCGCCCTAAAAGTAAATCATGCAGCAGCAAAGATCAAGCACCTGAGAAGTACATGCTAAAAGTGTTAACACGAGGTTGGTGAGTTCATAAGTTTAAGTAAATAGAAATACAGAGTAAAAGAAATGTGAGTTCAAAAGAAATTTTTATGGCCATTGTGTCGCTCACAATGTCATATAAAAAAGTTTACATTTAAGTAAATTAGAAATGTGGACCACAAGGTTTTTGAGAGTGATTCATAGAACACACAAAAAGTCATGTAGAGTATCAGTGACCACTGCTTCACTCACAGCGTCAAGAAGAATTACAGCAAATTAGACCATAAAGTATTAAACATAAAGTTGGACCATAAGCAAAGCATGTGAACACTACAACGCATATAGTGTCCCCCAAAAGTAAAGTCAAGTCTATTACGTTAGCACTAAGTTTCATGCAACCGAAGCTACGACATTGTGCATGCTCTAGAAGCATGTTAAGTAATAAATGCCCGGCAAGTGTTTATCCTGATACACTTGAATTCCGAAATGATATAAGCCCGAAAGGTTGGCTTGACCAATAGCGGCGGGGGCGTCAACCCCGATATATCTATCTATAAGACTCGTGCTTCCCGCAGTAATTAACGGTTCAAGAATTTGGGCAATGGGATACAAAGACTTAGGCTAATTCCCACGTAATAGTTTAATAAAAGCATAAGTTCAGTTTCAAGCCCGAATAAAAGTTTTGCATGTTTCTCACCCCAAAGATTTAATCAAGTATTAAGAGTAAAATCGGGGCTTTAAACTCATGTATATGTTTTCAAAGTACTTGTGTCCATGAGTAAGAAATCTAGTAAGTAATGAGTAAGTACGTAATGCACCCGGGGAATCGAACAAGTATTTGGGTAAGGGGGAAAATGTCCCCATGTAAATAAATCATGTATAAGAGTGATTTGAATAAAGAGTTTAAGTAAAATGAATAAGTAAAGTGTGCATGTATTCTTACCCGAAAATAGTTTAAAACAAGTAAAGTAAGGGCCATGAACTCACCTCAGCGAATGATGAACAAAGTATCACAAACCGTATCAAGTAGTAGGGCACAACGGTACCGGCTCAACACAACCTAATAAGTATATAGTTTGTCTCAAAATATATCCCGTAAAAATAGTATAATTCGTATGAGTTTTCAAAAGATAACGTGTTTTAGTTTTCGTGGAAGACTCGTATCATTGTTTGTAAAAAGTTTGATATCATCATTCGTAAAAAGTTTAGTATCACTGTTCGTAAAGAGTTTAGTATCATTGTTCGTCTGGTGGTATGAAAACATAGACTCGAAATACAACTCACATTAAAGTATAATATATACAATATATATTATATAGAGAGAATAATTAAGAGAATAATCAAGGAGAACGAATAAAGGAAAATAGGTAAGAAGATAAGAAATGAAATAAGTCAATGGTAAGTTTTGGTGTTTACCCAATAATCCCAAATAGTTTGAAAAAGTCTTTTAAGTTTTATAAGAAAACACAAGTTAATTCAAATAGTAAGTGATTTTATAACTAAGTAAAACTATATGTTTCGATCTTTGTCGGGTTTTATAACAATAAAAGATGTTTGAAATAAAAGTATAAGTTTAGAAATTTTATAAAGTTTCGGCATGACTCGTCCGTTTATACAACGTTTCCAAGTCAATAGACTTTAGTAAAACTTAATTTTCCAAAACAATATTTCCCGACAATTTCCGATTTAACACATGTTTGTGTTTGTTAATACAAACACGTTACAATAATAATTTAAACCAAATAACAATTAGTAATTAATCAAATTTTAGATTATTTATTGGTTATTGGGATTTGTGGCCTGTTACTAGTCAAATAAGTATTAATTTGATAGTTTTGGTCCGTTATGAGTCTAATATATTAAATTCGTCAAGAGTCCAATATATCACATCCGTCTCGAGTCCAATTTGTCCAATATTAGTCTAATTGTCCAAATAATGTCAATCCGATATAAATCCAAGTAGTTCAAGTGATAGTCCAATGTACAAAGTCCGTTAAGCATTTGTTTTGTTCAATACCAAGTATCAATCCCAAAGTATTTCCGAAACGTACCAATGAGTCCATGTGTCAACACAAATAAAATAAGATTAGTTAGTCGAAAAATTCAATCAATCCCACAATAACAAGCTTTAAAACAAATCGAACACACTTTATGGGCTTCGGCCCGAACTAAACCCAAACGTCAATACCACATGGGCTTCGGCCCAAGGCATTCCAAACACAAACACGCTCTTTGGGCTTCGGCCCAAGGTAAACTCCAACCGAACGCACCCTTGCGGGTTTCCTTTGCACCCGAGACCAAAGCAAAACACCCCCTTGGGTCTCATTTACACCAAAAGCAAACAAACACTCAATTAAGCTAATTAACAAAATGAGTAAGACCTAACATTTCCAAGAATATGCATAAAATTAAATAAGCTGGAAATATGCTTGAACAAACGCACACCCTCTCGATTTCGCTAGTTGAGTCGAGACCAAAACAAACAACCCTCAAATACGTTAAAAGAGCTTATTACAACACGAACAAGTTTATTAATAACATTCAAATAAGTTGAGACTTTTGAAATAAGCTAAAGTGAACCAAAATAAGCTAAATCCAAGACCAAAACCCGAGACCAAATGGCTCGACCTGAAACCCATACGGGTTTATTTTTACACCGAACCAAACAACACAAAAATAAGTAAATCGGTTCAAAAATAAGATTCAAATAAGCTAAAAATCATAAGTCGAAAATAATACCACACGAACCAATGATAACTATAATCAAAAACATTTTTAAACGGTTTGTATCATTTCGTCTTTTGTAAAAATTGCTTTTTCATTCGTATCAAATAAAAAGAAATGATAAGGAATAGTTTTTTATGTGTTTTTGAACATACCACGAGAGGAAGAAGGACGATAAAGGTGGATAGACACAAGGTACGACCCACAACCCACAAGCAAAACCCAATGTAATCCTATTCGTGACCCAAGCATCATGATCTAAACCCGATTCAACCTTTACAACCTTCAAACACCTTATTTCTTAACCCTTGGTGGTGGTGGCGGCTGCCGGCGATGTAGAGAGAAGGAGGAGAGGTGTAAGATTAATTAGGGTTTGTGTGTGTGTATGAAAATGAGAGAAACCCTAAATCGTTATATATATATATATATATATATATATATATATATATATATATATATATATATATAGTATCTTTATTTTCAGAACCCTGTTAAGTGCGGGAACTACGAGAACTCCAATTTTGCATTAGAAAACATGCATGTTCATATAAAACATGTATGTTTTCTTGCATACACCTTAATACACATAATACATGTTCATATAAAAACCTGTTAAGTGCAATAGATCAATGCAAAATGGTTTTATTTTTAGAACCCTGTTAAATGCGGAAACTGCGAGAACTCCAATTATGCATTAGAAAACATGCATGTTCATATAAAATATGTATGTTTTCTTACATACACCTTAATACGCAGGCATGTGTATTAAGGTGTGTGTAGGAAAACATACATGTTTTATATGAACATGCATGTTTTCTAATGCAAAATTAGAGTTCTCGCAGTTCCCGCACTTAACAGGGTTCTGAAAATAAAGCCCCCTATATATATATATATATATATATATATATATATATATATATATATATATATATATATATATATATATATAGTAAATTACATGGTTGGTCCCTGATGCGTGCTGTGTGTCATTGCGGTATAGTTACGCATTTAGCAGTGTTAAGCGGTTTTAATGCCTATTCAAGTTTTACATTTATATTTAGCCGACTTATCAATAACACACACACTTAACGAGCAGTGTACCCGGTACGTATGTATATAGTGGTAAGCAGAGTGTCGATCACTAAGAGTGAAATGTATTATCTAGTTATTCTGATTAGTATTTTAATATCTAAGTTAGCTATACAACCTAATCTAACGCAAAGGGGGGTTTTCAGCCTGAGAGACTGGCACGGTTTTGGGTGATTAGGCTAACTAAACTACTCCTAAACTACTGACCAATTACTTATTATACAGATATAGAAGTATGCATGTACACAAATAGATACGTAGAGACAATAAGAAGTCCTGTCCTTATGATTAAGATAGTTTGTCACTTGTTTTATTGCTAGTTTTATATGAAGTGCATATAATTAAATCTTTCTCGTTGGCTCTAATCTTATCGGCGAGTAAACTCTTAATGATTACTTATGACTATCCTACTTATCTAAAGACATTAGAATAAATAGGCGAGGAAAGAGGCATGGCGACCCGATCAATGCTCAGCTAGACACAGAGGTTATCAATGCACTAATAAAAGTTACCAAAGACATCAAACAAATAAACTTTAATCGATGGGAAAGCAATTTTAAGGCGGGTAAACGGTCGTTATCGCGAACTACCGGCCATCTATCCTGATGGATTAAAGAGTACTATTACAATAAAACAAAACTACCTAATGAATTAAATATACATGCAGGACCTTCTTACAGCTCTAGTATCTTCTGTTGGGTGTGTCTTATGCACCTTCTTCTTCTGATTTCGACTTTAGGGTTTGGTAAAAGGTCTCTTAAATTCGTATGGTCTTGGGGTATTTATAGTCTTCTGTCTGAGGGATCGATGCGGCGCATGTAGTAGTAGATGCGGCTCATTGACTTAACTTCGCGTGGGGTCAAAGATTAATATATTCTGGAATATTCGTACACCGTCTTCAGATGCGGCGTAACTTGATCTTTGTATGCGGCGCATGTATATTAAGTCTTGGATCATGATCTGGTGAAATCTTGATAGAGATACGCCGTATTGTGATAAGTGTATGCGGCGTATCTAGAGTAGAACAAGCTTGATCTTCTTCGTTGACCAAAGTTTCATATGCGACGCATGTCAGAATGGCATGCGGCACATTCTTCAAAGTCAGGCAATGGTCTTCGAATTCATCTAAGTATGATGTTGCGTCGTATCTGTTGAATGAGATACGGCGCATCTTCTGGATTCCAGTAGACTTTTGACATCTTGCTCGTTTTGCTCCATATTTAGTCCAAAATCGCCAACTTTCACCAAATACCAGTTTTTCCCTGAGAATTATAAAAGTAAACATAAAAGCACCAATTCTCATACATAATACAATATAACTGGTCAATTAGATAGGATAAATGATGGTATAAATATGTACTTATTTGAGTTCATCAAATATCCCCCCACTTGAACTTTACTTGTCCCCAAGTAAACCTTAGAATTAATCTTATGAAAATAGGTCCCAAAAGGATTTTTATCATTAAGCACGTATTCGTCTATTGTCATTATCACACAACTAAACACTTAACGAAGTAGAAACCAAAATGATATTTCAATGTTAAAACAATTCTAAATCGTTTAGTTGCTCAGTCGTGACGAATATTCTATCATAAGCTTGGCAAGGATACGCATCTCCCCCACTAAAGCCAAGGAGTAACAAGTCTAAAGCGGTAAAAAGGGTTTTGAGGCTTAAGGGTTAAACATAGCTTTGTTCGAACATCTCCTGCACAAACTTAGTAGATCGCTAGCGTGAGTCCTCGAAGCTTCTCCTAGCGGATGGTCACTAATGTGCACCTTGGATCGCTAGCGCGTTACTTGCGTAACGGATGGTCACCAATTCCTACACTAGATCACTAGCGTGCTATTCGATTAATCTAATAGTCGGATGGTCACTACCTTATTCACACATTTGATACTCTTACTTAGCCACCATTATATCCGGATGCTCGAGAGCTAACAACGAATATAACAATACGGTTGGGTATGGATAACATTTAGGATATAAATTTGTGTAAAAGAAAAATAAACAAAACGAATAGATTAAAATCCTAAGTGTGGTTAATTACTTTCCCAACCATCCCATGAATAAGACTCAATATATTGGATAACTCACGCTTTAACACTTGAAACACACACGCTTTAGGTAGACATGAATTATACTCAATAAAATCTCAATCAAAGAACAATCCTTAGTTGGCGTTCCCATAACGTCCAACTCCCATTCAATCCATAGATATAGTATAATAACAACAATACAAATAACAACTTTACATAACTTTACAATGTTGGATTTAACAAACTTCCAACTTCTTCTTTCTTTTTCTTTTCATTTTTTTTAACATAAACATAAACATAGATGTGTAAAATTTCACCACATCACTATAATGATAACTCTGGATAATTTTTCCGTACTTTCCATGACTTTAGAAATAACTATAATAGTGAAAGTAGTAAACACACGAAAAACAAGACTCAAAATATACCATATCTACTTTCACTCCAATTGCATTGGGCAATTTCCCGACCTAACCAAAGATAATGAATTACGCACGCGAACACAGGTAATGTAAGGAAACACACTTTGCCTAAAGCAATTAACCACGGATTTTAAATCTACAGGGTAGGCTAAGGTGTAAGGGTGTAACGAAACATTTTAACAAAGGGTGTAAATCATAAAGGAATGGCTCTACGGGTGTTTCTAGGGGTATCTTACTCTAAAAATGAGAGTAACAAAAGGGTTTATACGGGGGTTAACTAACCGGTGTAGTTAGTTAATAAACATAACATATAAAGGCTTTTTGGGTGTAAACCTAGAAATTTACCAAGTTAGACAAGTCACTCCAATTATATCAATAATACTCATTATGGTGGTCTCGAATAGTATACAAGCCAAGTTCTAAAGTTTACAAGTCACCGGCACACTAAAGTTTTGATATTTTTGGAAAGAATAGAGTTATGTGTGCGGTTATGTAATGTAGACTTTAAAGAAAAACATGCTAAATTTTTTTTAAATTTTGATATATTAAGCACATTTTAAGCATATTTTGAAAAGTTTAGGACAAGTAAATGTTCTAATTCTCCATCCCCACTTAAGTTGAACAACGTCCTCGTTGTTCTTGTCAAAGGTTGAAAACAAGGAAAATAAAAAGAATTAGAACAGAAAAACTCCCCTGAGATTTGCTCAGTATGATCTTCCGTTATGCGTTTATTGAGCAAAAATCAACTTTGTTGTGGATGTTGGCTTTAAAGCTTCAAAATTTGTTGTATCCACAAAAAGTGCAGGAAACTATAAGACCATAACTATCTTCACACACCTGAGTTAATGAAGGTTCAACTTGCATAATACATTAGTAGTTAGTGAAAAATAAAATAAAAATAAAATTGTAAATCATCAGGTCAGTCGATGCGCCGTATCTTATGGAAGAAGATACGCCGTATCGAACCTGGAATTATTACGAAATAAAATAAAATATAAGATAGGATGCGTCGCATCTGTTTTACTGGATGCGGCGCATGTAGTTACAAAACAGACTGTTAACAGTCTGCTGTAATATCGGTATGTTTTCACGACTTATCTCTTGGTTTTTCCTTGTTCACTCATGCTGAACTTAATGCCAGTCTTTAATTAAGCACTAAAGAGAAAAACATAAACTGAAACATGAACATTAAGCATGATGATTAGTACATAACCCAAGTAAATAGTAATAATAATGTCGTGAAACATGTCCATAAAACCAAAAAGATGATAAAAGTGTCATGCGGTAGGCTGGTCCGGAGTCACATCATCATCACGTGCTCCTGAAGTGCTAGCCTCGTCAATCCTCCTGCGAACTCTGCGCTCATAAATGGCCGCTCATAAATGGCCGCCGACTGAACATGAGTACCATCAGGGAGGTCGTGACTAATCCCCTGACGAGCCATTACCCTGCTAACACCGCTAACTAGCCATCCCACATCTCTCCTGACCTCAGCAAGCTCCACTCACTGCGCCTCTAAACTCTCTCTCATCATCCTAACCTCTTCCTCTACTCTCTCAACTCTCTGACTCACTGTACGTGCGGCTGGTGGCTGGGGTGCAGGTGCCTCCTCCTGAGCTGGAGCAGCAGCTGGAGCTCTCTGAGGATCTCCCTGCTCCGGCTCATCATCAGCCTGCCTAGCTCTCCCTGCTAGGACCCAATAGTAACCTCCCATAATCGACTCACATATCCCCAATCTCACAAGATAATCACCGTCAATCACAGGTAACCTGGCCACATCAATATGAAATCTCGGGGGACCATCACCACCAAAAACTCCAAAATGTCTAGCCAAGCGGGAAACAAAGTGACCCCCGGTCATCCTACTCCTCCCATCTCTACCCAGAGCTATGTGATGCAAATAATGAGCTAAAAAGTGCGGGACGTTCAACACGGGTCCCTCATCCATACTCCTGAGTAGGAAAAGGTCAAGAGTGGTCACCTTTTCAGGCGACTGACCTCTCCCAGCAATAGTACATGCGATCAGCCGATGACACAGTCTCCTAAAGGGCTCTCTAATCAAAGTATATGATGGGGTGGTAGAAGTAGAGTCACCATCAGAAGAAATCCTCTCCCAGTAATCTCCCAACAATGTCCTATCTGTGACTATGCGTAAACTGTCAGTCCAGTAGGCAGCAAAACCTGGAGATGCCATTTCCTCCTCAGTATGTAATCCAAAAGCCAGAATGAACTCCCTCATAGACATACTCCTAGCAACCCCACCAAGTCTAAATACTAAAGCTCCTGCCGCCCTAAGATCGATCTCAGTCTCTCTGTAGTGAACTGTAGAGAAGAACTCTAACATCAAAACCTTAACCAAAGGCTCCCGAATCTCAAACAATCTCCTCCAGGCACTAGACCTAAACAAAACCTGCTCCTCATCATCCCTGTGAACCATCTCCAACCTATCCCTTACCAATGCAGCTACGTGTCCCCCATTAATCTGTTCAACTGTCTCAAAATCCAAAACCGGTACACTGAACTCCTTCCTATGATAGAAACGTCTGAGTCTTCTGAGATAATCCTCCTCAGACCCAGGAGTCAGTCCCATAGTCTCGAAACGGAGCCACTCATGCCTGTTAGCAACAACGGGTATGTCCATCTAAAACAAAGTTTTAGGTTAGAAAAACAGTTCTGATATATAACCGATACGGCGCATTAGATAGTCAATGCGGCGTATCATGAATGCGGCGTATAATAAAAAGGGATGCGGAGCATATCTCATTATTGGATAACACAGCATATAATAAATCTTAATGCGGCGTATACGAGATGCGTCGCATCATTATTTCCCAATACGGCGTAACTTAAGAAAAAGAATATAATTTGGAAATAACTTATTACGCCGTATCAAGTAATACAGATGCGCCGCATCTATGAAAGCATTAATATAAATAAAGGGGGTCAGGCACGTTTTCCAAGAATCCGACCCCGTTACGTAAACTACCACTCAGCATCAAGTCTCAATATACTCCGTATATCAAAGTTTTGTTTTCATCTCATCCCCCACAAATCATTTTCCCACCAAAAATAAATTTAAACACCGAAAAAACCCTAATTCCAAATTAGATTAAATTCGACCAAATAGCAACGATCAATCGAAAATTATCCTAGGGGAAATTATCAATATATCGTTCTAACCGATTCCCCTAATCTAATTTTCCCTAATTCGATCGACTTACAAAAACCCTAATTTTATAAAAAATTACAAATTGTAAAATTCAAATAAAAGTTAAGTTTGATTATTACCTTTAGCTTGTAGAGAGACCGAATCAATTGAATTTTGGTCGAATTTAAGTTTTTGGGTTTGTGCATGTTTTTTACTGTGTGTCAAATTTGGGGGTAAAAGTAAAAATCCGGCGCATCTCGGTGATATTTATAGGGTAAAAATGATGCGCCGTATTTCAAAATTAACTTGCGTCGTATCGATTAAATTTGTTGACTAGTCTACAAGTTCAAATAAATTAGGGATGCGGCGCTTTTGTATTTTTATATCCGCTGTATTTCAGTGTCAATGAACAAAAATTAAACAGGGAACGTACCTTGGCCATCGCAATACTTTTCATTGTTCACTGTCTAAAATTTAAGTGGCATACCATGTTGTAATAGATTTTGCAAAAATAAGATTAAATTGGCATAACCAGCTTATAGTAAATTATGATCTCATGATTCAGTAGATTAAGAATTTATTCCTTAAGGAACAAATTTCGTTTCAAGTTTGCAAAATTGAGATCATGGTAAAGATAATTCTAATTCACTTTTGAAGTCAAATGTTCGGGAGAAAGTTTGGAAAGGGATTCTCCATTTATGTTAGTGAATTAAAGAAAATACCTGGATTCCAAATCGAAAATATATTACAATTTACCGATAGTTTTCCCAGCTATTGCGAATTCGATCATTCCATCAAACGTATCTTAGCTTGGTTCAGGATGTATTCTTAAATAATGATGTTTCGGCTATCTTCAATCCTGAAAATAAATCAACTTGTACGCGAGAGTAGTGAAGTGATCAAAGTAATAATCAAAAATCAATTAAATTTATTAAATTTAAATGCGCCGTATTAACAAAAGTTAATGCGCCGTATTTTCGTTACGATTCAAAATTTAATATTTTTGATTTTTAGCAGATGCGCCGTATCGTTGAAAATCGATGCGTCGCTTTAGTTTAATAAATCGAGAAAACTGTTTTTAATTTAAAAAGTAAATACGCCGTATCTGTTAAAACAGATGCATCGTATGGCGTTAGGGTTTAGAAAAATTTCTTATTAAAAACAGAATACGCCGTATCTTGGGGAAAGATGCGTCGTACTCGAATTTATTAAACGCGTTGTATATTTAAAGAAAAACGCAATACGCCGTATCTGATAAATCAGATGCGCCGTATCGTTTGTATCAGCACAATACAACGACAGCAGAATGCAGAAAATATACAGAAAATAAAAAGAAAAACAAAAAATAAACAAAAACAAACAAAAATACAGAAAAATAAAACACACAAAAACAGAAAGTATGCAAATTCTACAATGAATGCAATCTATCTAATATACAACAAAGCTACAATCTAAAATCTAATATACAATCTAATTAAAATACTTTTCAAATTAACAGATAATAACTATTCAGTCCCCGGCAGCGGCGCCAAAAACTTGATGCGTGCTGTGTTTCGTTGCGGTATAGTTACGCATTTAGCAGTGTTAAGCGGTTTTAATGCCTATTCAAGTTTTACATTTATATTTAGCCGACTTATCAATAACACACACACTTAACGAGCAGTGTACCCGGTACGTATATATATAGTGGTAAGCAGAGTGTCGATCACTAAGAGTGGAATGTATTATCTAGTTATTCTGATTAGTATTTTAATATCTAAGTTAGCTATACAACCTAATCTAACGCAAAGGGGGGTTTTCAGCCTGAGAGACTGGCACGGTTTTGGTTGATTAGACTAACTAAACTACTGACCAATTACTTATTATACAGATATAGAAGTATGCATGTACACAAATAGATACGTAGAGACAATAAGAAGTCCTGTCCTTATGATTAAGATAGTTTGTCACTTGTTTTATTGCTAGTTTTATATGAAGTGTATATAATTAAATCTTTCTCGTTGGCTCTAATCTTATCGGCGAGTAAACTCTTAATGATTACTTATGACTATCCTACTTATCTAAAAACATTAGAATAAATAGGCGAGGAAAGAGGCATGGCGACCCGATCAATGCTCAGCTAGACACAGAGGTTATCAATGCACTAATAAAAGTTACCAAAGACATCAAACATATAAACTTTAATCGATGGGAAAGCAATTTTAAGGCCGGCAAACGATCGTTATCGCGAACTACCGGCCATCTATCCTGATGGATTAAAGAGTACTATTACAATAAAACAAAACTACTTAATGAATTAAATATACATGCAGGACCTTCTTACAGCTCTAGTATCTTCTGTTGGGTGTGTCTTATGCACCTTCTTCTTCTGATTTCGACTTTAGGGTTTGGTAAAAGGTCGCTTAAATTCGTATGGTCTTGGGGTATTTATAGTCTTCTGTCTGAGGGATCGATGCGGCGCATGTAGTAGTAGATGCGGCGTATTGACTTAACTTCGCGTGGGGTCCAAGATTAATATATTCTGGAATATTCGTACACCGTCTTCAGATGCGGCGTAACTTGATCTTTGTATGCGGCGCATGTATATTAAGTCTTGGATCATGATCTGGTGAAATCTTGATAGAGATACGCCGTATTGTGATAAGTGTATGCAGCGTATCTAGAGTAGAACAAGCTTGATCTTCTTCGTTGACCAAAGTTTTATATGCGACGCATGTTAGAATGGCATGCGGCGCATTCTTCAAAGTCAGGCAATGGTCTTCGAATTCATCTAAGTATGATGTTGCGTCGTATCTGTTGAATGAGATACGGCGCATCTTCTGGATTCCAGTAGACTTTTGACATCTTGCTCGTTTTGCTCCATATTTAGTCCAAAATCGCCAACTTTCACCAAATACCTGTTTTTACAAGAGAATTACAAAAGTAAACATAAAAGCACCAATTCTCATACATAATACAATATAACAGATCAATTAGATAGGATAAATGATGCTATAAATATGTACTTATTTGAGTTCATCAGTCCCTGTGGTTTGTCCAAAATAACAACTTTCGTCCCTCAAAGTTTAAAGTTTCATTGGTAGTCCCTAAGTATGTAAACAAATAACACACCTGGTCCTATAGGGACCATTCATGTTATTCTTTGGAGGCGAAAATTTCACATATAGGGACCAGGTGTGTTATTTGTTTACATACTTAGGGACTACCAATGCAACTTTAAACTTCGAGGGATGAAAGTTGTTATTTTGGACAAACCACAGGGACCAACCATGTATATATATATATATATATATATATATATATATATATATATATATATATATATATATATACTAGTGGCCATGACCCGCCCCATGGGCGGGTACGTTTTGTGATTCGCATTAGACATGTGATATTTTCTTTTCTGTTTGGATATGTTTTATAAGCCCGTTGGGCATGACTTATAAGACCGCCCGATGGGCAGTCATATAAGTCCGCCCTGAAGGGCGGACACGACTTATAATTATCATTGGCATATTTTATCATAGCGAAAGAAGGATGGTAAAAATTGTTGGAAAGTGTACATGTTAAAAGAAAAAAGGGTCGAACATAAAAACTTTTAGGGAAAGAAGGATTGCTGTCTTGCAAGTTCCATACATATGGCACCTATGATCAAAGATTACACATAACAAATAAGTATTATTGTGATAATCATATTTAGTTACAGTATGATATATGTACCTGATCCTTTAGTGAAAATAGAAAGGGTTGTAGTGGTCATGACCCGCCCAATGGGCGGGTACATTTTGTGATTCGCATTAGACATGCGATATTTTCTTTTCTGTTTGGATAAAGAAAGATGGTAATTTTAAAACAAAAAATATATTCGGGGTTGCCCGATTAACCCCCATAAGAAACTTTAATATTTTTCCATTACCTTTCCTTGTTTTTTTAAATGTCCCATTTTTCATATGTTTTTGTTATAATAGAGCTTAATTGGGTTATACCCATAACCAGAATAACCCTTATTCATGTCGGGTTAATCTGAATAGCAGCCTTAGATGCAACAAATTTTCAAACAGGGTGTTAGTATGACAAATGTATAGTAAGCATACCTTCTTCCTCATGAACACCATTTTCAACAGCATCAACATTTGATGCTGCAGCTTTAATGGCTGATGCAGTTGGTGGGACATTGTTCACCTGCTGCTCTTGTTTCCTTGGTTGAGCTTTCCTTGGAGCGGCTGCTGGGGATGAGAAAGGAGCGGCATTCTGCTTCATGGCATATACCTTCAGTAATAATCATACATATCAGAAATTACAGCAAGGGAATGGGCGATTTGGATTGGTCTGTTGAGCTTTACAAGCAAACTTTTGGTGAAAGGTTTGTTGTGGATCCAAATGTCGTGCAACTTGTGATCGATGGATTGGTTAAGGAGTCGAAGACTAAAGAAGCGAAGGAGCTTGTGGGGATTGGATACTCGAATAAGTTTCGACGTATTTGGTTATGCCTGCAGATGAGTAATGTTTGAACTTTCATTATTGTTTATCAGATGTTTTCAAAATTATGTGATTACTGGCCGAAAAATTTATTAGAAAGCCAAGTGATTCCTTTTTTGTTAACTTTACTATTAGAGTTTATTATCGGGGATGTTCTTGTTGTTATGCTTTTCATAAAATTAAAGTATGTTCTTGTTGCATATCGTTGAGCTTCTTTGCTTGCTTTAAAATATGTAATGAGTTTCAGTTTATATGTTACTATATATCCGTCTAAACATCCTACAATCTGTCTTATTTACATCTTACACCACATAAGTGCAAAAGAGAAGTAAATAGTAACTCAGCAACAAATTTCGATTGTTATGTTATATTCATTCATATAAAACCGTTATGATTCTGGAAATAATAGTAGAACAATATGTGCATTTCTGAATCAAAAAATGGCATATTGATTTAACAATATATTGTTTCCCGGAGTAAATACAGTAGAATGCCTTGTAGCTTTGAGTTAAAGCTCGAGTATTTAGCTTCTTTTCAAGCAATTTTTCCCGTCTAAGAGCATCTAGCGCCTCTGCTTGCTTTCCTGCACGTTTCAATTGTACTGCCTTCACCTTCTCCGCCTTAATCTGTTCTTCCAGCTCTGTTCTATCTTCGTTCGTGGTGTCAGTCTTGTTGACCACTGCTTTAGCCTTAACTGGCTCGGCCTGAACTTTGTTTACAACTGGTGTAGTCTTAACCGGCTGTGTCTTCTCAGGTGGAGACTGGGCAACAGCACTTTCTATTCCTACCTCTCTAAGAGCAGACAAAAGTTGAGGATCAAGAAGATCCTCAACACCGACGTCGTCAACGGGTCCTGCCGGTTTCTCGGTGGCAGCTTCTAGTTGACTTTCAAGATTCTTAGCCAATTCAAACTCGGCATCTGCTTCCTCTGTCCGGCCTTCTCTTCTCAGCTTAAGTGATTGTTTCTTGTGACTTAATGATTGCTGCTGCAATTTGAATCGGTCACGAGACGATAGTTTAGGTGGAGTGTTGTCTACTTCTTCTTTTTGTGTGACCTGCACAAGTTCAGAACTGTTCACTTTGCTAGTACTTGGAACCGGGTTTCTATCCATCATATCCGAATCCGTGTTTTTATTATCCACAACTATACTCTCTTTTCTAGAAGTTTAGCTTGCTTCAGTTCCTCCTTAGCTTCCGCAATCCTTCCTTCCCTCTTCAAGATGAGTGCTTTCTTTTTGTGAGCCAGGATCTGTTGTTGGACTGAGGTTGACTCGTTTACACCAACTTGAGGCTTTTCATCTACAATAACCGCACCAATGTTACTAATTGTTACAAAAGCTTCTTCCTTAATTTCTGTTTTAGGCGCGTAATGAGGATGTCATTGGCAACTGTTTTTTTGTCTGCATATATGTCCACGTTCATTTCTTGTTTTGGCGCTTCCTGTTGGATCGTAAACTTGATTTAGTCCAATAAAGATTGGACTGTCCATAAAAGCCCAAGCCCGTGATCAAGAAGATTCTAGAATGACGAAGATTGGTATGGAAGCTTTTAGAAAGTCGTAGAATGGTATGGAAGCTTCTAGAATGTTGAAGTAGATGATATCTACTAGAAGTATCTAGCTAGTTGTGATAGAAATATCTAGTAGGATTTTTCTAGAATTAGATAATTAGATAAGGATGATGATGTATTAAGAATGATCAAGATGATACAAGAAGTATATAGATCGTAGTAGAGTATCCATGGAAATATCTCGTCTCTAGAATATTCCATGGAGTAGTATAGATAGATGTTAGTGTAATGCATTTGGATGTACCTAAGCAAAGCTTAAGTAATAAAAGTTCCATTGTAAAAACTCTCTAAGTATTCCTCTCTTCATCAAGTATAAGCCTAAAAGGCCTTCCTGTTTCCAACAAAGTGGTATCAGAGCTATAAGATCGAGATGTCAAGTGCAATGAATTTGTTCCAATTTCCTCGTCTTACCAAAGATAACTATGGTAGTTGGTGTATTCGAATGAAGGCGTTACTCGGTTCACATGATGTGTGGGAGATAGTAGAGAAAGGTGTTGAGAAAATTGATGATGAAAGTTCGTCGAATGCCGCCCAAAGGGTGGAGTTGCAAAAGGCAAGAAAAAAGGATCAAAGTGCTTTTACATTCATCTATCAATATCTTGATGATGCGATGTTTGAGAAAGTTGCAAATGCAATCACTTCAAAGGAAGCGTGGGAGATCCTTCAAAATGCTTTCAAAGGAATTAACATGGTGAAAAAGGTATGCCTTCAAACTCTTAGAGGAGAGTTCAAAAAACTCCAAATGAAGGAATCCGAAACCATTTCGGATTATTTCACTCGTGTCTTAACCATTTCAAATGAAATGAAGAGAAATGGTGAAAGCTTGAGTGACACAAGGGTGATAGAAAAGATTCTTCGCTCTTTGCCACCAAGCTTTGATTACATTGTCGTGGCCATAGAGGAGTCAAAAGACATAGACTCAATGACCACTGATCAACTCATGGGATCCTTACCAGCCCATGAAGAGAAGTTGAAGAAAAGAAGGGGGAAAGAACCCTTGGAGCAAGCTTTATACTCAAAGGTCTCTTTCAAAGAAAGAGAAAAAAGCTTTCTACATGGAAAGAAGCAAGGACGAGGATGCGGTACTTTTCGAGGATGTGGTGGTTTCCAAGGACGAGGACGAGGAAGAAGAAGAGAAGATGTCAACAAAGAAGATGAAAACCAATGGTTTTCATATCGAAGAGGTCGTGGGAGAGGCTTTCAATCTCAAAGAGGAGGTAAGCCCCATATACAATTTTACAATTGTCGCAAATATGGTCATTATGCCAATGAGTGTAGTAGCTCAAAACAAGTGGAAGAAAAAGCTAATCTTGTGGAGGTAGAAGACAAAGATGAGCTTACCTTGCTAATGGCAAGACATGACGAACAAGAAGAGAGGATAGAGCCATGGCATATAGATTCCGCTGCAAGTAACCATATGACGGGTGAAGAAGACTTGTTCGTGGAGATGGAGAAAAGTCAAGGCAATGTCACCTTTGGAGACGACTCAAAGGCGCCGGTGAAAGGAAAAGAGAAAAACTACGATGTTCATTTCAAGGATAGTAGTGCTACAATAAGAAATCCCGAAGGAAAGCTCATAGCAAAAGTGCCTATGACTAAAAACCGAATGTTCCTTCTAAACATTCAACATGATGAAGCTAAGTGCTTAAAGAGTTGTTTGAAGGATCATTCGTGGCTTTGGCACATGAGATACAGGCACTTAAATTTCGGTGACTTAAAGTTATTATCCTCAAAGGGAATGGTGAAAGGGTTAGATCAAATTGATCATCCCAATCAAGTGTGTGAATGATGTCTTCTTGGGAAGCATGCTAGAAGTTTGTTCCCGAAAGAAGAGACATCAAGAGCTAAGGAGCCTCTACAAATAATTCACACGGATTTGTGTGGTCCCATTACTCCATCCTCTCATGGTAAGAATCTTTACTTCATGCTTTTTATTGATGACTTTTCAAGAAAAACTTGGGTATATTTTCTAAAAGAAAAATCCCAAGCTTTTGAAGCTTTTAAGATATTTAAGGCTATGGTTGAAAAGGAGAAAGGTTTAAAAATTAAATCCATGAGATCCGATAGAGGTGGAGAATTTTTATCAAAAGAATTTAACAAATTTTGTGAGGATAATGGGATCCGGAGATTTCTAATGGCTCCTTACTCGCCACAACAAAATGGAGTGGTGGAGAGAAAGAATAGAACCATTCTCAATATGGTCCGAAGCATGTTGAAAAGTAAGAAGATGCCAAAGGAGTTTTGGGCCGAAGCGGTTGACTGTGCGGTATATCTATTGAACCGGTGTCCGTCAAAGAGTTTAGACAACAAGACTCCACAAGAAGCATGGAATGGGATGAAGCCTACCGTCTCTCACCTATGGGTATTCGGAAGCATAGCGTATGTCCACGTCCCGAGCCAAAGGCGATTAAACCTTGATGATAGAAGTGAGAAGCATGTGTTCGTTGGCTATGACAAGCAATCAAAAGGTTATAAGCTCTATAATCCAATCACAAGGAAGGTGGTAGTGAGTAGAGACGTGGAGTTCGATGAAGAAGAAGCATGGGATTGGAGCATTAAGAAAAATGAAAGGTATGACTTTCTTCCTTTAAATGACGAAGAAGAGACAGGTGAATCAAGTGAAGAAGTCCAACAACCTCAAAGTCCAACTTCAACCCAAGACTCACCTTCAAGTTCAAGTGAAGGAGAACCAAAGACTAGAAGTTTGCAGGAGCTCTACGAGGTAACTGAGGAAATACCCCTTTTTTTGTTTATATGCTGACTGTGAACCTTTAGTTTTTGAAGAAGCTATGAAAAGCAAGAAATGGAGACAAGCCATAGATGAGGAGATAAAGTCAATAGAAAAGAATGATACGTGGGAGTTGACGACGCTTCCAAAAGGCCAAAAGGCTATTGGAGTCAAGCGGGTGTACAAGGCGAAGAAAAACGCCAAAGGCGAAGTAGAGAAGTACAAGGCAAGGCTTGTGGCTAAGGGTACAAAAAGAAGCATGGTATCGACTATAAAGAGGAAGGATGTAAGAATGATACGTGCGAGGTCCGAAAACCAAGTTGAAGATATCTTCACCAAGCCACTCAACGAGCAAGATTTCTCAAGACTAAGGATGATGCTTGGAGTAGGGAAATCAGGTTTAAAGGGGGGTGTTGGATCGTAAACTTGATTTAGTCCAATAAAGATTGGACTGTCCATAAAAGCCCAAGCTTGTGATCAAGAAGATTCTAGAATGACGAAGATTGGTATGGAAGCTTTTAGAAAGTCGTAGAATGGTATGGAAGCTTCTAGAATGTTGAAGTAGATGATATCTACTAGAAGTATCTAGCTAGTTGTGATAGAAATATCTAGTAGGATTTTTCTAGAATTAGATAATTAGATAAGGATGATGATGTATTAAGAATGATCAAGATGATACAAGAAGTATCTAGATCGTAGTAGAGTATCCATGGAAATATCTCGTCTCTAGAATATTCCATGAAGTAGTATAAATAGATGTTAGTGTAATGCATTTGGATGTACCTAAGCAAAGCTTAAGTAATAAAAGTTCCATTGTAAAAACTCTCTAAGTATTCATTTCTTCCTCAAGTATAAGCCTAAAAGGCCTTCGTGTTTCCAACACTTCCATCTCTGCCAACTGGTCTTCCAAGTCTTTTGTAGCTTTAAGAACTTCCTCAGCCTCGTCAAGGTTACCTTGGTGTGTTAAAGCGTGGGACTTCCTTTTTAAGTTCAAGAGTTCCCTTTGAATCTCGGATTTACCTTTCTTTGATACCACAGTTTGTCATTTTGGTGCTTCGGGCTCTGCTGCTACTTGAACTTTGCTGTCATCTTCCTCTTGCCAACCCAAATTCTGTAGAAGTGAAAGATACGAAGGAATGGTCAGAAACATGAACAATATAATCGTTTGGAATAAAGAAATCGAGGTTGTATAGTAATGTAAGTATTACGGTGTTTGGCGTTGTTTCTCAGAGCTGATGACAGAGTATAGGATATGTGATACTCAAAATCGGATAAATAATTATCATATAACGGCCAGCAAAGTGTTTCGATGTGATTCGGATGTCGCGAGATACCATTTTAATGATTTACATGTAAAATGAATTTTTGTACAGCCACTATTCAACTGATTATTTTAACCCCTAGATCAGTGAATAACAATTTAAAAAAAAAAAAAAAAAAAAAAAAAAAAAAAAAAAAAAAAAATCACTAATATATATCTATAAAAAAGAGTACCTGTAATCTGCATTTCCCAGTGGGCATATATATGGATGGCCATGCTACCCTTCTTGTCGCCGTCATTAAAAATCGACTGGTGGTTGGTGCGTTGGTGGTTGACCCAGTAGATAAATTAAAAACTTCAATAAAGAGTTTTACCAGGTTTTTGATCTACTGGGTGCCCGCCTAACAACCTGTCATGAAATAGTATTGATAAATTAAAAACTTCAATAAAGAGTTTTAGTTTGATAATGGTATATTTTACATGCATTAGGAAAATGTTAAGTAGCAGATAGGATTTTCGATCAATTGTGGATGCAAAAAGGAGGAATAAACACATTGTCCAAACTTTTCTTAAATGATGTTATGGTTCCCATGATCATGTATATGTAATATAGATGTGAAAGCTTAAAGGTGAACCCTAATACTTTTAACAGATATAGTAATTAAAAAGAATACTGATTTGGTATCACATAAATCACACAACTATCTACCTAAAATACTTGTAAAACCTGGCCACAATTTCTTAAAGATACCAAATCAGTTCATCATTTCCAAAACAACAACCTAACACAATCTGTAGCGTGATATAGTACAGTTTATCGCAAACCTTGTTTAATCTTAAAAATGTATCAAATTCTTAATTCATTAAAAACAGAAAGTACAATCATATTTCCCATAAAACATTTACAGCAAACCTAGTTCAAATCATATCACGATTTGCTACAACTGTTGATTTTAAATGCCCTATTCCTCATTAAACATTCGAACTTTAAGATAAGCATGCACTTGTAGTCTTGAACAAACTAATTACTTACAAATTACAACTGACAGCTTCTTTTTTCAGATAAGAATTGTCTACATGCCTTCAACTTCAAGATAACAATTGTTTGTCATTTACCTGGGTCCATAGAGCGCGCAGACCTGCTATTCCCGCGGGAGTTGCTGCTACGCGTTTGTTGGTCCTCACTCCTCAGTATCACATGTTACAACAACAAATTGTTTAATAGTTGGTGCAACTGAAACAACCAATCATCTATTGTATTCATCATACTGATAAAATGTTTATAAAATAACTATTCCTATGCATGGACATTTATAACCTAACATACATTGATATGCCGAATGTCGCTGCCGGTTGTTCTTATACGACACAGAACATTCCTTTTCCCTGGTTTGAGTAACAGGCGATACAACACATCTGACTACAATCCCCTAGATGCATATATTCTTAAGGGGGCCCAGTATGATCACCCAAGAAACAAAAGCAAAGTCGTAAGAAAAAATGAAGAAATCCAAGGATCAAGAAAAAGTAGATCTAAAATACGGTTTTGAAAGCATGTGACAACAAATTATTTCAATGTCGATTGTTCCCGTGTAAGCTACTGCAATCCTCTCCTATTGCTGCATTCATATTTGTGACAATAACAACCTTCGGCGTATCAGTATTTGTTGAAGCATCAGGTATATGTTAATCCTAAAATAAAGAGCAATATATTCATACTCCAACTCAATTGTGTAAAAATTGATGGACCTACTTACCTCTCGATGAAGAACGTAAAAGGTTGTGCCTACACATGCGCCAACTTTTTTCTGGTATAAAAGCATCAACTACATAATCAACTTTTTTCTGGTATAAAAGCATCAACTACATATAAAAGCATCAACTACATATGCACCAACCATGTTTAACTGACAAAAACCTGGTTAACAAATAAGGTGAGCAGATATGCTAGTGTGTTAGGTCCTGATATACTAATCTTATGTTGTATATGTGGGCCTCATGTTCGATGCCACACAACTGTTCATCCTTATTTCACTCTCCCTACAGTCCTACCAAGCTAGTATATATGGATGATGACTCCACACCTTTTCAACACTAACATGGTATATGGTACCATTTATAACGTCGAATGCCCAAAAAAAAATGTTACCTAAAGATACCTAAAAACAACTTGAGACCCATGGTAGAAATTGTTAGCAGTCCACAAAACTAGGACTTGCGTAGGACTTAACAATTCTGATTCAGAAGCATACCCGTCCCATCACTATATGATAACTGCAGCCAAAGATTGAACACAAAACACGATATATTTACACCTTATTTTCTTATCATTAAAAGATCCCGAACAGCATATTCTACACTCATAACAAGTTCTATAGACAGAGATGCAACAAAGACTCACATGTTTAGTTCATGCTTACATATATGTTATTAGAAAACTGATAATTGTCTGTTAGAGCTTTACGGTGATTCTATTGGGCTAAAACAATTCTCAATGGCAATAACCTATTGTTGAATGCCAAGAAACCTAATGTTGAATACCTAATGCTGAATGCCAAGGGCTTCAGAATTAACATTTAAATACACATTACGGATATCTACTCAAGCACTTATCCCATGAGTCTAGCAACCACCCCAGGGGCTTTGGTTACACATCCCTCATCGTTACCTATTGATGAAGCCTAATCACTTCCAATAAAACTTGGACCGTGTTGACTCTCATGTAAATTCATCTACATAAAATTAAATCATAGATGTCAACTGTTAATACTTGACAATACTATATTCTAAATAACTCAACTTTCAGTCAACACAGGAGCAATTAAAAAACGTCAGGAAGTGGTTCGGTCAGCTTATGGAGCTATCTTAACAGCTTACAAAATAATTTTTAGCTAAATAAACCACCTTGTTACCCCAACACTTTTTAGGTTATTAGCTTTTTAAGCTAAATAACAGAGCTTTTATAGAGATAATGCTGGTGTTTGTACATTTTTAGACTGCATGTCTGAAGTTTTTTTGTTACGGTCCGTATCGGCCAAATATAAGTTTGGTGGGGCCGTATCAGTATCAAATGTGTACGTTGTGCATCAGTTTCATTTCCCTTTTCATCAATCGACATCTCCATACACCAAATATCTCACAAATGTAAGCAAACTTGCTGACAAATAAGTAGAAGAATATAAGAACATCGGAATAATAACAAAACGAATAGTGCCACAAAATGCAGGACAAAAAAAGATGACATTAAAAAACATACCTTTAATTCCTTCTAATGATCAGTGTCTTTGATTTGGTAGAGTTGTGAACACGGCGCATCAAGTCATTGAGGAACGTTGTGCCGTATTCATATCCATAATGATCATGGATTCTGATATACCAAAAACTAAAGAATACCATTTATATCTCTCCATAAAACACAACCAAAGTTCTCTATTTGATTTCAATTTTCGTTTCCTAACGGTGCAAACAACATAGCTTTACTCACACTGGTGACCTTGTTGATGGTTGGGACGATACAGAACACCAATGCAGTGGGTATGTTGATTACTGGGCATGATCTCTATATTTGCAAGCTAAACATACATTATCACACATTATCACAATGATGATGATAAAATACCTGAAGAGCGTGTGTTTCATCATCTAAAAGTTGCTGCTGAACTTTCATGGGTTCGGCTAGGATTTCACCATGATCTTTAGTCTCTGAACTCGTTGATTCCCTTTATTTGTTTTCCTATATATAAAGAGAGACACAATTTTTTAACAAATCAACTAAGTACTATATAGAATTTCGGTTAGAGCTGAAATACAATGTTCATGAATGCAGAATCAAAATATAAGAATAAACTGTATAGAAGAGATGAACCTGAATGTTAGGAGCAAAACTACTGTCATCACCAACATTGGTGGCGTCCTGGCCGTATTTCTTCTTAATCACAGACTTCAAGTTATGATACAATTCAACACCCATCTTCATGGCTTCCTTGAAAGACGAAGCACCAACAGAAAGAATCATAAACTCCTTCATTGCAAGCTTGTTACCTGCATGTGAACCTCCGTTGATCACATTGAATGCTGGGACAGGTTCGAAGAGCTACGGTGAGTACCTTGTAAAGAGGAATTTTTTTAACTGTTGCTCCTGCTTTGCATACAGCAAGTGAAACAGCCAGTATAGCATTTGCACCAAGCTGGCAGAGGTGAATTAAATAGTTAAGCAAAGGATCATAAGAATATGCAACTTTTGTCTACTTGATAACTGAATGCTAAATAACATGTGGTGCGCCATTACCTTTTGTCTACTTGATAACTCAAGCTCTTGAACCATGAAGTTGTCAATTTTGGTCTGTTCCGCTGGATCCTGTAGGGGCATGCAACACATAATTAGATCATAGAGTGAAACATTATGGGTTGTCAATCAAAAAGAAAGAAACAAATTTCATAGAGCCTAACTTTCCAATCAAAGCAGGTGCGATGATCGAGTTAACATTGTCCACAGCCTGCAGTCAACAAAAAACACGCATATTTTGGTTTGGTACCAATCATAAGATTAAACCATCTCCATAAGTTCACCAAGAAATATGACAGGCATAAGCATTACACAATCTTTCAACAAAAGACCATATCAGTGTCAATAAGAAATCTCAAACAGCCCCTAAAAGAAATTATGCTAATAAGTAATCCCAAACACTGAATAAGCAGTCTAAATAAGCAATCACAAAGAGCCCTATAAGCAGTATCTCAAATCGCCTTGCAAGTCATCATCCTCTTTAAACTTCATTCAGTTTCTAATTACAAAAACTAATCAATACCCGCGTCATGAAATCATCTTAATTGCATAACAAATCGAAAGTAAAAAAAAAAAAAAAAAAAAATCTGAATTAATCACCTACATGTCAATTGAAGATATCCAAGATACACAACCAAAGGTGGTGAAGGAGATGTGGTTCTTATGGATTTGGTTAATAGCAAAGAATGATTGGCAGGTAAACGTTCCATGGGTTAAAGATACAGCTCCCAAATAAATAAATAAAAATGAAAGATACCTGATAAACAAATTAAGATGAAGATCGAATATTGAATAAGAGTTTTGTAGAAGAAGGATGGATTTAGGGTTGCTGTTGTTGCTGTGATTTTGAAGAGTCGCTGCCAAAACACGAAATCATTAGGGCTATATTATGGTTCCTGATGAAGAGTCGCTGCCAAAACACGAAAAATAATCAAAACATCAATTATTCAACATATAAATACACAATCATTCATTAGGTTTTTGAGAAAAAACATATACCTCTAAACAAAACAAAGGAGATACAAACCTGAAAAAAAAAAAAAAAAAAAAAAAAAAAAAAAAAAAACACACACACACAATTGCATACACAAAATCATCAAAATAACATAGTTTCATTAGGGTTATGAGAAAAGAAAACATACCTTTTTTTTTCAATAATATTAGAACAAAACAAAGAATATAAAGGTTAGAGTTCAGAGAAAAGGAAACATACATTTTTTTTTTTTTAATCCAGAAAGTCAGTCAATAAGCTATGAATCTGTTTATCATGTCATGGTATTAGGGTTTTGAGGGGAAAAAAAGGCGTACCTTTTTTCTAAACATGAATGAAAATACTTTTTGTAGACAACCTGCAAAATTAAAACATAGACAAAATAAACAAAACAAAAAATGCACCAAACCTGCAAAATTCTGAGATGAATGAATGATATTAGGGTTTTCGGAAAAATGATCCGTATAATGAATGGCTTTTGTGTGAGGTGGGTTTTTTTTTTTAATATTTATAATTAACCAAGCTATATTTAAGGAATAGATATGCATAATCTCTTCAATATTTAAATCATACTAAAATTCTGCATGCCATGTGGCACACGAAATTTCAACAGCCAATAGGAGGGCTTTACTTTACTTTCAACACATACACTTTACTTTCAAGAAAAATACACCAACCCTTCTCTACTCTCCTATAAACGACCACAAGGAAGAAACAAGAAAGGAAAGAAAGTTGGTTTTCGAGTTTGGTGTTCATTTGGATCTATACTTAAGCTACTAAGGGTTAGGAGGCTTGGATTTGGGTAAAGCTTGTGTTTTTATCACCTCAACATCCTAATCACATTAAGTAAACATACCACTAAGTTCATAAATTTTTATACAACTTACATATGTGTCATTTTCATTTACAAGTATTTTATATCAAGTTTACACACCCTTTTGATATCACCATGTACATGTAATATTTTGTAACCATAAATAAATTCATAACTAATGAACTATGTATTAAACCTATTTTCAACATAAAAAAACTAGTTACTTGTTAAACTTGACAAAGAAAGTGAAAAATGGAAACACCATATATAAACTAGTAAGTTTGTTTATTTAACTAGTTTTGGTAATTACTTAAATATATGAGAAATTGAGCTTTTTAATCTAGCTAAGTTTATTTTTAGATCACTATTAACATGTTCACAAATCGGTGGAAGAGCTAGGATTAGTTTGGAAGTTGTTGGAAGCAGTTTTGAATGATTAGAATACTAGAAAACGCATTTTTGACACCCGTAGGATAGAGGCTGTACTATTTTGACTTACACAGGAAAATCAGTAGGTTATGGGTAAGATTAGTTTAGAAATTTAGATAATAGACTCAAAAATGAAAACATGGCTACTTGAATGGATTAAAACGGACTTATAACGAATGAACTACGACCTTGGAAACATTCCCGAAAACTGCCCAGAAACTATACACGCAGCCTGACCACCCAACTTCAAGGTCATTTTTATGTGGGATCGGGTTCGATTGAGCTGAGGTTCAGTTCTAGACTTTTGTAGACCTTATTCCATACTTCCTAAATCCACAGAGCTGAGTCCCAAACACTGAGTAACCATTGTTTTATGACTAGCCTTCCGAGGCCACTTAGTCATTTTGGGAACTTAACAAAATATAAAATTCTCGACGTAAAACCTTATTTTTCTCGTAAATAAATTAAACGACAATAGTAGAATGTTATAAAGTGCGTCGGTGATTTTCTAAGATACTTATTAACAAAACGACCATACTTTAATTACGAGATAAACTAGCGACGTTATATAAAAGAATATCCTTGACTTTTGAACCAGCACAACAATGTAACTACATTTTTAGCCAACAAACTTTAAAACAAACATGTACGGGTGATATATTAAAGTATAAATTTTCAAACATGACTTTATTTCCAAACCTAAGACACAATACTTATTTAGGTTGAGGTTAGAGCTACCGGACTACGATTCGCGTGCACATTATTCCTACTTATGATTTGATATTTGAGGTGAGTTCATGGCCCCTACTTTTTCTTGTTTTTGAAATACTTTTGGGGGAGAATACATGCACACATTATTTATTCAAATTACTCGAACTCTTTACACAGATTACACTCATACTTGATTTAATTACTCGGAAAACTTTTTATGCTTTGCTTTATTATTTGTAGATTTCTCGAATGTCATACTGTTTACTCATTTCATACTTGATCTTTACTCATGGACACCAGTGCATAAATTTAAACAATTTATAGATTGCCTAAGTTAGGAACCGGTAGCTACATTACTTGGGTGTGGAGACACCTACATATCTTGGGTACTTTGTTGCCTACATTACTTGGTGTTGGAATTATAATATCATGACCTTCATATAAATAAACCAAGTACATCAAAGTGAGCATATAGCGGAAGCAATTATAACAAGACCATAATATGTAATTAATTAATCAAAACATAAATAATAAACGTACCTTGATGATTCTAGCCCGAACAAGAATCAAAGCAATCTTCCGGAACCAATTCCCCAATATAGGGTTTATGTGAACAAATCCAAGAAACAAACAATAATATGTTTGATTCACGATCTTGTACACACGTACTACTTCAAGCAAACGCTTATGCAAGTAAGACGAGCACAAAACACTAGAAGAATAGCAAATGTCGACTACCTTAAACTTTAATGGGTTTGTCGACTTTTTGCTAGAGAAAAGAGAAGAGAAGAAAACACACAAGATTAGGTTTTCAAGTTATGTGAAAAGAATGAAACCTTGTGTGTTTATATAGGGTAGAAATCTTGTGTCAAAAGCTTCACCAAGCGATGTGGGATACACTTCCCAATCGTCCCTACACCCTCAAAGGGTTTACGAAACCTTCTTGACATTCAAAGTTTCATCTATCGTTCTCCCTTTTCATTCGTCTAATAATCGTTATCCATTTCCGTTAAACGTTAACGATCATTACGTGTTTGTGTTCTAATAATTAATATAACATTTATATAATTATTACTCATTTACTTTTCATACGTAAAGTGTGCAATCCCGTGATCTCGAGTTCGATCCTAACATACGACTACTAAAATAATGTCCATATTCTAACAGCTCCCACTTGGACATATTTTAATAGTGTAATCACATCGGTTAGCGTCTTGCAACACGCCGATGCCTCTAGTACGATCTCGAGTAAGGCTCCTGGAAAAACCTTTTAATGATTTCTCATTATTATTATCCTTTTGTTTCTAATACCACGTTAATAAGGATATGGATTAAAGTCATTCCTTAATTAACCATTCTGTTTCTCGTTGTTTATGATTGATTAAGATTACCAAATCTTCTGAACATATTCAGGGAAGATCTTGGGTGCGACCACACATACATCTCACCAACCCTACGAGGGGCCCAGCAGTATTAAACTCCAAAAAATAAATTTGAAGGAACAAATTCTATCTTGACTACAAGCAAAACCCACAAACTTTGTAACAATTCCGAAAACAACCCTTATGACTACTAGTTACGTATAGCGTTAAGTTGTTCCACAAAAATGTACTACACTCATGACACTTATCTTGCATCTCAAGTCTGAGGATAACTTCTCATGATTTACTTAATAACAAAATCCATAAAGTAACATCATGTAGTTGGGATAAATCCTATATTCGGTATCATTGAATATCATCTGAAATGGCATGACTACGCATCAATATACTTTAAGTATATTATACCAACCTTCATATTTGTCTTGATTTAATAATATTCCCATATTATTAACTGACAATGGACAATTTAAGAATAACCTTTATTCATGGATTTAAACATACAAATATAGGATACAATATATTATAAATTAAACATACCATGTATTTCAATTTATCATAATAATTGTTTAACATCCCTTATCCAAATACTAAATAGATCAATGCATGATAACTCTTGTTGATGGATTATGTCTCAAGCAATGACATTCATACTTGTTGACAAGACATAAATCATCCAACTTTGATCTATCGGAATTTTAAGAATACTTATTTCAATAATTCAACTATTGAAATTCTTATATGTGCATAGTCAACTATTTTGATAATGCCATATTTCATAAAAATGTGATACATCCTTAACCACCAATTTATGATAATTAAACTTCCAAACATTTTAAAGTTTAAAGTATTCTTATTCTTTTAATGTATAATGCAACTATGCTTTTAGTAATCATAACTAGTACATATAGTCAAAGATGAAATCCTTACCATGACTAGTATTGAGTGTCATCTCAATTTCATTAGCATCATTGTATGCAACAACAACATGCTATTAAAACTTTCCGTAAATCATAATATCTATTGTGTAATGTTTGATGCCCTTTAAACTTTCAAGTTTGTTGGCTATGACAATTTTCACAACAATTGAAAAATTGTTCATCTATAGAATTTGGAAGCTATTCCAGATTTTAGGATGTGATTCTATAATCAAACATATTCTTTTTAGAATATTACACGAGTTATCAAATAACTTTTTAATTAGATATTAATATTTCCAAATCATCTTGTAATCAAGCATGATAAAATAAAACACGATGTTCATGAAAAATCTTTAAGTCATACTTAAATTTTATTCATGTTGTACATATCCATTTAGACTTTCTAAATGATATTTCATGTTATATTAGATTTATTTACCGCATATGTTTCAACAATAAACATTCATTCCAAGGTTGTATGTCTTATTTCCTAAATCTTACAAGTAAAGTTTCATTCCATTCTAAGACTTAACTTTTAACTTATAGGAAATGTTACCTTTTATATGTTCTACAACATATATGATTTAAGAAATTAAACATAATACTCCCACTAGCTTTTAGGAATACTTAGAAATTATCTTATTTCAATTATAAACCAAACATGGATTTAATAATTAAACATAAAATAATCTTCTAGATGCATGCATTTATCCATCCATGGATCATTGCACCATGTACACTTTCAAAGATTTATTTGAATTCATAAACTCCTTTTGATTACTTATCGTCCTCGCTCAAGTAATCATTCATGAAAGAGTTTTGATATTCTATTGTCAATTTCATATAAACGACAATCATAATCTTTATATATTTAATGTGTTTAGAAAAGAATATTCAATCACAGTTAATTGCTTAAATGTGATTAATAATCTTGTCATAAAACATACATTAAAAATGTGTACAACATTGTCCATATGATTTCTATTCAAAGATTTAAACCACAAAGATTACCTCATCTTTGAAGAAACTCATCTTCATTTTCTAGTCTAACTATTAAGATAAACCAAGTTTCTAAAATTGATTATCTTTATGGACTGCATCTTAATCATTCATATCATGTATACTTTACCCAACTTCATATTTGGTAATGTATCATAATGATTATGAGGTTTACAATAATCCTGTAAATCATAGCCCTCAACATATTAATCAAATATCTGAGATATATTGCTATTCTATGAATGATAATTCCATCATCTTGATATTTAACATTTAAATGTCAAACTTTATTATCATGTTGAAATTTAACATTCAAATGTCAAACTTCATCATGATATTTACTAGTGTATTTTAGAAGATTATGTATCTTGTAATTTTATCTTTTAAAGATCAAAACTCCCACTTGCTTTTAGTAATTTAAAGACTAACTTTAAATACTTAGCAAATTAAGCAATAATACTATATTCTCTTTTGGGATATTACAAATACATATTGACAGTTCCTAACTTTACTTTGTTAATAACCTCTTCATAAGCAGTTAAACAAATTTGGAACTTCAATTTAAGACTTAATGTGATTCATCAAATTCATCACATTCCATAATGTCTTATTAATCTTCTATGTTGGAGTTTTATTAAATATGTCCAAGTCATACTCAACATTCTAACCTTGATAACTTTTGGAAGAAAAGAAGTCATAGTTATCTTTAATCAAACAATATAATTAGAGTTTGATTTTCCTAACTGAACATACCATAAACATTTGATATTTCATTAGTATTAATATTGTAAGACAATCTAACAATATTAAAGATAACCATGTTCCTTTTGACTTGCCTATTTTCCAACTAATTCATTTTAATGGTATAATAATATTCAAGCCAATTACATGCTTTATAACACAAGTACTTTTTACAAAGTCACTTCATGTCCATGTCTTTACAAGAAAACATAAACTGTTATAATCCCACTATACGTTATAAGTCATTTAACAATTTAATAACTTCATGTATATGTCTTAATTAAAAAACACAACAAGATAACGTCTTACTTTATTATAAGTCTTGTAACAATTAAAAGACTTTATGTTTATATCTTTTCAATGAAACATAAACATGTTTAACTAAAGTAATTATGAACACCATCTTTTGGTTTCAATAGTAATTTCAAGTTAATTTATTACTTCATAATAATGTAAACAACATTATTTATTCATTTATTTATGTCATTCCAAGAACACATAAATATTCATATTGAAGCAGCATTAGATTACTTAATTAATTTATGTCATTCCATGAATTCATAAATCTATAAATTAAAGTAGTCTTGATATCATATTGACACATGTTCTAATAGATATCTAATTTAGAAACTGCAAATTCTCATAGTTCTATTACATCAGTTGATCTGCTAGTAATGAAATATGAAATTCACCTTGTTGTTACAATCTAGCTAAGCTCTCACATAACATAAATTGTAACACCAAGTGTTTCTTGAATTAGCCTAGTATAATTCATATCAGAACATTATTCTAATTTAGAAACTGCAAATTCTCATAGTTCAATTACATCAGTTGATCTGCTAGTAATGAAATATGAAATTCGCCTTGTTGTTGCAATCTCGCCAAGTTCTCACATGACGTAAATTGTAACACCAAGTGTTTCTAGAATTAATATTAGAACATAATTCTCTTACCTTGTAGTCAAGAGAATCCATTGAATCATATCTTTATGAGTTGTTTCTTGCACACAATAAAGATAACATTTCTCCCACTTGTGCATGGAACAACCTCATATAGTTGATAAACAACACGCCATGCATTTGTTTATGTGATCAATATGATTGTGTCATATATTTTAGCATAACAAGTAGATGTAAAACAACAATGTCTAGTAAGGAAACGTACAAGACTATCCTTAAAAGTATGAGTGTTTACACTTGGAAAGTAATTATCTTTAGCTACCAAGATATCAAAGCTTGTAACTCCCACTGAATTAAAGATCATTACAATAATTCCTTATTCAGTGATAAGTACACAATACTCCCACTGAATTTGACAACATTGTAAATGTTTCCTATCCAGTGAAAGCTAATAGTTGTGCTTTTAACTTTCCTACACCTTTAAATGTCCATACGTAACAATTACTTATGTACTAAAAGTGTATTCTACTACGTAAATGATGGACTATCCACCAAATGTTATTAACTTGAAAATTGGGCATGCAATTTCTTCCTTAATAGGTCTACCATCCTACAATGTATGTAGCACCTTTAAAATAGTAAAAACAACTAGTTTGTCTTTAAACATTTTGCAGTAATTAGTCTAGCTTCTAATTATAATAACTCATAAAATGTCATACATAATTTTCTATTAACCAAATATCATATTTGTAACTAAGAATTTAATCACCGAATGAGGATGATAAAATCCCTATGGAAAATATGTATGCAATTTTCTTAACCATTAAAAATTTGCTATGAGTTATATTAGAATTTAGACATATCTAATATTCCTATTATCCTTTCTCATTCATGAAAAAGAATAGGATTGTGTCTCACTCTTCCTTCATAGAAAGGAGACTTCTTTTGTCTTTTAAGTAAATATTTCTTAATCAAACATTTGTTTGAAGACAGAACTAGATCAATTTACCAAAGCCCAAAATGCGTTTACGGTTTGAACGTTGCATTAATACATTAAAACGAATTACAAAATTCAATTTCAGTATTTTCGATAATTAGATCTTTAAGAAAATAAAATACCCATTGGCAAATATTCATATAAACCATAGTATTTTCTTAAAGCTAGGATCCTAAATTGACATAGTACCATTACATCAGTTGATCTGCTAGTAATGATAGTATTCAACAAGGTAATTGTCGAACAATAATTGCCAATATCATATTGCAATTCCTAGATTTATGGGATTTACAATCACAAAACTTTTGTAATGTAAGCATGTTTCATCCCCATCTTAATGCCTTGAGTCCAAGTCTCACTTCCTACTCAATTTAAGTCGTCTAACTTAAAAACTGTAAACTCACAAATCCATCACATCAGTTGATCTGCTAGCAATGAATTTCTGAAATTTACCTCTCCATTGCAATCTTGCCAAGTCTCACATGACGTAAATTACAACTTCAAGCGTTCTTAATTAGATGGAATTCAACTTAATTTTATAGGGGTATTAAATTTTGACGTGTAATCAAAATAATGTATGAAGAAGCATGCATACAACTTCATAACATTGGTTTTACAAAACATTTTTATTACCAATTTGCTAAGAGTAAAATAACAAAGTTTTGATTGAGGTATCGGGTTCACCAATTAAAGAATAACCATCAATTATCGTCCACTATATCGTACTTTTGCATAAGCCCGAAAGCTTAGTGTTTCGGATAATCATTGTAGAATTGTGGATTATTCACCCTTAAGATGACAATGTACATGTAATGATTGTTCGGTAAGTCTAATTTACACACAAACGAGCATTAAGACAGAATGTTGTCTATCTAAGGCCACAATTTAATGCGATGCCATCCTTATACCCATCTTATAGTGTGTAAACTTCGGTCGAGCCTATTTAACCATTACGTACAAAAACATCAATCAACCAATTCTTTGAAATTTAAACTCTTAAAAACCAAAACAATTTCGCCATTATTTAGTCCGTATTATTTTTTTATTCAAAAATTACCCTTTTCGTTTATAAACATGTCTAACACAATAAATAAACAAAAACAAGTAATATACAATAAAAAATAAAACAACTAAATAAACACATATACATAATCATAACAATTAAATATGTATAAAACATGTAGCCACATGCAAATCTTATTCAAAAGTCCTATTAATAATCAAATCTAGGCGTATAATGTATTAATTCAATTAGGGCTTTCTTTTTCTTGGAAAAAGAGCCACATACATCGATAGATCGATTGCGTAAGCCAAAATTAAATAAATACCACATAGCACATAATTGATTACTTAATATTGGAGTTTTCCCCAATTCGACATCTATTAAAATTTACATGTTTTAATATAACTTAACCATTAATTCATATAAACAATTTAAACAATTTAAATTATAACACAATAAAAATCCATGCAAATATGCACTTTTTCATGGATTTGGCTTAACAATAACACATTGCACCAAGATCGTTTACTAAAACGCATAACAATTACATGACATCCTAGGGTTACTAATTAGGTTTTAATAAAATTAAAAGCAAAACCCTAAAAACCCTTAGGTCATTCGACCCAAATTAGGGTTAGGGATAAAAAAAATAAACCCTAAAAAACATGTAACTATACGAATCATAATCCAATTTTTATGCGTTTTGATAATTAATTACACATTATAACGGCTCTAGATGCCACTGTTGGAATTATAATATCATGACCTTCATATAAATAAACCAAGTACATCAAAGTGAGCATATAGCGGAAGCAATTATAACAAGACCATAATATGTAATTAATTAATCAAAACATAAATAATAAACGTACCTTGATGATTCTAGCCCGAACAAGAATCAAAGCAATCTTCCGGAACCAATTCCCCAATATAGGGTTTATGTGAACAAATCCAAGAAACAAACAATAATATGTTTGATTCACGATCTTGTACACACGTACTACTTCAAGCAAACGCTTATGCAAGTAAGACGAGCACAAAACACTAGAAGAATAGCAAATGTCGACTACCTTAAACTTTAATGGGTTTGTCGACTTTTTGCTAGAGAAAAGAGAAGAGAAGAAAACACACAAGATTAGGTTTTCAAGTTATGTGAAAAGAATGAAACCTTGTGTGTTTATATAGGGTAGAAATCTTGTGTCAAAAGCTTCACCAAGCGATGTGGGATACACTTCCCAATCGTCCCTACACCCTCAAAGGGTTTACGAAACCTTCTTGACATTCAAAGTTTCATCTATCATTCTCCCTTTTCATTCGTCTAATAATCGTTATCCATTTCCGTTAAACGTTAACGATCATTACGTGTTTGTGTTCTAATAATTAATATAACATTTATATAATTATTACTCATTTACTTTTCATACGTAAAGTGTGCAATCCCGTGATCTCGAGTTCGATCCTAACATACGACTACTAAAATAATGTCCATATTCTAACACTTGGGTGTGGAGACACCAACATATCTTGGGTACTTTGTTGCCTACATTACTGTGGTGTGGAGACACCTACATATCTTGGGTACTTTGTTGCCTACATTACTTGGGTGTGGAGATACATACATATCTTGGGTACTTTGTTGCCTACATTGCTTATGTGTGAAGACACCTACATATCTTAGGTACTTTGTTTCCTACATTACTTAGGTGTGGAGAAACCTACATATTTTGGGTATTTAGATGCCTACATTGCTTGGGTGTGTAGATACCTACACATAGGTAGAAAACTTAAGGTTTCGGTGTCTTCAACTTAGCGCAATCGAAATATTTTCCCTAACTGTTGTATGACATTATGTTCGATAAAATTCTCATATGCTTTGCTGGTGGTCCAACTTTACCGCTTTATATTAAACCTATAAACTCACCAACCTCGTGTTGACATTTTTAGCATGTATTCTCAGGTTTAAGGTGACAGATTAGTTTGGAGGCTTTTGGCATGGCATGGCATGGTCATAGGATACTCTGTTATAAACATAATACTATTGGTTATGAAATTTCTTATAAAACGGATAATGTAAGTCTTTTTTCTATACTTTGTGTTGTGATACCAATTAAGTAGCACTCTAGTGACATCATCTTCCGCTGCGACCCGATTTTGCAGGTGTTTAGTTTCAATGTAAATTTCACTCGTCAAGCTTGCATGAATTCAAAGCTCTGGCTCTAGTTTGAATATGAGATTGAGCATAAGGAAAAGTTGGAGAAGAAGGTTGAGAGGAGAGACAAAGAGATTTTGAGTTTGAAAAAGAAGTTGGGTAAATCAGAGCAGGAATCATCCGAGGTTACAAGGCTTCGCAACCGGGTGTCTCAGCTGGAGGCCGAGGCCGATGTGAAGAATGAGAAGATTGTAGCCTTGGAGCTTCAGAATGATGAGTTGGGTGGTAAAGTGGCGGGGTTGGAGAGTCAAAATGCGAACTTGGTCGGACAGATATCTGGACTGGAGAAATCCCGCGATACTCTTCTTGGTCAAGTGAAAAGAGAAGAGATGCTATGGAGGGATTTAAATCACCTTCCCGAGGTTGAGCATGCCTGGGTTGATGAATAGATAGCCAAGTTGGATGCTCGGCTGGCTACCTTTAATTTTGGAATTTGATGACGAGCTATATCCCAATTATTTGAAGGTTGATGCTACTATGAGATGGGTGATTGATCATGGTTTCTGACTCGCATTCTTGGAATTTAAAGAGGCTATGGATTTCAAAGCTCCTCTTTCCAAGTGTCTTAGGTTGGCCATTGAGGAGGATGAGGTAAGGCCTTGAAGCGGGGGTGATTCATGGAAAAGCTAATCGTGACTTGGCGGATATAGAGGCATATGACTCAGGTGCAAAGTCCAAGTACTTGTGCACTGTTGCAGAGCTACCTCTCCATTTCATTGTTGGACTCGCTTGAAGAATGTGCGAATTCTACCTTTGAATTACTCATGGCAATACTTGTGTCGAGTGGGAATCCAAATGAAAGTGAGTTGGAGCATAGATTGCCGTAGCCTACCCGAGATCAACTTGCTGTCCCGCCCTAGTATAAGGGGGTCCGCGCTCGAGCAATCCTTGGGATAGAATCATTCCATTGGAGAAAGCCATCGCAGATTCTAAATCCAAGGCTTTTTCCTGGGAATCTGGGTCAACTCCTGGAAGCATCCCTTCTACCCGCAAGAGCCTGTTGTCCAACAGCCGTTGGTTACCTCTGCAGCTAATATTTCACAGCCTCCTCTAGTCCTAGAACAAATAACTAACCCATCCTGCCCAGTGACCGAACCGACCAAAGACAATGCGACTCAGAATGATGACATGTTTGATACCTCCATCCTAGGCAATCTTGAGAATCTCCCTGATTTCATTTGATCCTTGTTTATTTGTGAAGCTTTGTTAAACTTGTAATTTGTTAGACTTGTTTCATATTCTCTTACGGATTTGTATATCTAGGAAATATGTAGTTGTCGAGCCCATGTTTTCTCATTGTTGTTTCCAACTTTTTTCTATATATGACTCTCATAGTTTGCGTATTTCATATTAGTTTTTGTCCATACCGTTGGTGGTCGAACTTAGTTTGCATCTTTTACTAGCTTTTATGTTTCCGTACTTGGTATTTCGGGATTAGTTTCAATTGGTCAATGGGCTTGCAATACCTCTTATGAACTTATATTGTTATGAATGTGGAACTGAGTTCCAATGCATGCAAAAAATAAGACAAGTAACAATTCAAATTTGGAAAATTTGTGGAGTTGGCCGGACTCCACATTTCATTAAATTTTTGGAAAAGAAAATACATAAAGTTAAACGATACAATAACTAGGATGAGTTCCTACTGCCGGTTATAACCGTGGTCAGCCACAAAAGATGGGAATGCTTACATGAATTGGGATTATAAATAGAACTTTTTTAAATTCCAGACATTCCATGTACGGGGAAGGACGTCTCCATCCGAGTTCCTAAGTTTGTAACATCTTTTCCCAATGCTTCCACCACCTCATATGGACGTTCCCATTTAAGTCCTAGCTTTCTGGTGTCTTCAGCGTGATTTGCATCCTTGCTTCGGTAGACGAATTCCCCTGGCTTGAATGTTGTACTGCGAACCTTGGCATTGTAATACTTCTCCATCTTTGCCTTGCTCCTTGCTTCTTCAATGGACACCTTATCCCTTTTCTCTTCCAAAGGTCAAGGTTTAAATGCAAGGCTTCATCATTTGACACTTGGTACGCGAACCGCTGCTTTATCTTAAGTTTTTCGCACCAATCCTTGAAAGGGTTTTCTCGAAACTACTTGCCATTGTCTAAGATGATTTCTCCCAAAAGTCCGAACCTGCACACTATGTTGTCCAATACAAAATTATTTACCTGGTTTCCGGTGATCGTTGCCACCGACTTGGCTTTAATCCCTTGTTAAAATAATCCACTCCTACTTTCATGAACTTAATCTTCCCTTGAGCTTCTGGGAATGGGCTGCATATGTCTAGGCCCCATTTGTAGAACTGTCCCAGAGAAGTGATTGGAGTCAACTTTTGCTGCAGATTCTTTCGTACGGGCCGGTGGACTTGGCAATCTTGACACTTTTGGATTATTTCCCGTGCATCTCTGTGCATGGTGGGCCAATAGTATCCGGAGCTTATTGCTTTAGCCACAATGGCTCTTAGTCTAGAATGCATGCTGCATGATCCTTCATGGATCTCCTTTATTACATAGTTGGCCTGAATGGGACCGACGCACTAGAGCCATGGCTCCAGGAAAGATTTTTGGAATGGAACACCGTTGATTATAGCATACTGCCTGGCCTTGATTTTTAACTTCTGTGCTTTCTTCTATTTCACTGGTAGCATTTCATTCGAGGATTGGGGTCATCCAAGTGTCCCCTTCTTCTTCTACCACGACCATAACTTCTTTTTCTTATATGGATTTTTCTTTTAACGCTTCGACCAGAACTTGCTTTGTGTGGTGTGCAAAACTGGTGGAAGCTATCTTATATAGTGCATCTGCTTGTTTATTTTGGCTCCACAGAATCTGCCATATCGAGAACGTAGGGAAGTTCCGTATTAGCATTTTGGATTTTGCCAAGTACCGGATCATACGTTCCTACTTTTCCACATATGAACCGTTGATTTGGTTTGCAACTAGCCAAGAATCAACGTTCGCGGCTAAGTCCTTCACCCCTACCTGTTCTGCTATTCTCAAGCCAGCTATTAATGCCTCGTATTCTGCTTCCTTAATGGATGTTTCAAATTCAAAATGTAAGGCATATGTGAACTCTATTCCTTCCAGGTTTGTGAGAATTAAACTTTCCCCGAATCCCTCCTTGCATGAGGACCCATCAGTGTATAGATTTCATGGTTTAGAGTATTCTAGTTCCTCTGTAGGTACTTCCGCTACCGGGGTGGCTCCTTTCGGGATTTCCACAATGAAGTTCGCGAGTACTTGCCCCTTTATGGATGTCCCTGGTCTAAAGCTGATTTCATGCTCACCTAGCTCGATGGCCCATTTAGCCATCCTTCCCGTGTTCTTTGTTCTAGCGTACACTTACTTAGTTGGATAGTCTGTGATAACAATGACCGGGTAGGCTTGAAAGTACCTTCTGAGTCTTCTTCCAGCGTGCACTAGTGCTAGAACCAACTTCTCCATTGGGCTATAGTTCACTTCCAGAATCTAAAGAGCGCGGATTGTAAAGTATATTGGTTCTTGGTGTGATTCCCTTTCTGCCAATAAGACTGCATTAATTGCTTCCCTTTCCTCAGAAAGGTACATGATTAACTCTTCCTTTGGTCGGGGGGATTTTAACGTTGGAAGGTTGGCTATGTGTTTTATCATTTCTTTGAAAGCTTGTGCTGCCTCCGGCATCCAATGAAAATTGCTCTTTTTGATACATTTCTTCAATGTTCTGAAGAATGGAAGTGATTTTTCCGCTAACTTTGATAGAAAAAGATTGAGACTTTCCAAATTTCCATTTAGGCTTTGTACTTTTTTCAAAGTTCTCGGGGAGGGAAGCTGGACCACGGCTTCAAACTTTTTTAGGCAGGCCTTTATCCCCTTTTTATTGACTATGTGCCCAAAGAACAGTCCTTCTTCTGCTCTAAATGTGCTTTTCTTTGGATTTAGTTTCATGTTGATCCTTCGCAGAGTTTTGAAAGTATCCTCCACGTCTCTTAGCAATTTTGCTTTTGAGGAACTTTTTTATGACCACATATACTTCCAAATTTCTTCCAATTTGTTTCTCGAAGTCCTTATCCACCAACTGCTGATACGTGGTTCTGGCATTTTTAGGCCAAAAGGCATTTCGTGTAACAGAAGACGCCTTGGTTTGTGTGGAACGCTGTCTTCTCTTCGTCTTCTGTGGACATCTGAATCTGGTGGTACCGCTTGTACACATCCAAAAAGCTCTTGAAGGTGTAACCACAGAGGGATTTTACCGTCCAATCAATATCCGGTAAGGGGTAACAATCCTTAGGACATGCTTTGTTTAGGTCCTTGAAGTCCACATACATCGTCCAGCTCCCATTGCTCTTTTTGACAAGGACGGGGTTGGAGAGCCAACTGTGGTAGTGGACCTCCCTCATGATGTCAGCCTCTACCAGCTTTGCTACATCATCATTGATTGCCTTGTTTCTTTCTGGAGCTGGCCTTCTTTTTTCTAGCGTATTGGGATATAGCCTTCCCGTATGTTCAGTCGATGTTTTGCTATGTTCCCCGGTACTCTTGTCATATTCGAGGGCCTCCGGGAAAAAATGTCCATGTTTTTTAATAATTCACAAAGGTCTTTCTTTCCTTTGTCGCTTAGATCGCCCCCTATAGTAATAGTTTGATTTGGAAATTTCGAGTGTATGGCCACTTTGATCCATTCCTTTTTCTCCAAGACTATGTCTTGAGCTTGCTTAGGATACTTGACCATCATATACTCTACTGGGATGACCCTGTCGCTATGCAAAGTCACAATTCCACCTTTGGTAGGAAATTTGAGCATCTCAGGGGCGGTTGAGGGAATGATTTTTGGTAACCGTATGCCAGGTCTTCCAATTATCCCCTTGTACTGGGATGGGGATCTCACAACCATGAAATTCATCCAAGTGCTGGATGAGTATTCTTCATCACCCAACGTTACTTCTAGTAGAATCTGTCCCAAAGGCCAGGATTGTTCTCCACTAAAACCAAGGAGTGGGGATGAGGCGGGAATCATCTTCTTTTGAATCTCCTGACTTAAGCAGTTGAAGCACTGCTCGTACAATACCTCGGAGGCACTTTCATTATCGACATACATCCTATGTACTCAATGTTCTCCTACGTTCACTTTTATCACCAGCGGATGGTCATCCCAATCATCTCCTTCCAGGGGAAAAGAAATCTCCATATTTGGTGACAGGTCCGGGGACACCTTCTGTCTAACCGTCCGCTGCCAAGTTTGTACCATGAATATGGCCGGGGCCTTATCTTTGGGAGCGGTTTCCCCTTTCTTTCCTCCTTTAGCGGTCCCACCTTTTTTGTTACATTTTTTGATCTCCTTGACTAAATGTGCTAGCTGACCAGACCTCATGGCCTATTCAATTTGCTTCTTCAACTAACAACAATCATCCGTATTATGGCCTTTATCCCTATGGAACTCACAAAACTTATTCTTATTTCGTGATTCCACCGGACTTGCCATAGGCTGAGGGGCCGTGAATTCGATGGAATCCATAGCTAGAATTTCCTTTGGTATTTTCGTGAGGGGGTGAAACGTTTACTCCTTTTATGCTCTGGCCTTGTCCGCCCTGTCCTCCGTTCGAAGCCTGACCCATAAGCGGACTTGATGCCAATTCCATTCGCGTAGTTTTTCCACGTAGACGGGTGCTTCTTCTTGGTTTAGTTTGTCACGGAGAAGTTCTTCGCGGAGAAAGGCCTTGGTCACCTTCCACATTTCATCAACCATCTTGGGAATATTGTCGTTTAGCTGCTTGATCATCTACGGATTGGTAATTCTGTGCATGAACCCTGGGACTCTCATGCATTCTGGGGCACCCTTAACTTGGAGACTTTTGGATTTGAATTGGTCTACGAATGCTTCCGTTGACTTCCTTTCCCTTTCTTTAATGTGGTGGAGTTCCACAGGGTCCTTGGTATATTTACTCTATTGAAGGAAGTAAGATAGGAAACTTTTTTGTAGGTATTCAAAGTTATCGATGCTTTCTGGAGGTAGTTCATTGAACCATATACGGGCATACCCCATGAGAGTGGAGTTGAACTTATGGCACCAGGTAGGCATGGCCCACCGCTCTCTGGTTCTGTCATATATCTTGATATTCTAGGGCATCCGTGTCCTCTTGGAGAACTCAAAACTCCTTATTCATTGAGTAAACGGGTACGTATCCTCACTATCATAAGGACGGTACAGGTCGTCTTCGTCCCCCACGGCCTTGTGCATTTTTGATCTTAACTTCCAATGCCCCCAACACTATCTTCACTTTCAAAGGAAGTTGGCTCTCTTCACCTGATGGATTTGAATGACTCGTTCTCCTGGGTGTCTCTCACTCTCATGCTCAATGTCACCTTGCCTCTCACTGTGGGGAGTGGTATAGCTTCGAGCGGGACTTTGGCTCCGTGCCCTAATGCGCTCATGACAATTAGATTCAGGTTTGTGCTCATGGTAGGAATGGCCTCTTAGCCTGAGCCAGGAAAATACATCTGGTCTTCTATTCCCTAGGCGCGTGAAAACATCCCTTTGTTTCTCCCTAATACAGGAGAAAACACTCGTCCTTTTGGAATCCCCTTCACCAGAGGGCTCTATACCACTGCTTCCTATCCTAGAGAAAGTGCTTTGGGATTGAGTTTACTGAGTAGTTCTAGTCCGGGAAATAATGACTAATTTATAGCATCATTTATCCTATTTATATTGCCTTTTATATCATTTTATATGAGAATTGATACTTAATCGTTTATTTCTGTTAATCTCAGTTATTATCGAGCAATTGGTGAAAGTTAGCATAAATGATGTGGATCCCAGTAGAACACTTATAGAATTCTATTATAACTTGATTGATTTCCTTTAGCTTGTAAAAGGGTTTAGCTATACTAGATAAACTAGCACAACTAAGGTATAGAAATTGTGTTTGATTGATATTAAAGTTTATGCAGAATCTAAACTTTAATATTAAGAAGAATACTTTGATGTAACAATGAACACAATGAATAACAAACAAAATGCTTCAATATTATTAATGAATAATACGAATACTCTTCCTAGTATTAGGGTTATACAACCTTGAAGCTATGACTTATAATGTGTGTATGTTTTTGAGGATCTCTCTATCTATCTCTATGCCCTTGGACCTCCTTTTATAGACTAAGGAGCCCTAGTTGGCTTACAATAACTTTCTAACCAAGAAAAATCTTTTCTAATTCTTTTCTATACTTATCTAATACAAAACTATTAGTACACGACTTTCCATACATATCACATAAGCTGCAGAAACCTTGAGCAGCACTAAAACATACTAACAGTTGTAACTTTTACTCTAGCAACATTAACTCTTCAGCAGTTGTAACTCTGAACTAGCAGCACTAAGTTTGTTCTAGAAGCAATAACTTTGTACTAGCAGTAGTAACCACTTAGTGTGTTTCTTTGAAGTTCACTAGTAGTATCAAGTTTCTTCTAGCAGTAGTAACTTGTACTAGCAGTACTAACTTTGTTCTGGCAGTACTAACTACTTAGAATATTTTCCTTGAAGTTCTCAGCAGTTGTAACATTGTATCAGTAGTCTTAACTTTCACCAGAAGTCTTAACTCTTTCATTAGTAGCATTAAACACTTAGAGTATTTCATTGAAGTCTTTGAGCAGTCTTAACCATATGAGCAGCATTATCATCAACAGCATCATGAAGCCTTTAAATCCTAACAATCATCCCCTAAACTTGATATTTTCTCCCAAAATCATCAAGTTTCATTTAAAGCTTTAACCATCACCAGGAGGATGCTTCCAAACACTTTACTTAGGCATTGCCATTCTTCTGTTGTATGACAAACCATATAAGCTCATTTGCAATTTCACTGTCATGCTCAATTTTGAAGTTTCTCTTTCAACATCTGTGTGAGTGTATACTTATTTTCTACCAACATGTAGACCATCATAGAATCCATCATCAATGAATGTACTCCACATGAGTCAATTAAATTCCATTTCAAAACTTTATGACCAACCTGATTCCTCCATATCTAGTCTTCTTAAACATGTTCTTCAAAGCATTCCACAAGAAATATTCATAATCATTCACAGGCCTTGTTAAACCAAATTTAGCTTTCACTAATTTCCAAAGCTCTTCCAAATCTTCTCTATCAAATCTCTTTATCATCCTGTCAAAGATCTAATATACCTAAGATTAACCATTAGCCCTTGTGATTTGGTAATAACTTTTCTTTCCTTCTTTATAGATTTTCCAGTCAACAATACTTGGAGGCTTAGTGGCCAAAGGTACAACATCAATTGTTGGTTGTTTTTCATCAGGAATAACTACCATATATTGCTTCATCTTAGCTGTATCTTTGTCAGTATCTTTTGTTGGTTTTATAGACAAAATAATAATAGTCGTGTGTTAGGATCGAACTTGAGATCACGGGATTGCACACAATACGTATGAAGAGGAAATGTAATAATTATTTATAAAATGTTATAATTAATTATTAAACACAAAACAAATAAATAATAATTAGTATTATTGATTAATGACTAATTAATTATTAAACGAAGATTAGGAAACTAATTACTAGACAATACATGGAAACAAAAGAAGGTTCCGGAATCCCCTAGGGGGTGCCATAGCCGATCGGCCCAAGGGAGGATCCACCTCCTTTGTGTCTTGAGCTCCAAGTAATGTGTAGTATATAAGCAAACCCAAGGTGTAGGTTTTTCTCATAACTTGTACACACACAACTTGGGTTTTTCTTCTCCTTCTTTTCCTTGGTCGATTCTCAAACCGAACACCCCTAAGGGTTTCGATTTCTTGCATCTAAAAATTGTTTTGTGTTTATTACTTGCATAAACTTTTCCTTGAATTAGTACGTGTGTACAAGAACGTGAATCAAACACACTATTGTTTGATTCTTGGATTGAATTACAAAAAGGTAAGGGGTAATTCATATAATCCTTATAAACCCTAATTAGGGTTCATTGGTTCCGGAAGATTGCATTGATTCTTGTTCGGGCTAGAATCACTACGGTATGTTTACTATTTAAATTAATGATTAATTAATTACATGTTATTCGATCTATTATAATTGCTTCCGCTCATGCTCACTTTGATGTACTTGGTTTATATATGTATGAATGTCATGATGTAATAATTCCAACAGTGGCATCTAGAGCCGTTATAATGTGTAATTAATTATCGCAACGCATAAAAATTGGATTTTGATTCGTATAGTTACATTTTTTTTAGGGTTTATGTTTTTATCCCTAACCCTAATTTTTGGGTCGAATGACCTAAGGGGTTTTTAGGGTTTTGCTTTTATTTTTTTTATAAAATCTATTTAGAAACCCTAAGATGTCATGTAATTGTTATGCGTTTTAGTAAACGATCTTGGTGCAATGTGTTAATTGTTAAGCTAAATCCATGAAAAAGTGCATATTTGCATGGATTTTTATTGTGTTAAAATTTAAATTGTTTATATTGCTTATATATATTAATGGTTAAGTTATATTAAAACATGTAAATTTTAATAGATGTCGAATTGGGGAAGACTCCAATATTAAGTAATCAATTATGTGCTATGTGGTATTTATTTAATTTTGGCTTACGCAATCGATTTATCGATGTATGTGGCTCTTTTTCTAAGAAAAAGAAAGCCCTAAGTGAATTAATACGTAATACACCTAGATTTGATTATTAATAGGACTTTTGAATAAGATTTGCATGTGGCTACACGTTTTATACATATTTAATTGTTATGATTATGTATATGTGTTTATTTAGTTGTTTTATTTTTTATTGTATATTACTTGTTTTGTTTATTTATTGTGTTAGACATGTTTATATAAACGAAAAGGGTAATTTTTTGAATAGAAAAATAATACGGACTAAATAATGGCGAAATTGTTTTGGTTTTTAAGAGTTAAAATTTCAAAGGATTGGTTGATTGATGTTTTTGTACGTAATGGTTAAATAGGCTCGACCGAAGTTTCACACTACAAGATGGGTATAAGGATGGCATCGCATTAAATTGTGGCCTTAGATAGACAACATTCATGTCTTAACGCTCGTTTGTGTGTAAATTAGACTTACCGAACAACCATTACATGTACATTGTCATCTTAAGGGTGAATAATCCACAATTCCACAATGATTATCCGAAACACTAAGCTTTCGGGCTTATACAAAAGTACGATATAGTGGACGATAATTGATGGTTATTCTTTAATTGGTGAACCCGATACCTCAATCAAAATTTTGTTATTTTACTCTTAGCTAATTGGTAATAAAAATGTTTTGTAAAACCAATGTTATGAAGTTGTATGCATGCTTCTTCATACATTATTTTGATCACATCAAAATAGTTATACCCTTATAAAATTAAGTCGAATGCCATCTAATTAAGAACACTTGAAGTTGTAATTTACGTCATGTGAGACTTGGCGAGATTGCAATGGAGAGGTAAATTTCATAAATTCATTGCTAGCAGATCAACTGATGTAATGGATTTGTGAGTTTGCAGTTTTTAAGTTAGACGACTTAAATTGAGTAGGAAGTGAGACTTGACTCAAGGCATTAAGATGGGGACTAAACATGCTTACAATACAAATGTTTTGTGATTGTAAATCCCATAAATCTAGGAATTGGACAAATGTTATGCCAATTACTTGTACGACAAGTTACCTCATATTATACTTTCATTACTAGCAGATCAAATGAATGTGATGAAACTATGTTTATGGAGGATCCTAGTTTTCAAGATTATTCTATGGATTTTATTTTCCTTGGGTATTTTAATTTTCTTGAAAAATTGTATTATCAAAAATACTAATGTTTTGAACTTTCTTTATCTGTAGAAATGGCTCAAACTGATAACACCAACTTTCGTTCTGTGTTCAAAACTTATTTTGAACGAGAAAAATTGACTGGCTCGGAAAATTTCAATGATTGGTACCGTTCACTAAGGATTGTCCTGCGAGTGACTGGTCAACTCGAAATCTTGAAAATGCCTTGTCCTGCTGAACCTGAAGGCCTGTCAGCAACTGATGCTGCTAAGGCCAAATGGAATCTTGATTGCAAGGAACATATTGATGTGGCCGCAATGATGTTAGGGGCGATGTCCACACCTCTTCAAAGGCAGTTTGAGGAGTATTTCCCCATGAAGATGATTGATGAACTCAAGAAACTCTATGAGAAACCATCAAATGTAGAGATTTACGATTTGATGGAGGCTCTACATGGTTGTAAGCAGGGTGATGGTGAACCTGTGAGTGCTCATGTGTTGAAGATGAAAAGTTTCATGGATCAACTACAAACACTTAAGAAACCCTATGACAATGATATGGCTGTGAACTTAATAAATAGGTCCCTTAACAAGGATTTTAATGGTTTTGTGAGGAACTTCAATATGCATTGCGTGGGGAAGACAGTAAGTGAATTGCACGCACTGCTCATTGATTATGAGAAAGGGTTGACACCAAAGGCTCCTACGCCCCAAGTTCTTGCCATACAAGGGGGTAGAATTAACAAGCCAAATGCGAACAAGAAGAAGGGTAAAGGAAAGAAGAAGGCTGATAAGAATAAGCAGGTTATGGCTTATCAACCACCTCAACCTAAGAAGAACCCTCCTGTCAAGAATAATCCAAAGAAGGATCAAGGATGCCATTACTGCAAGGTGATGGGCCATTGGAAGAGGAATTGTCCTCTTTATCTCGATGACTTGCGAAACAATAAGGTTAAGAAGACTGGGCACATGGGCGCCAGCACTTCAGGTAACTTATTTGTCATTGAATTATTTACTTTATCTCGTGTAATAAATTCCTGGGTATATGATACTGGATGTGGTATTAATATTTGTAATACACTGCAGGGGTTTAGAGAGGAAAGGAGACTAGCTTATGGGGAGCAATTTCTGCATGTGGGAAATGGAGCACAAGCAGCAGTTGAAGCCATAGGAATGTTTGATTTAGTTTTACCTTCGGGTTTAGTACTTTGTTTAAACAGTTGTCATTATGCACCTTCTATAATTAGAGGTGTTGTTTCCTTTTCATGTTTGTTGGATCTTGGTTTTTCTCATACTATTGATGGCAATAAAATTTCTGTTTCTTTAAATGGTGTATTTTATTTTAATGCTGTTGTTGTGAATGGTGTGTTTGAAATTGATATGAATAATTGTGTGACTTCCAACAATAATAATAATTCGATGTACAACATAAGTAAGAGAATGAAGTATGACTTGAATTCGTCTTACCTTTGGCACTGTAGACTTGCCCATATAGGCAAGACTCGCATGCAAAAGCTGCAACGTGAAGGGCTTTTGAATAATATCAATGATGAGTCATTTGATAAATGCGAATCTTGTATTTCTGGGAAGATGACGAAGAAACCTTTCCATAATAATATGGAAAGAGCTTCAGATCTACTTGGTTTGATACACACGGATGTATGTGGACCACTTAGACATGTGTCAAGGAGAGGTGCTGTCTACTTCTTAACTTTTACGGATGATTTCAGCCGTTATGGTTATGTTTATTTACTTAAACATAAACATGAGGTGTTTGAAACATTTAAAGTTTTCAAAGCAGAAGTAGAATTGCAATTGGGAAAGAAGATTAAAGCTCTTCGTTCTGATTGAGGTGGTGAATACCTTAGTCAAGATTTTAAAGATTTCTTAACTGAGAATGGAATTGTCCAGAATCTCACATCTCCATATACTCCACAACAAAATGGTGTATCTGAGAGAAGGAATCGTACATTGCTGGACATGGTTCGATCAATGTATAATCTTACTAATCTTCCTTTGTCTTTTTGGGATTATGCTCTTGAATCAGCTGTTCGTATTTTGAATATGGTTCCCACCAAGAAGGTTGATAAGACACCATATGAGATATGGACTGGAAAAGCTCCGAACTTGTCTTATTTAAAGGTCTGGGGTTGTGAGGCGTATGTTAAACGTGACTCACAAGATAAACTCCAACAAAGATCTGTAAAATGCATTTTCGTAGGATACCCTAAGGAAACTATGGGTTACTACTTTTACTACCCACCTGAGAACAAAGTGTTTGTTGCAAGATATGGTGATTTTCTTGAAAGTGAATTTGTGGTTCAAGAAATCAGTGGGAGGGTATATGATCTAGAAGATGATCTAAATAATGCATTGCCTTCAGAAAACACTAGCACACTTCCTATAGAACCGGAAAGTCTGGGTCCTCCACCGGAAGTTGAAGTAATTCCCATTCGCAGATCTTCAAGATCTGTGAAAGCTCCTGACCATCTATGTCTTAATGTAGAGGTCGATCAGCATACACTAGGGGATCTTAATGAACCTACTAGTTATAGAGCTGCCATTAATAGCCCTCAAAAAGCTAAATGGAAAGCTGCTATGGATGGGGAAATACAATCCATGCATGACAATGAAGTCTGGGAAGAAGTTGACTTACCTCCTGGTGACAAGGTAGTTGGGAGTAAGTGGCTTTACAAAATCAAGACTGACATGGATGGATATGCACACATTTATAAGGCTCGTCTAGTTGCTAAAGGTTTTACTCAAACTTTTGGAATAGATTACGAGGAGACGTTTTCTCCTGTAGCAGACATAAGAGCTATAAGAATTCTCATAGCTATAGCAGCATACTATGACTATGAGATTTGGCAAATGGATGTGAAAACCGCTTTCTTAAATGGTCATCTAGATGAAGACATCTATATGGAACAACCAGAAGGGTTTGAAAATCCAGAATTTCCAAATCGTGTTTGCAAGCTTAAGAGATCCATTTATGGATTAAAGCAAGCATCACGACAATGGAACAAGAGGTTTGATGCTGAAATTAAAAAGTTTGGATTCACTCAAAATCTTGATGAGCCATGTGTGTATCACAAAGCTAGTGGGAGTGATAATGTAACTTTCCTAATTCTATATGTTGATGACATATTGATCATGGGAAAAGACATTCCAAGTTTGCAAGAAGTTAAGGCATATCTTGGAAAGTGCTTTTCTATGAAAGATTTAGGAGAAGCTACATACATTCTGGGAATCAAAATCTATAGAGATAGATCAAGGCGGTTAATTGGATTAAGTCAAAGTGCTTACATTGACAAAATATTGAAAAGATTCAATATGCAAAATTCCAAGAAAGGATATTTGCCGATGGAAGTAAAACATGGCTTATGTAATGAGTTTTGTGCTTCAACACCTGAAGAGGTGGCTTGCATGAGTAAAGTTCCTTATGCTTCGGCTGTAGGATCTATTATGTATGCGGTTAAGTGCACAAGGCCAGATGTGGCGTTTGCTCAAAATATTACCAGTCAATTTCAACAGAATCCAGGTGAAAAATGTAACACCCCCAATTCATGGATGCAGCGGAATTCAAACTGGGTGTTACTCGACGGCACAATAGTCACAATAATAGAAAACGAACTCCAATTGAGTCGTTTTAAAAGATGTATCATTCAAATTATATAAATATCAGAGATTTCAGAATGAGGTCCCAATTGGTTCCATGTTTATAATGTATAATAAATGAGTTTTGAATGATAATAAAATTTATAGCCCTCTTGAGTATCCGTGTCCTTCCGTGCCATCCTTGATCGTCATGAACCTGAAATACATGCTTGAGAGGTCAACACAAAGGTTGAGTGATATTCATAGAGTTTGTTAAATCGATTGAACACAATATGTTGGTAGTGTGAGTTATAGGCTCACACCAATGTTTGGAAAACAAAACAGGTAGGCTACGTTATTATACGCCCGGAACATGTATTATACACTAAGCTTATGACACCATAACGTTAACGTGTACCAATATCGATCGGCAGATTTATCCCGGTAGGTACTTTGCTAACATACCTAAATCTCAAATATTAATGCATTTGTTTGAACTTAGTCAATACAAATGGGATTCGTCAATCCCAATAGGCCTATTCACAATATTTGCGCTCACTATTGCTAGTGATTAAATGGTTCATAATAAGGGATCTCGGTTTAGCAAGGTTGGTACTTAGTGATAATAAAACAATCAGGCAAGCATACAATTTAAAAACATTGTGCTCGGTTAAAATAGCATGTATTCCCCCCAAGGGTTTGTAAAACAATTAAGTAATCGAAAGTGGGGCTATGAACTCACCTTAAGTAGGATAGCAAGTAATGAAGGTGATGGTTGGATCGTGTAGGTTTCTACGAGCAACCTATAATAGAATGTCGCGACTTAGGATTTGAGTAATGAATATAACGGAGTGCCTATATATATATCTTGCATTTAGTCCATGATGTGGTATGATGTATATTGTAAGTCTTTGAAAGAAATGATTCATGAAACATGTATGTTTTGTATATCGTTTACTACCGTTCGGGCCGACATAATTCAGAAGTCATGTTAGTAAGCGTTCGAGGAGCCAGGACACTTTAACTCGTAAATCCACAACTCAACTCGACGGCTTACATAATGAACTCCTCACATGAGGCTCCCTACTATTGTAGTAGTTGATAAAGTATATAGATATAAGTTTTGATCCGAAAAGTTACTTGTCCGATATTTGAATAAACTTAGGAAAGTTTATTAGTACATGAAGATTGTTATTAGGGTATGTTTCATAAGTTTTGTATGACCATTTTCTCTTGGTAATATCTCATGGTTCCCTTTTAAGTGAAGTAGATCCAAATTGCTTGTTCAAGTTCTCGTCAACTCTTTGTTTCATGTTTACGCCTATGAAAGTTGGTATGGTCATTTCGTCATGGCCTAGCCATGACCTTTGGTCCTTGTTTCAAGGTCATGAGACACAACCTTGGCTCTAGCCATGGTTGTGGTCTTGATTATAGGTCATAAGACCTCTTGTTCCTTTCAAAGTATAACCATAATCTTGTGACTTTCGCCTAAAAATGGGCTGTTTAGAATTTGAAGAATTTTATCACTCGGAAAGTGTTTTTAGGTCTCGAGCTTCTTTATACCTGAACGAAAACGGCGTTCCGGACAACTTTCGTGTTTTAACTTTTTGATGAATCGGACCAGAAGTGGGACTTTCAAAACCCAAATTTGATCAGAATGGTATTTGGCAGTTTGCCGTAAAGTTTTGGTAACTTCAAATGGGCGTAACTTTTGACTCGTATACTCGTTTTAGGTGGTTCAAATTCCTATGGTTTCCTTGTTAAGTCCTCTACTGTAATATGTAATGATCCAATATCATAATTTTACCATTTTGATCAGGTCTTACCAAGAAAGTCACTAGTTTACTTGTTTTAGTAACTTGTTGTAACAATCAATAACAATAACTTGTTTTAATCATTTTTATACATCATGGACATAACTACAAGACATAATATAGCAAGAATAACATGTAAATAACATGAACATGATTATTTAACAAGAATCAAGTTAGGGTTTGGCTCACAACTTTTGGCTTTCAAAGATGAAAGGAAGTTAACATGTAAGGATAGGACTTTGATAGACTTGCTTCAACCCTTTTTCACTTCATGCAATCTTTCTACCCTTGGTATTCTTGAAAGAGATGTAATGAAAGTTGAGGTGAATTGAGTGGATTTAAACTCAAGAGAAATCACCAAGTATATTATGGATTGGAAGAGTTTTGGTGAATGATATTCTAACTAGGGTTTCTACCTTGAAGAATCACTTGAACCTTGCTAGAAATTAGAAGGAATTAAGCTAAGAATGGGATGGTTATGGGGTTTGGGGATGCACGGCACAAGAAGGGGGGAGAGGGGGCTTTATATGCCTTTGAGGAGGTTACTTTCCTTGACTAGTCAACCCTTGGTGAGCAAGTTGTATACATGTATGCAATCTAAGACCTCATAGAATGAGATCAAGCCACATATGTGATGACTCCCCCCCCCCTAGGGCGGTTCACAAGCTTGGGGAGGAAGGGTTGGACCTTGGATGATATTATCCTAAGTATTAGGATGAAACTTGACTCCGGGAAATGCCAACTGTAAGTTGTTACGTCTCAAAACGTAAAACCGGGTGTCGTAAAATTATGAAACTTTAAAGTATTGTTAGACATGTCCATATGTCCCATAATAAAATATAAAATGAGTGGTAGGTTCCATTTGGGTGGTAAACCCTGCTAAAAACTGGAAACACGGGTCTAAAACGCGTAATACATAAAATATACGAATATTGCGTAAAATTGAGAAAAGTAAAATATTACTTTTCTAATATGTTATAAATGATTTAAAATGACTTATAATGTCTAGACTGGGCTCAGTCTAGTGTCGGTTGGTATTAAATGTCTTTTAGACATCAAACCGTAAGCCTAAAAATCACGAAATGACTTATAAACTCAAGGGATGATTTTTGGTCAATGGGGGAGGGAAAGAATACGTTGACTTTTTCTAATAAGTTGAAAACTCAAATAGTCTTAGAAACGCGTTTTGTGGTCTAACGGTTAATCGCCCAAACGGTTAAGCGTGCTTATGCGAGAGTAGTACAGGCTTGGGTGACCTGCCGGGAAGTCTTTGGTCATATTTTTCTCAGTCACGATTAATTCTCAAATAAATCATGAGTGTGTCAAACATTTTTCTGATGCGGGGTCACTTAACGCGGTCGAGTTTCGTTGTATGTAGAATTTCTGAATGACGTTTTACCCTAAAACGTGTAATTCTGTGTAATTCCTTAATAACTTTCACGAAAATGATCTGACGAATGTCAAACATTTAATTTGCCATGGAAATGATTTATCACTTGAGAATATCAAATAAAAATCAACTTTCGGGAAAGTTTCGGAAAAATGAATAGTAAAAGTGAATAGTGAAATTTTCCGGGAATGGTAATTAACCTGAAATTGCGAATTGTTACAGTCTCTACCCCTTACGGGGAACTTCGTCCCGAAGTTCTATGTGTGTCATATGTTGGAGTGGTGTTGATGAAAAGGTGTGGTTACTTATGAGGACTCGAGTCTTGAATTACCAGTGATATAGTTTGATTTGTCTCAGAATATGGTGTGTCAATAGAGATTGATAACATGGTTGAATATCAGTAGAGATCCATATAATAGTCGAATATCAAAGAAAATTGATATAGCAGTCGATTATTAATAGAAATTGATCTAGTAGTTGTACAGAAATTGATATAGTTAAATATCAAAATGGAAATTGATATAGTTGTCAAGTATCAATAGCAATTGATATAACAGTTGAACAACAATAGCAATTTACATAGGAATCCAATAAATGGAAATTGATATAGTAGTGGAATATCAAATAGAACTTGATATAGTAGTTGCAATCATAGCATAGTAGGTAATCTGTTGTTGTACCTAGTGTTTATGTCATGGTTTGAAGCGATGTCGGTGAAAAGATAGGATTTCTTGTGGCGAATATAATGTAGGTATCACGCCATACCCGAGCAATGTAATGTAGGTATCATGCCATACCCGAGCAATGTAATGTAGGTTGACTTCATACTTATGTTATTTCGGATATAAATAAGCCCACTTGTTTATAATTCTTTATTTACATAGAGAGGCATCCCAAACAATGTAACTAAAGGAATATAAACTTATGGTTCGATGATTTATAATTTCTTTATTTAAATGAAAAGGCATCCCAATCCATTCAAATAAGGACATTATAAATCATCCTACTCAAGAATTCCCGACACAACATTCATACTTAGCCGATGAGTTACAAGGTAGTGTATTACGAGATGATACTGGTGTTCCAAAAGTACAAGATGAATATTCAAACTTGTAAAGCTGATGAGGGTACTTGTGGTGTAACTAAGGATGATTTGAGCTTTAAAAGTGCATCAAAATCTGTTAATGAGCTTGTGGTTCCAACGGTTGTGAAGATAATGTTATGATATGTTGATGAACAAAAGTGTGTAGTGTATGCTTAACATTAATACTCTTAGGTATAGATGTTGAGTTTGCTTTAAAAATCTTAAGAGATTTTAAAAGTTTATGATGGAATGGTATCCTTAGGACCTAAACAGGATAGTACTTCTACAGGATGAAGAGAATAATTGATAACTATCCCAGATAGTAGTTCGGATTATCTCATAAATGAAAATTTTCAAGAATGAAATTAGGTAACACAAATAAGGTGTTAAGATTTCGCTGAGTGGTAAGACATTATCGTGTCTCTAGATTGTTTTAATGTATTCTGGTGGTTTATCGAGTTCATGTAGGAAATCAACCTAAACATAACCCTAGTACAACTACTCTCAGTATTTGAAAATTTTAAGTCGAATATAGTTAGTCAGACTATATTCCACTGTCCCTAGGTTAAATATAGGTGACTAGTCTATATTTAGCCAAGGTTCGATAAAATTTTCAAATACCTAAATTAGGTATACTTGTGATATGTCCGTTGCTTTCGGGAAACTGTCCACTAAACAAAGGCGATGTCAAACCCTTAAGTTGCAAGTCCCGTCCATACAAGACTTGTAACGTATGTTTTCATATTCCATTGCATAGAAGATAGTAAGGGTAGGTACGTATGGAAAGGAAGTTTTAAGTAGTTCTAAAATAGAACATACTTGGCCAGGATCACGAACTTTTAATAATGAAGGTTTCAGAAGAAAACTTTGATGAATGTAGGGCTGAACTTCAGCTTTTGTAGGTGATGGATTAGTTTGTCCTTTAGAAATCTCATATTTCTATTTAGAAATCGATAGATTGTGATGGGTTTTTGATATCATAAGAAATGATATTGATGATGTGATGGAATAATTCTAGAGACCATTTGCACAAAACACAATGTCTCGGAAGTAGGTTAGACCATTGTGTACTTCACAATGTCTAGGAAGTAGGTTAGTCATTGTGTGACTCAAATCATTTGAGAAATGATTAAGACCATTGTATCATACAATGTCTTGGAAAATGAATGAGACCATTGTATCTCACAATGTCTTGAAAAATGAATGAGACCATTGTATCTCACAATGTCTTGGAAAATGAATGAGACCATTGTAATCAGTTACAATGTCTTGGACATATAATGTTGGAGTAGGAACATGATTGGGAGAGTGTGGCTGTGCCAAAATGCCTTAGAATAGGCATACACAGATATGTTTAGTCCATTGTTTAGATAAATGATTGAAAATAAACCGAGTTTATATATCAATATACTAATATGTTCATGTAGCATAAAATGCTTAGTGTGTATATATCAATATACTTATATGTGTTCATGTAGCATAAAATGCTTACGGGGAAATGCTCAATTATGTTAAGGGTACATATATCAATATGCAATTATGTTTGTGTAGCACAAAAATGTCTACGGGGAAATGCTCAAAATGGGTATATATGAATATACTAATATGTTTGTGTATCATAACATGCTTACTAAGTCCATAATCGTCTGGTGGATGGAAGACACGGAGAGCGGAAGGCTATAAAATGTTTTTGTTTGTGATTGTAGTTATAGTTTAGGTCTCACTTAGACCCGTTTCTCTATAACCATGGCTCTGGTACCAATCTGTAACACCCCCAATTCATGGATGCAGCGGAATTCAAACTGGGTGTTACTCGACGGCACAATAGTCACAATAATAGAAAACGAACTCCAATTGAGTCGTTTTAAAAGATGTATCATTCAAATTATATAAATATCAGAGATTTCAGAATGAGGTCCCAATTGGTTCCATGTTTATAATGTATAATAAATGAGTTTTGAATGATAATAAAATTTATAGCCCTCTTGAGTATCCGTGTCCTTCCGTGCCATCCTTGATCGTCATGAACCTGAAATACATGCTTGAGAGGTCAACACAAAGGTTGAGTGATATTCATAGAGTTTGTTAAATCGATTGAACACAATATGTTGGTAGTGTGAGTTATAGGCTCACACCAATGTTTGGAAAACAAAACAGGTAGGCTACGTTATTATACGCCCGGAACATGTATTATACACTAAGCTTATGACACCATAACGTTAACGTGTACCAATATCGATCGGCAGATTTATCCCGGTAGGTACTTTGCTAACATACCTAAATCTCAAATATTAATGCATTTGTTTGAACTTAGTTAATACAAATGGGATTCGTCAATCCCAATAGGCCTATTCACAATATTTGCGCTCACTATTGCTAGTGATTAAATGGTTCATAATAAGGGATCTCGGTTTAGCAAGGTTGGTACTTAGTGATAATAAAACAATCAGGCAAGCATACAATTTAAAAACATTGTGCTCGGTTAAAATAGCATGTATTCCCCCCAAGGGTTTGTAAAACAATTAAGTAATCGAAAGTGGGGCTATGAACTCACCTTAAGTAGGATAGCAAGTAATGAAGGTGATGGTTGGATCGTGTAGGTTTCTACGAGCAACCTATAATAGAATGTCGCGACTTAGGATTTGAGTAATGAATATAACGGAGTGCCTATATATATATCTTGCATTTAGTCCATGATGTGGTATGATGTATATTGTAAGTCTTTGAAAGAAATGATTCATGAAACATGTATGTTTTGTATATCGTTTACTACCGTTCGGGCCGACATAATTCAGAAGTCATGTTAGTAAGCGTTCGAGGAGCCAGGACACTTTAACTCGTAAATCCACAACTCAACTCGACGGCTTACATAATGAACTCCTCACATGAGGCTCCCTACTATTGTAGTAGTTGATAAAGTATATAGATATAAGTTTTGATCCGAAAAGTTACTTGTCCGATATTTGAATAAACTTAGGAAAGTTTATTAGTACATGAAGATTGTTATTAGGGTATGTTTCATAAGTTTTGTATGACCATTTTCTCTTGGTAATATCTCATGGTTCCCTTTTAAGTGAAGTAGATCCAAATTGCTTGTTCAAGTTCTCGTCAACTCTTTGTTTCATGTTTACGCCTATGAAAGTTGGTATGGTCATTTCGTCATGGCCTAGCCATGACCTTTGGTCCTTGTTTCAAGGTCATGAGACACAACCTTGGCTCTAGCCATGGTTGTGGTCTTGATTATAGGTCATAAGACCTCTTGTTCCTTTCAAAGTATAACCATAATCTTGTGACTTTCGCCTAAAAATGGGCTGTTTAGAATTTGAAGAATTTTATCACTCGGAAAGTGTTTTTAGGTCTCGAGCTTCTTTGTTCCTGAACGAAAACGGCGTTCCGGACAACTTTCGTGTTTTAACTTTTTGATGAATCGGACCAGAAGTGGGACTTTCAAAACCCAAATTTGATCAGAATGGTATTTGGCAGTTTGCCGTAAAGTTTTGGTAACTTCAAATGGGCGTAACTTTTGACTCGTATACTCGTTTTAGGTGGTTCAAATTCCTATGGTTTCCTTGTTAAGTCCTCTACTGTAATATGTAATGATCTAATATCATAATTTTACCATTTTGATCAGGTCTTACCAAGAAAGTCACTAGTTTACTTGTTTTAGTAACTTGTTGTAACAATCAATAACAATAACTTGTTTTAATCATTTTTATACATCATGGACATAACTACAAGACATAATATAGCAAGAATAACATGTAAATAACATGAACATGATTATTTAACAAGAATCAAGTTAGGGTTTGGCTCACAACTTTTGGCTTTCAAAGATGAAAGGAAGTTAACATGTAAGGATAGGACTTTGATAGACTTGCTTCAACCCTTTTTCACTTCATGCAATCTTTCTACCCTTAGTATTCTTGAAAGAGATGTAATGAAAGTTGAGGTGAATTGAGTGGATTTAAACTCAAGAGAAATCACCAAGTATATTAGGGATTGGAAGAGTTTTGGTGAATGATATTCTAACTAGGGTTTCTACCTTGAAGAATCACTTGAACCTTGCTAGAAATTAGAAGGAATTAAGCTAAGAATGGGATGGTTATGGGGTTTGGGGATGCACGGCACAAGAAGGGGGGAGAGGGGGCTTTATATGCCTTTGAGGAGGTTACTTTCCTTGACTAGTCAACCCTTGGTGAGCAAGTTGTACACATGTATGCAATCTAAGACCTCATAGAATGAGATCAAGCCACATATGTGATGACTCCCCCCCCCTAGGGCGGTTCACAAGCTTGGGGAGGAAGGGTTGGACCTTGGATGATATTATCCTAAGTATTAGGATGAAACTTGACTCCGGGAAATGCCAACTGTAAGTTGTTACGTCTCAAAACGTAAAACCGGGTGTCGTAAAATTATGAAACTTTAAAGTATTGTTAGACATGTCCATATGTCCCATAATAAAATATAAAATGAGTGGTAGGTTCCATTTGGGTGGTAAACCCTGCTAAAAACTGGAAACACGGGTCTAAAACGCGTAATACATAAAATATACGAATATTGCGTAAAATTGAGAAAAGTAAAATATTACTTTTCTAATATGTTATAAATGATTTAAAATGACTTATAATGTCTAGACTGGGCTCAGTCTAGTGTCGGTTGGTATTAAATGTCTTTTAGACATCAAACCGTAAGCCTAAAAATCACGAAATGATTTATAAACTCAAGGGATGATTTTTGGTCAATGGGGGAGGGAAAGAATATGTTGACTTTTTCTAATAAGTTGAAAACTCAAATAGTCTTAGAAACGCGTTTTGTGGTCTAACGGTTAATCGCCCAAACGGTTAAGCGTGCTTATGCGAGAGTAGTACAGGCTTGGGTGACCTGCCGGGAAGTCTTTGGTCATATTTTTCTCAGTCACGATTAATTCTCAAATAAATCATGAGTGTGTCAAACATTTTTCTGATGCGGGGTCACTTAACGCGGTCGAGTTTCGTTGTACGTAGAATTTCTGAATGACGTTTTACCCTAAAACGTGTAATTCTGTGTAATTCCTTAATAACTTTCACGAAAATGATCTGACAAATGTCAAACATTTAATTTGCCATGGAAATGATTTATCACTTGAGAATATCAAATAAAAATCAACTTTCGGGAAAGTTTCGGAAAAATGAATAGTAAAAGTGAATAGTGAAATTTTCCGGGAATGGTAATTAACCTGAAATTGCGAATTGTTACAAAAAACATTGGATTGCTATTAAACATATTCTTAAGTATTTAAGGAATACAAAAGATATGTTTTTGGTATATGGTGGAAATCCATCTGCAGAACTTTGTGTTACAGGTTTCTGTGACGCATCCTTTCAAAGTAATAAAGATGATTCGAAGTCTCAGACGGGTTATGTCTTTGTTATCAATGGAGGAGCTGTAGACTGGAGGAGCAAGAAGCAGAGTACGATTGCGATGTCTGCAACAGAAGCTGAATACATTGCTGCTTTAGAAGCTGCTATGGAGGCTGTTTGGATTAGGAAATTCGTTTCTGGGCTTGGTGTTATGCCTTCAATTGAATTACCTATTAATATGTATTGTGACAATTCTGCTGCAATCATATTTGCCAATGAACCTGGAGTCATGAGAGGCACCAGACATTTTCTACGGAAGTATCACTTTGTTCGTGAAAAGGTTGACGAAGGTGAAATAAATCTGCTGAAAGTTCACACAGATGAAAACTTAGCTGATCCGTTCACTAAGGCTTTGGCGAAAGAGAAGCTTAATGAATTAGCCAATGGAATTGGACTTAAATTAGCTAGTAGTTTCATGCATAACTGTGATTAGTATTTGGATAAAGGATATTGTAAACAATTATTATTTTAATGAAATACAGTATGTTGGTATGTTTATTTCTATTGTTAATTATTGTTGTCCTATTTTTGCATGTTTAAATCCATGAATAAGAGTTATTCTAAATTGTCCGTTGTCAGTTAATAATATGGGAATATTATTAAATTAAGACAAATCTGAAGTTGGTATAATATACTTAAAGTATATTGATGCGTAGTCATGCCATTTCAGACGATATTCGATGATACTGAATATAGGACTTATCCCAACTATATGATGTTACTTTATGGATCTTGTCATTAAGTAAATCATAAGAAGTTATCCTTAGACTTGAGATACAAGATAACGGTCATGAATGTAGTACATTTTTGTGGAACAACTTAACGCTATACGTAACTGGTAGTCATAAGGGTTGTTTTCGGAAGTGTTACAAAGTTTGTGTGTTTTGCTTGTAATCAATAAAGAATTTGTTCCTTCAAATTAATTTTTGGAGTTTAATACTGCTGGGCCCCTCGTAGGGTTGTCAAGGTGTTTGCGTGGCCACGCCCAAGGTCTTTTATGAAAGGTTCAAAAGATTTGGTAATCTTGTCAATTTCTAAAAACGAGAAACAGAATGGTTAATTAAGGAATGACCTAGATCCATATCCTTATTTAACACAGTATTAGAAACAAAGGGATAATAATAATGAGAAATCATTAAATGGTTTTCCAGGAGCCTTACTCAAGTTGTACTAGAGGCATCGGCGTGTTGCAAGACGCTAACCGATGTGATCACACTATTATGATATGTCTAAGTGGGAGCTGTTGGTTTTATAGACAAAATAATAATAGTCGTGTGTTAGGATCGAACTTGAGATCACGGGATTGCACACAATACATATGAAGAGGAAATGTAATAATTATTTATAAAATGTTGTAATTAATTATTAAACACAAAACAAATAAATAATAATTAGTATTATTGATTAATGACTAATTAATTATTAAACGAAGATTAGGAAACTAATTACTAGACAATACATGGAAACAAAAGAAGGTTCCGGAATCCCCTAGGGGGTGCCATAGCCGATCGGCCCAAGGGAGGATCCACCTCCTTTGTGTCTTGAGCTCCAAGTAATGTGTAGTATATAAGCAAACCCAAGGTGTAGGTTTTTCTCATAACTTGTACACACACAACTTGGGTTTTTCTTCTCCTTCTTTTCTTTGGTCGATTCTCAAACCGAACACCCCTAAGGGTTTCGATTTCTTGCATCTAAAAATTGTTTTGTGTTTATTACTTGCATAAACTTTTCCTTGAATTAGTACGTGTGTACAAGAACGTGAATCAAACACACTATTGTTTGATTCTTGGATTGAATTACAAAAAGGTAAGGGGTAATTCATATAATCCTTATAAACCCTAATTAGGGTTCATTGGTTCCGGAAGATTGCATTGATTCTTGTTCGGGCTAGAATCACTACGGAATGTTTACTATTTAAATTAATGATTAATTAATTACATGTTATTCGATCTATTATAATTGCTTCCGCTCATGCTCACTTTGATGTACTTGGTTTATATATATATGAATGTCATGATGTAATAATTCCAACATCTTTTTGCTCCTTTTTCTCATCCACCTTTCATTTCTTAGACTCCTCCTGCTCTAACTCTGCTCCTACCCTGTTTGCACTGCTTCCCACAACTTCTTTCTCTATAGGCACAAATCTGTCTATTTTTCTTTTAGCTTGATGATACAACTCTTCAATCCTCCTATCATCAAAATCGTTTAAATCTTTGAGTTTTCAGTTATCCATATTTTTCAGATATGTACTCATGAATTTCCTTCTTAGAGCTCTGGTGGGTGGTTTGTTTCTTTTTGCTTTTTCACTTTTTGCTGCATAAAATTTTCTTCTTTTTTCAGAGAATTCAGCCAACAGCTTAGAATTCTCTCCAATAGTTAGTTGTGCTTGCTCTTCTTGAGTCAGTCTTTGAGCCAGCTCACAATCAGCATCACATTGAGCCCTTTCATCATCCCATTCTTTAATTTCTTTAATGAGTGCAATGCTGGCTTCTTTTTATTTTTTAGCTCTTTCTCTTGCAAGTCTTTCATTCTGAGCATCATATTCAGCGTAAAGTTTAGCAGCAACTTCTTCATCATGCTTACGCTGTTCTTTCGCTGACAAAAGTTCTATCAAAATGATTTTACCTTTATTTCTTGACTGTTGTTGTGAAAGGGTTGTTGTTGTTGTTGATTCACTTGGCTGCTGAATGAGCTTGAGCCAAAGTAACTTCATCAGCAGTTATCTTAGTTGTTGTTGTGACAGTTGTAACATCAGCAATTATTGGAGCAGCACTAACATTAACCTCAGCGGCACTATCTTTTACACTACAAACACTAACCCCAATATCAGTAGTACTAACCTTAACAACTGTTTCTTCAAAATCCTTAGCAGTGTTACCCACTTCATCATTCACATCATCAACAACATGTTCATCAGCAAACATCTGAGGATCCTCCCCAGCACCGAAGCTATCATTCCTCCCTTGTTTAGAGGCATCCTCCCCCAAACTTTCATCAGAAGACTCTACCCTTGATGTAATACCTACCTTGTATAGTCTTTTTAGCCCAGAGATTCTTGATCTTTTCTTATTTTCAAGCTGCTTTACTATTTTCTTCAAAATTGTAATTTTACCTTATTGAGAGTTAACTGTCTTTGTGAGCTCAAGAACCTATTGTTGTAAAGTGGTACAAGTTTCCATCAATCCTAAAGTTTCAGTCTATCCTCATCACTTCTGAGTATGTTACCTCTCCCGAGCGGTGAATCGTTGTATTGTTCAGGCATGGCCTCAAACCTAGTTTGAGCATCCACACCCCCATGGTGTCTTGGCGCCTGGGACCATCGCCTGAATTAGTTCCAAGGGAACTTGACTCATTAGATGTTGCCTTGGATTGGATCTTATTGCTATTACCACTGTCCTGCTCTGCTTCTAAGCTAGAAGCAGTAGTGGTAGCCCTTTCCAAACTGTGACCCTTTCTCCTTATGCAAAGCCTCATCTGCAACCATACTAGGAACACTAGACTGAGGTATCTTAGTAACCCTTTCTTTTTGTGATCCTACATTTATAGGACTTTTGTGGTTGAGAGGATGATGGTAAAATTGTGGGGGTGTGATGGGTTTTAGTTGGGATTACTGAACCTTCACCCTGATTTTGTTGTAGGTTTTGTACCAACATTGTTGCAAACAATGGTGTTACAGTTCCTGAAAAATCTTTACCTTTTCTTTTCATATTACTAAAGATCTTTTTAGTATGAGAAGGTGCTTGATAAATTCTCTTATGATAACCTTCTCAGTGAACTTTTTGTCCAAAAACATTTGCAAAAACCTTGAATATATGTAAAATTTTCATGACAAATTATCCAAGTTCTTAACCATGCTATCAAAAATAAGCTTTGAAAAGTTGAATTTTTGGTTCGTAGCTAAGCCGATTATAGCAGAAGCCAATTTACTGCTAAACTCATTCCAAGCAGTTTTTTAGGACTTAAACACTGCAAAATAGTATGAATTAAGAATTTCCACTGTGGGGAAAAGAGTGCTTCATAAAAAGTAAGTTTTTCAGACTCCTTTTCATAACCCATCAGTGCAAGGTTTTGAAAAATAGTAGCGTTTGGTAAACAATCAACACCTCCATCATCTACTAGGCGAAGACTTCTCCTAATAGATGTTTCAGTGATGATTATTGCCTTCCCATCTACTATGGTATGAATCTGTACTTCCTTATTGAGTGTTTTGACCATAGTTGTAGACCAAAACTATTCAATGTAGGAAACATTTACGGTAGGATTCACAGTTAATGCATACCTTATGGGGTTTGCATTCAAGAAATCAATAAACTCTATAAATCCTTTAGATTCCTTTGGTTTCTTTAAGAAAGCGACCATGTTGTGAGTATCAGCAAAAGTAAGTTTTGACATTGTGATTGTTGGTGGGTTTTGGGACTTGATAAGAAAATAGAGTTAGGGTTTGTATGTTTGAAAGGATTATGAACGAATGAAATCATTTGAGTGAATTATTGGAGGTTTTAAACCTTTAATCGAACAATTTATGAAATAGTCCCTTGAACAAACTAGCAGTAGTAACCTCAACAACACTAAGTTATGCCTAGAAGCATTAAGTCTGAGGCACCAGCAGTAACTCCAATTCCACACCAATCTTCTTTAGCTTTGCTTTTCCTGCAAAATGTTAGTAAAAAAACCAAACAAATATAAGTAATAACGATTTCATAATGATCACAACATGATTAGACTTAGTAGTTTTAAGTATAAGCAACAACATTAACTTGTCCGTTTTAAGTATAACTAGCAGTACTAACTATACTTAACAGCAGAAACTCTTTCTAACTTAAATAACAACACTAATCTTTACCATATTTTACAAAAACATAAAGAGATAAGAGATTTTAGTAATTTAACATTCCAATACTAGCAATCAAATATTGAAATCTACTTTCATCAAAAGATTTTGTAAGCAAATATGCAACATTCTTGTCAGTATGGATTTTAACCATTTGAATTATTTTCTTTTCATTACAATCTCTTCTAAAATGATGTCTAATCTCTATATGCTTTGTTCTTGAATGAAAAATAGGATTTTTAATGAGGCAAATAGTACTTTTATTGTCAATAAAGATCTTGGTATGTGTCACACCCCCAAGATCGGGTCCAGCGGAAGCATACATGTAGCTGGGGTGTAACTCAATTGATATCACAACACTAGTTCAAAAATGGTTTGCACTTGAATCATTTTGGATAAAATAGTTAAATCAAAATGTTGTATTTACATTGTTAAAAGTAATGCGGAAGTAGGCCGTTAAAATAGTTAAAAACGGTCCCCAAATGAATAATCAGAGTCTTCTATGACCATGCCATGCCCTGCCAAAACCTCCTGTAGCGTGCCATTGGTTAATACCTGAAAATACATGCTAAAGTGTCAACACAATGGTTGGTGAGTTCATAGAGTCTTGTGAAAAAGAATGTAATGCATTGAAATGAAGATTCCCCAGCAAAGGCATCGTAAATCCACTCAGTTCCAAGTCCCGCCATAAGAGACTTGTAACCTGTGTGTTTACAACCCACTGCCAAATGTAATAAGTTTGATACCAAAAGCATTGTAATTCAGTAATAAGGCTGATGCAAAGGCATCGTATTTCAGTAATAAGACTTGATGCAAAAGTATCAGGGATTTATCAGTAATTTTGTATGTACAATAGCCCAAGTATAAAGTAAAGTACTAAGATTTCAATAATGAAACCCACATTGGCTCTTAAGCTCATGACCCCGAAGCTAGACGTACTAAAACTTGCCCCAAGTGAGTGTTTACCAGACACTCGTAATATATTAGACATGAAATGCATTCGTAATTCCGTTGGAGCAACCCAAACACGAATGGAGGCGTCACCCTCAATAGATCTATCCACTCACTCTCGCTTAGTACTTGAAATTAACGGTCCATGAAATAAAGGGGACTTGTCGTGACGTGGTAATAAGACTACTTAAGCAATGTAAGAAACTTTATACTTTGGCATTGTACAAAAATAGTTGCTGCAATGTATTCTCCCCCATGGGATTTGAAATCGTATAAAAGTATAACACGAGTATTTAAGCATGTATCTCCCCCAAAGAGTTTGTAAAGTAATTAAACCAGTAAAAGTGGGGCTATGACTCACCTGATATGATGGTACCATGAACATGTAATGAGCTGAAAAACAAGGCGCGCACACTAGCCGCAACCTAATATGAATGATGAACGATCTACTTTAGATCATGAAATGATGTTATGAATGTCCATGCACATGTTTCTATACCACTCTACTCTTTGGAAAAACACTTGTATTATCAAAAAAATATATATTCCAAGAATTTGGAAAATATTGCTATTAGAAAATATAAATAGCTAGTTATAATATATATATACTTATATATATATAACGTAAGTTTCCATGTTAGCGTTGAAATACTCGGGTTGTGTAACAATTCGCAATTTCAGGTTAACTTTTATTCCCGAAAATTTCACTATTCACTTTTCACTATTCACTTTTTACTATTCACTTTTTACTATTCACTTTTCACTATTCATCTCAGAAATTTTTATTTCATATTCTCGTAAGTTAAACTATTTTAACGATAATCCGAGAGTTTGACGCTCGTCGGATCATTTCTGCAAAAATCACAAAGCCGTGTCCGAGATTTACTTTTAGGTTTAAACGTCCTTCTAGCATCCCGATATGTCCATAAAACATTATAAACAATAGAAATATGATTTTCTCTCATTTTAGGACAATTCCAAAAGTTTCAGAATTTTACGTTTTTCAGTTCAGCGTTTTACGCGAATTGCGCGTTTTAGACCCGTGTTTCCAGTTTTTAGCAGGGTTTTCGCACCCGATAGAACCTACCACTCATTTTATATTTTATTATGGACTATATTGACATGTTTAACCATATTTATAAGTTTCATATTTTTAGGATACCCGGTTTTACGTTTCGTGACTTAACAACTTACGGTTAGCGATTAACGGGACCAAAACTCACTACGTAACTTATATAAGGCCAAGATTCATCCACCTAGTCCCTTCCCCTTGTCCATGAATGTGTATATGGTGGCCTTGGTGGCTTGATAATAAGCCTAGGAAAGTATATGGTCTAAAAACAACCAAGTATGCATAGATGTGTTTAGTTTTTAACCATTAGATCATATTTAATTACAACTTGGTCTCCAAGTGTTGTAAGTTTCCTAGTAAGCTTCCTAACCTCCTCTTCATGCTATAAATAGAGAGCTCATTCCATCCTTTCTTCATAAATAAAACGCCACAACATAAGTACCTAGCACCATGATCCTTTGATCTTCAATATACAAGTTACACTACAAAGTTCAAGGTCTTAGTATTCTCTACCTAGTTCTTAAGTTTGTTTGGTGATTCCATGGTTGAATTAGGAGCTACACAAGGTTACTAGGGCTGAAGTTAATGGGTTTTCACAAGGTCTATATCAAGTCTATCAATGGTTACAAGAGTTATGGTGAAGGGTTTACAAGCTTAGGTTTAGTGTCCTAGTTCTATACTTGACTTCCTTTCTTTAGAAAGCCAAAAGTTGTAAGCAAACCCTTATACACTTTCTTGCTCAATATCATTTCATGCTTATTATGTTTCTTTCATGCTATATATGGTCTTTGTATTGTGTTCATGATGTTTAAAAATGGATAAAACAAGTATTGGTATACATATGTTAACTTATGACAAGTAAACAAGCAAACTAGTGATTTTTATGGAAAACCACGACCACAATAGTATAACTTTGATATTTGACACTTACTTACTGTTAAAGAGGACTTAACAAGGAAAACATAGCAATTTTAATCACCCAAAACGAGTACACGAGTCAAAAGTTATGACCATAAGAAGTTAGCGACACCAAAACGCCGAAACTGCCCATAACCTCCTGTTTGCATTCTGCCAATTTGAAAGTCCCACTTCTGCTCCGATTCATCAAAAAGTTAAAACACGAAAGTTGTCCGGAACGACGTTTTCGTTCAGGAACAAAGAAGCTCGAGCCCTGAAAAGGCTTTCCGAGTGATATTTCCTTCAAATTCTTAACAGCCCATTTTTAGACCAAAGTTACTATATAATGATTATATTTAGATGAGACCAAGAGGTCTAATGACCTAAAGCCAAGACCACAACCATGGCTAAAGCCAAGGTTGAGTCTTAAGACCATGGTAACAATGACCAAGGTCACGGCAAAGCCACGGCTAAAGACCATATAACTTTTAAAGATCAAAGCTTATACATATATATATATGTTATCAAATACTACAATAGTAGGGAGCCTCATGTGAGGAGTTCATTGAGTAAGCCGTCGAGATGAGTTGTGGATTTACGAGTTAAAGTGTCCTGGCTCCTCGAACGTTTACTCCATGACTTCTGAATTATGTCGGCCCGAACGGTAGTAAGAGATATACAACTTATACATGTTTCATAGACCATTTATATTCAACGACTTACACTATATACTAAGTACTACATCATGAACATTATGCAAGACACATATTGGCAATTCTTCGAACTCTTAGACGTTACTCCAAACCTAAGTCGCAACGTTCTATTATAGGCTGCTCTTAGAGACTTTCGCGATTCGACTACCACTATCATTTCTCATTACATAGACTTAAGGTGAGTCATAGCCCCTACTCTTTTCATACTTGTTTTAACTCTTGGGGGGGATACATGCTCAACTACTTGCTTACTTGTACAAATACTTGATCGCATTATACTTGATTGTTCTATACTTGATTGTCTTATACTTGATCGCATTATACTTGATTTCATACATACATGATTGTGTTATACTTAACTGCGTTATACTTGATTGTGTTACTGCCGGTGGCTCCAGATTAAGTTGCTGGATGACCATTGAGACTTCCGGTGGCTCCAAATTAAGACCTTGGATGACTATTGAGGCTATTGATACATCCTAGCATTTGCGAATGTTGGATACATCATAAACGTGAGGTCTTCGGAGATGAAGAGTAGACTCACGACTAATTGCTTAATTGTTTTGATGAACTTATACATGTCTTAATCATATTATATTGTAGCAGTGGGTTGTGAACACACAGGTTACAAGTCTCTTATGGCGGGACTTGTAACTGAGTGGATTCACAATGCCTTTGCTATGTGAACATTCTTTATAGGCTTTTCAACTATTTTAAGACAAACTCTATGAACTCACCAACCATTGTGTTGACACTTTAGCATGTTTATCTCAGGTTAGTAAGGCGATAGCTAGTGAGTGGAACTTAGAGTCAAGCTGCATATTCTGAAGACTTATGCTTTTATCATTTAACATTCAAAACATTTTGTATACATTTATGTATCATACTTTGGAATCTCATGTTTGTAACTTTGAATTCATTAATCGAATGGCAACTTTTCAAAAACGTCTCATTTAGAGTTCGTTTTCTATAACTTGTACTTTGTATTATGAAGTAGCACCCCAATGACACAGTCTTCCGCTGCGGTATTTTGGGGGTGTTACAGATTGGTACCAGAGCCTTGGTTATAGAGAACTAGGTTGCATTTAGTGCCTAGACTATAACTGCTATATACGTTGGGACCTTCCTCTTTATTTGCCTTACACACAATACATACACATGTGCTTTTTGGTTAGAGGTTTGCTTAGTTCCACACTGTTAGATGATGTGACTTTAGTATTATAAGGAGCCCCAGAGATTCGTCGAGTCATTAAAAACATGGAGCTCAGTAATAACTAATTAGTTAACTTGATCTTGTGACAGTTCTTGTTTGATGAGACACAAGATTTGAGTTAAATAATATTATTACTTAGCTTTAGGGATTTGATGACTGGATTATCTTACCATCTGCCTCAGAAGGCGGATTTTGTGTCGGAAATTCTTAAGTAGGATGTTTTAGAATCTCCTTATTTAAATGGATTGGGACGCCTCTTCAGTTAAATAAAGAAATTATAAATCACCGAACCATGAGTTTATAATCCCTTACTTACATAAATTTGGACGCTTCTTTATGTAAGTAATGAGTTATAAATAAGTGGGCTTAATTGTAGCCGATACAACTCCTTAACCAGAACCTTAGACAAATCAGAGTAAACACCACTATTTTAGAGATCCTGAAATCCCGAATTCTTTTAGACACACCATAAGTAGTTAACATCAACTGAACTTCGGGACGAAGTTCTCCTTAAGGGGTACAGACTGTAACAATTCGCAATTTCAGGTTAACTTTTATTCCCGAAAATTTCACTATTCACTTTTCACTATTCACTTTTTACTATTCACTTTTCACTATTCATCTCAGAAATTTTTATTTCATATTCTCGTAAGTTAAACTATTTTAACGATAATCCGAGAGTTTGACGCTCGTCGGATCATTTCTGCAAAAATCACAAAGCCGTGTCCGAGATTTACTTTTAGGTTTAAACGTCCTTCTAGCATCCCGATATGTCCATAAAACATTATAAACAATAGAAATATGATTTTCTCTCATTTTAGGACAATTCCAAAAGTTTCAGAATTTTACGTTTTTCAGTTCAGTGTTTTACGCGAATTGCGCGTTTTAGACCCGTGTTTCCAGTTTTTAGCAGGGTTTTCGCACCCGATAGAACCTACCACTCATTTTATATTTTATTATGGACTATATTGACATGTTTAACCATATTTATAAGTTTCATATTTTTAGGATACCCGGTTTTACGTTTCGTGACTTAACAACTTACGGTTAGCGATTAACGGGACCAAAACTCACTACGTAACTTATATAAGGCCAAGATTCATCCACCTAGTCCCTTCCCCTTGTCCATGAACGTGTATATGGTGGCCTTGGTGGCTTGATAATAAGCCTAGGAAAGTATATGGTCTAAAAACAACCAAGTATGCATAGATGTGTTTAGTTTTTAACCATTAGATCATATTTAATTACAACTTGGTCTCCAAGTGTTGTAAGTTTCCTAGTAAGCTTCCTAACCTCCTCTTCATGCTATAAATAGAGAGCTCATTCCATCCTTTCTTCATAAATAAAACGCCACAACATAAGTACCTAGCACCATGATCCTTTGATCTTCAATATACAAGTTACACTACAAAGTTCAAGGTCTTAGTATTCTCTACCTAGTTCTTAAGTTTGTTTGGTGATTCCATGGTTGAATTAGGAGCTACACAAGGTTACTAGGGCTGAAGTTAATGGGTTTTCACAAGGTCTATATCAAGTCTATCAATGGTTACAAGAGTTATGGTGAAGGGTTTACAAGCTTAGGTTTAGTGTCCTAGTTCTATACTTGACTTCCTTTCTTTAGAAAGCCAAAAGTTGTAAGCAAACCCTTATACACTTTCTTGCTCAATATCATTTCATGCTTATTATGTTTCTTTCATGCTATATATGGTCTTTGTATTGTGTTCATGATGTTTAAAAATGGATAAAACAAGTATTGGTATACATATGTTAACTTATGACAAGTAAACAAGCAAACTAGTGATTTTTATGGAAAACCACGACCACAATAGTATAACTTTGATATTTGACACTTACTTACTGTTAAAGAGGACTTAACAAGGAAAACATAGCAATTTTAATCACCCAAAACGAGTACACGAGTCAAAAGTTATGACCATAAGAAGTTACGACACCAAAACGCCGAAACTGCCCATAACCTCCTGTTTGCATTCTGCCAATTTGAAAGTCCCACTTCTGGTCCGATTCATCAAAAAGTTAAAACACGAAAGTTGTCCGGAACGACGTTTTCGTTCAGGAACAAAGAAGCTCGAGCCCTGAAAAGGCTTTCCGAGTGATATTTTCTTCAAATTCTTAACAGCCCATTTTTAGACCAAAGTTACTATATAATGATTATATTTAGATGAGACCAAGAGGTCTAATGACCTAAAGCCAAGACCACAACCATGGCTAAAGCCAAGGTTGAGTCTTAAGACCATGGTAACAATGACCAAGGTCACGGCAAAGCCACGGCTAAAGACCATATAACTTTTAAAGATCAAAGCTTATACATATATATATATATATATATATATATTTTATCAAATACTACAATAGTAGGGAGCCTCATGTGAGGAGTTCATTGAGTAAGCCGTCGAGATGAGTTGTGGATTTACGAGTTAAAGTGTCCTGGCTCCTCGAACGTTTACTCCATGACTTCTGAATTATGTCGGCCCGAACGGTAGTAAGAGATATACAACTTATACATGTTTCATAGACCATTTATATTCAACGACTTACACTATATACTAAGTACTACATCATGAACATTATGCAAGACACATATTGGCAATTCTTCGAACTCTTAGACGTTACTCCAAACCTAAGTCGCAACGTTCTATTATAGGCTGCTCTTAGAGACTTTCGCGATTCGACTACCACTATCATTTCTCATTACATAGACTTAAGGTGAGTCATAGCCCCTACTCTTTTCATACTTGTTTTAACTCTTGGGGGGGATACATGCTCAACTACTTGCTTACTTGTACAAATACTTGATCGCATTATACTTGATTGTTCTATACTTGATTGTCTTATACTTGATCGCATTATACTTGATTTCATACATACATGATTGTGTTATACTTAACTGCGTTATACTTGATTGTGTTACTGCCGGTGGCTCCGGATTAAGTTGCTGGATGACCATTGAGACTTCCGGTGGCTCCAAATTAAGACCTTGGATGACTATTGAGGCTATTGATACATCCTAGCATTTGCGAATGTTGGATACATCATAAACGTGAGGTCTTCGGAGATGAAGAGTAGACTCACGACTAATTGCTTAATTGTTTTGATGAACTTATACATGTCTTAATCATATTATATTGTAGCAGTGGGTTGTGAACACACAGGTTACAAGTCTCTTATGGCGGGACTTGTAACTGAGTGGATTCACAATGCCTTTGCTATGTGAACATTCTTTATAGGCTTTTCAACTATTTTAAGACAAACTCTATGAACTCACCAACCATTGTGTTGACACTTTAGCATGTTTATCTCAGGTTAGTAAGGCGATAGCTAGTGAGTGGAACTTAGAGTCAAGCTGCATATTCTGAAGACTTATGCTTTTATCATTTAACATTCAAAACATTTTGTATACATTTATGTATCATACTTTGGAATCTCATGTTTGTAACTTTGAATTCATTAATCGAATGGCAACTTTTCAAAAACGTCTCATTTAGAGTTCGTTTTCTATAACTTGTACTTTGTATTATGAAGTAGCACCCCAATGACACAGTCTTCCGCTGCGGTATTTTGGGGGTGTTACAGATTGGTACCAGAGCCTTGGTTATAGAGAACTAGGTTGCATTTAGTGCCTAGACTATAACTGCTATATACGTTGGGACCTTCCTCTTTATTTGCCTTACACACAATACATACACATGTGCTTTTTGGTTAGAGGTTTTCTTAGTTCCACACTGTTAGATGATGTGACTTTAGTATTATAAGGAGCCCCAGAGATTCGTCGAGTCATTAAAAACATGGAGCTCAGTAATAACTAATTAGTTAACTTGATCTTGTGACAGTTCTTGTTTGATGAGACACAAGATTTGAGTTAAATAATATTATTACTTAGCTTTAGGGATTTGATGACTGGATTATCTTACCATCTGCCTCAGAAGGCGGATTTTGTGTCGGAAATTCTTAAGTAGGATGTTTTAGAATCTCCTTATTTAAATGGATTGGGACGCCTCTTCAGTTAAATAAAGAAATTATAAATCACCGAACCATGAGTTTATAATCCCTTACTTACATAAATTTGGACGCTTCTTTATGTAAGTAATGAGTTATAAATAAGTGGGCTTAATTGTAGCCGATACAACTCCTTAACCAGAACCTTAGACAAATCAGAGTAAACACCACTATTTTAGAGATCCTGAAATCCCGAATTCTTTTAGACACACCATAAGTAGTTAACATCAACTGAACTTCGGGACGAAGTTCTCCTTAAGGGGTACAGACTGTAACAATTCGCAATTTCAGGTTAACTTTTATTCCCGAAAATTTCACTATTCACTTTTCACTATTCACTTTTTACTATTCACTTTTCACTATTCATCTCAGAAATTTTTATTTCATATTCTCGTAAGTTAAACTATTTTAACGATAATCCGAGAGTTTGACGCTCGTCGGATCATTTCTGCAAAAATCACAAAGCCGTGTCCGAGATTTACTTTTAGGTTTAAACGTCCTTCTAGCATCCCGATATGTCCATAAAACATTATAAACAATAGAAATATGATTTTCTCTCATTTTAGGACAATTCCAAAAGTTTCAGAATTTTACGTTTTTCAGTTCAGCGTTTTACGCGAATTGCGCGTTTTAGACCCGTGTTTCCAGTTTTTAGCAGGGTTTTCGCACCCGATAGAACCTACCACTCATTTTATATTTTATTATGGACTATATTGACATGTTTAACCATATTTATAAGTTTCATATTTTTAGGATACCCGGTTTTACGTTTCGTGACTTAACAACTTACGGTTAGCGATTAACGGGACCAAAACTCACTACGTAACTTATATAAGGCCAAGATTCATCCACCTAGTCCCTTCCCCTTGTCCATGAACGTGTATATGGTGGCCTTGGTGGCTTGATAATAAGCCTAGGAAAGTATATGGTCTAAAAACAACCAAGTATGCATAGATGTGTTTAGTTTTTAACCATTAGATCATATTTAATTACAACTTGGTCTCCAAGTGTTGTAAGTTTCCTAGTAAGCTTCCTAACCTCCTCTTCATGCTATAAATAGAGAGCTCATTCCATCCTTTCTTCATAAATAAAACGCCACAACATAAGTACCTAGCACCATGATCCTTTGATCTTCAATATACAAGTTACACTACAAAGTTCAAGGTCTTAGTATTCTCTACCTAGTTCTTAAGTTTGTTTGGTGATTCCATGGTTGAATTAGGAGCTACACAAGGTTACTAGGGCTGAAGTTAATGGGTTTTCACAAGGTCTATATCAAGTCTATCAATGGTTACAAGAGTTATGGTGAAGGGTTTACAAGCTTAGGTTTAGTGTCCTAGTTCTATACTTGACTTCCTTTCTTTAGAAAGCCAAAAGTTGTAAGCAAACCCTTATACACTTTCTTGCTCAATATCATTTCATGCTTATTATGTTTCTTTCATGCTATATATGGTCTTTGTATTGTGTTCATGATGTTTAAAAATGGATAAAACAAGTATTGGTATACATATGTTAACTTATGACAAGTAAACAAGCAAACTAGTGATTTTTATGGAAAACCACGACCACAATAGTATAACTTTGATATTTGACACTTACTTACTGTTAAAGAGGACTTAACAAGGAAAACATAGCAATTTTAATCACCCAAAACGAGTACACGAGTCAAAAGTTATGACCATAAGAAGTTAGCGACACCAAAACGCCGAAACTGCCCATAACCTCCTGTTTGCATTCTGCCAATTTGAAAGTCCCACTTCTGGTCCGATTCATCAAAAAGTTAAAACACGAAAGTTGTCCGGAACGACGTTTTCGTTCAGGAACAAAGAAGCTCGAGCCCTGAAAAGGCTTTCCGAGTGATATTTTCTTCAAATTCTTAACAGCCCATTTTTAGACCAAAGTTACTATATAATGATTATATTTAGATGAGACCAAGAGGTCTAATGACCTAAAGCCAAGACCACAACCATGGCTAAAGCCAAGGTTGAGTCTTAAGACCATGGTAACAATGACCAAGGTCACGGCAAAGCCACGGCTAAAGACCATATAACTTTTAAAGATCAAAGCTTATACATATATATATATATATGTTATCAAATACTACAATAGTAGGGAGCCTCATGTGAGGAGTTCATTGAGTAAGCCGTCGAGATGAGTTGTGGATTTACGAGTTAAAGTGTCCTGGCTCCTCGAACGTTTACTCCATGACTTCTGAATTATGTCGGCCCGAACGGTAGTAAGAGATATACAACTTATACATGTTTCATAGACCATTTATATTCAACGACTTACACTATATACTAAGTACTACATCATGAACATTATGCAAGACACATATTGGCAATTCTTCGAACTCTTAGACGTTACTCCAAACCTAAGTCGCAACGTTCTATTATAGGCTGCTCTTAGAGACTTTCGCGATTCGACTACCACTATCATTTCTCATTACATAGACTTAAGGTGAGTCATAGCCCCTACTCTTTTCATACTTGTTTTAACTCTTGGGGGGGATACATGCTCAACTACTTGCTTACTTGTACAAATACTTGATCGCATTATACTTGATTGTTCTATACTTGATTGTCTTATACTTGATCGCATTATACTTGATTTCATACATACATGATTGTGTTATACTTAACTGCGTTATACTTGATTGTGTTACTGCCGGTGGCTCCAGATTAAGTTGCTGGATGACCATTGAGACTTCCGGTGGCTCCAAATTAAGACCTTGGATGACTATTGAGGCTATTGATACATCCTAGCATTTGCGAATGTTGGATACATCATAAACGTGAGGTCTTCGGAGATGAAGAGTAGACTCACGACTAATTGCTTAATTGTTTTGATGAACTTATACATGTCTTAATCATATTATATTGTAGCAGTGGGTTGTGAACACACAGGTTACAAGTCTCTTATGGCGGGACTTGTAACTGAGTGGATTCACAATGCCTTTGCTATGTGAACATTCTTTATAGGCTTTTCAACTATTTTAAGACAAACTCTATGAACTCACCAACCATTGTGTTGACACTTTAGCATGTTTATCTCAGGTTAGTAAGGCGATAGCTAGTGAGTGGAACTTAGAGTCAAGCTGCATATTCTGAAGACTTATGCTTTTATCATTTAACATTCAAAACATTTTGTATACATTTATGTATCATACTTTGGAATCTCATGTTTGTAACTTTGAATTCATTAATCGAATGGCAACTTTTCAAAAACGTCTCATTTAGAGTTCGTTTTCTATAACTTGTACTTTGTATTATGAAGTAGCACCCCAATGACACAGTCTTCCGCTGTGGTATTTTGGGGGTGTTACAGGTTGTAATCCTTGAAATGATGAAAACATACTCGTAATAACTAATACTACGTTAGTTATAAAGCTCGGTACTTGATATTACTTCTAGCTTGAAAATGTACTTCGTAGTTTTTGCGCCAAATTTAATAAAAGCTGTCAATTATAAAATGGTTTTAGCCGATATTCAAACGAGTATATCTTTGTCGTTACTTGTCCGTTTTACTTGTTCTTTATATCCACAGTTACGTCTTAGTATGTAGTAATATATTTTGGAAAGCTCGGCTCCTCCGGGTTACGTCTAAAGTCTCTTTTTGTCCAATGAAAAACGTCAAACAGCAACCATTTTCAGAAAAAATACTTTTCGTCTACAATCTTGCAAAAATCATAACTCCTTCGTTATAAACTCTTTTTAATCCGTTCTTTCGCCTACGGATTCGTTTTTGAAAGTATTTTCTAAAAATTTTGCCAAAGTTCCCTTGGTGTTTACTGATTTTCCAGATTTTTACAAAACGGAACAGCATGTCTAAAATAGGTTCCAAATCAAGTTTCCAAGGTTAAAAACTAATTTCTACCATCACCAAACCTCTTGTAATCACCACATGGCTAATCTAATCTTACCATACACCTTCTTAGGGTGCCATGGACTCCTAACCAAGTTATTAGAGCAAGGGGATTCATAACTAAAAAGTTAGGGTTTGTATGTTTCTTTTTAGCCAAAATAAAGTGTGGTATAGTTACTTGTACATGGTTTTTAGCATGATACTTATGTAATACATGTAAAAATAGGATGATCCATGAAAAAAATAAAGATGAAAACTTACTTGATAAAATGAGATGATTATAGGATGATTATGCTTGATGTTCTTGTGTTTTTGTTGCTTGATTCTTGATTAGGCTTGTAAAATGAACAAGTTTAGTGTTTTACTTTATGGAAAATGATCACTTGATCATGGAGATCATCAAAAGGTCGTGGGTTTGGAGAAGGGATGGAGAGGATGAGCAAGTTTTTGTTCTTTCTAAAAAGGATGAATTATGATTTTGGAAAATTTGGTAAAGTATGTTATAATGTGTTTATTAGTATAAAATGGCTACATTAATGCACATGATTAAAGGGTGTGGTCTTGGGCTGGTTTTTGGGTGTGAAAAGGAGTAGCCAAAACGGTTTTGATCACTTAGAAAATATAGTGTAGCGTTAAGTGTTATTACGCGTTATTCGTTAAAATCGGGGTACCGGGTTTAATAGCAATAAACGTTCACGAAGTTAACCGGGATGAAATAAAGTTATAATAATGTTAAAAACATATTAAAAATATGTTGGGTACATTTACTGAGTGATCGGGTGATTAATGTTTAGTTTTAACGAAAACCGTCGTTATATTCATACGCGTACGTTATAAATAAAATAAATTACGAAAATACTGGGTAACTGAATGTTATAACTTTTATGATGTTAAAATGGATATAAAAATATGTCGGGACCATTGTGGGAATATTTAGATATATTCGTCGTGTATAAACCGGGTGTTAACGTTTATTATAATTACGTATACGTAAAAACGTTAAATGTACTGAATATAGAAATTTGAAAATCCTGAGAGTGGTATAACATGAAAATGCTGTTATGATGATATGCAGACTATCCCCAGTCCGTATGCAGTGTACTTAACACTAATGAAATGAATTCGCACCTAAACCAATCCGGTTACGCGAATTTGAATACCCGTAAACTAAATTTACGATGAAATGAGTAATGCAAGTGAATGATGAAAACTTTTCCGGAAATGAATAGTGTTCGGTGAATAGTAAATTTTCAAAAAGTTTCTCAGAACATCAAACTGACCTCGAAAACGATGAATAGTAAAACGATGAATAGTGTTTTGATGAATAGTGATTTATGAATAGTAAAAAGTCGAAGTTTGGGAAAATGACCTGAAATGGTAAATGACGTGAAATGGTGAGTTGTGACAGTCTTCCCCTCTAAAAGGAACTTCGTCCCGAAGTTCAGTTTATGTTGGTCTCTGAAAACATATTGGTGAAAAGGTGATGATAGTGATGGTGAGAAGGGAAGAGACTGTGACAACTGCGACAAAATGATATTGTGATACAAGAAAAAACTGTGATGTAAGTGTATTATGCATAAATGTGAATGTTCATGAAATGAAATGATCAATTTACATGCTTCCAAGCGGCGGTTCATGAGGTGATGAAAAGTATGAATGTTCTGACAATGAGGGTATACACACATGCATGAAACATTTGGAAAAATAAGTAAAGGATTCAATCCAGACAGAATTTTATTATAACTATTCTCAGTGTTGCAAAATTCATTTCTGAGTCGGATATAGGTAGTCAGCCTATGTCCCACTATCCCGGGTTGAATATAGGTGACTAGTCTATATTCCACCGAGGTTCCATGAATTTTGAAATACTCAGCTCAGTCATACTAATACTATGTCCTTCACAAATACCAAGACGTTCTGAAAGACAAAAGCAAGTGACCAAGCTCGAGGTCAAATGATGAAACTATGCAAGGAAAAACATAATGCGGTGACATATATGATACGTGAACATGCTTATATGAAAAACAATTATAGTAATCAACTATAATAAATGAATATAATATATCAGATAATGAGACACAAATCTCATCACCTATGTCAGCAACTAACCACAAACGAGGCTTCAGCTTGGCAGGCAGGCACGTGACGGTCATAGGGTTAAGTTTTCTTGAAAGTAGCTATAGTCTAAGTTTTAAAAAAAACACTTAGTTCGCTATAGCTAAAGCTCTGATACCAATCTGTCACACCCCCAAGATCGGGTCCAGCGTAAGCATACATGTAGCTGGGGTGTAACTCAATTGATATCACAACACTAGTTCAAAAATGGTTTGCACTTGAATCATTTTGGATAAAATAGTTAAATCAAAATGTTGTATTTACATTGTTAAAAGTAATGCGGAAGTAGGCCATTAAAATAGTTAAAAACGGTCCCCAAATGAATAATCAGAGTCTTCTATGACCATGCCATGCCCTGCCAAAACCTCCTGTAGCGTGCCATTGGTTAATACCTGAAAATACATGCTAAAGTGTCAACACAATGGTTGGTGAGTTCATAGAGTCTTGTGAAAAAGAATGTAATGCATTGAAATGAAGATTCCCCAGCAAAGGCATCGTAAATCCACTCAGTTCCAAGTCCCGCCATAAGAGACTTGTAACCTGTGTGTTTACAACCCACTGCCAAATGTAATAAGTTTGATACCAAAAGCATTGTAATTCAGTAATAAGGCTGATGCAAAGGCATCGTATTTCAGTAATAAGACTTGATGCAAAAGTATCAGGGATTTATCAGTAATTTTGTATGTACAATAGCCCAAGTATAAAGTAAAGTACTAAGATTTCAATAATGAAACCCACATTGGCTCTTAAGCTCATGACCCCGAAGCTAGACGTACTAAAACTTGCCCCAAGTGAGTGTTTACCAGACACTCGTAATATATTAGACATGAAATGCATTCGTAATTCCGTTGGAGCAACCCAAACACGAATGGAGGCGTCACCCTCAATAGATCTATCCACTCACTCTCGCTTAGTACTTGAAATTAACGGTCCATGAAATAAAGGGGACTTGTCGTGACGTGGTAATAAGACTACTTAAGCAATGTAAGAAACTTTATACTTTGGCATTGTACAAAAATAGTTGCTGCAATGTATTCTCCCCCATGGGATTTGAAATCGTATAAAAGTATAACACGAGTATTTAAGCATGTATCTCCCCCAAAGAGTTTGTAAAGTAATTAAACCAGTAAAAGTGGGGCTATGACTCACCTGATATGATGGTACCATGAACATGTAATGAGCTGAAAAACAAGGCGCGCACACTAGCCGCAACCTAATATGAATGATGAACGATCTACTTTAGATCATGAAATGATGTTATGAATGTCCATGCACATGTTTCTATACCACTCTACTCTTTGGAAAAACACTTGTATTATCAAAAAAATATATATTCCAAGAATTTGGAAAATATTGCTATTAGAAAATATAAATAGCTAGTTATAATATATATATACTTATATATATATAACGTAAGTTTCCATGTTAGCGTTGAAATACTCGGGTTGTAATCCTTGAAATGATGAAAACATACTCGTAATAACTAATACTACGTTAGTTATAAAGCTCGGTACTTGATATTACTTCTAGCTTGAAAATGTACTTCGTAGTTTTTGCGCCAAATTTAATAAAAGCTGTCAATTATAAAATGGTTTTAGCCGATATTCAAACGAGTATATCTTTGTCGTTACTTGTCCGTTTTACTTGTTCTTTATATCCACAGTTACGTCTTAGTATGTAGTAATATATTTTGGAAAGCTCGGCTCCTCCGGGTTACGTCTAAAGTCTCTTTTTGTCCAATGAAAAACGTCAAGCAGCAACCATTTTCAGAAAAAATACTTTTCGTCTACAATCTTGCAAAAATCATAACTCCTTCGTTATAAACTCTTTTTAATCCGTTCTTTCGCCTACGGATTCGTTTTTGAAAGTATTTTCTAAAAATTTTGCCAAAGTTCCCTTGGTGTTTACTGATTTTCCAGATTTTTACAAAACGGAACAGCATGTCTAAAATAGGTTCCAAATCAAGTTTCCAAGGTTAAAAACTAATTTCTACCATCACCAAACCTCTTGTAATCACCACATGGCTAATCTAATCTTACCATACACCTTCTTAGGGTGCCATGGACTCCTAACCAAGTTATTAGAGCAAGGGGATTCATAACTAAAAAGTTAGGGTTTGTATGTTTCTTTTTAGCCAAAATAAAGTGTGGTATAGTTACTTGTACATGGTTTTTAGCATGATACTTATGTAATACATGTAAAAATAGGATGATCCATGAAAAAAATAAAGATGAAAACTTACTTGATAAAATGAGATGATTATAGGATGATTATGCTTGATGTTCTTGTGTTTTTGTTGCTTGATTCTTGATTAGGCTTGTAAAATGAACAAGTTTAGTGTTTTACTTTATGGAAAATGATCACTTGATCATGGAGATCATCAAAAGGTCGTGGGTTTGGAGAAGGGATGGAGAGGATGAGCAAGTTTTTGTTCTTTCTAAAAAGGATGAATTATGATTTTGGAAAATTTGGTAAAGTATGTTATAATGTGTTTATTAGTATAAAATGGCTACATTAATGCACATGATTAAAGGGTGTGGTCTTGGGCTGGTTTTTGGGTGTGAAAAGGAGTAGCCAAAACGGTTTTGATCACTTAGAAAATATAGTGTAGCGTTAAGTGTTATTACGCGTTATTCGTTAAAATCGGGGTACCGGGTTTAATAGCAATAAACGTTCACGAAGTTAACCGGGATGAAATAAAGTTATAATAATGTTAAAAACATATTAAAAATATGTTGGGTACATTTACTGAGTGATCGGGTGATTAATGTTTAGTTTTAACGAAAACCGTCGTTATATTCATACGCGTACGTTATAAATAAAATAAATTACGAAAATACTGGGTAACTGAATGTTATAACTTTTATGATGTTAAAATGGATATAAAAATATGTCGGGACCATTGTGGGAATATTTAGATATATTCGTCGTGTATAAACCGGGTGTTAACGTTTATTATAATTACGTATACGTAAAAACGTTAAATGTACTGAATATAGAAATTTGAAAATCCTGAGAGTGGTATAACATGAAAATGCTGTTATGATGATATGCAGACTATCCCCAGTCCGTATGCAGTGTACTTAACACTAATGAAATGAATTCGCACCTAAACCAATCCGGTTACGCGAATTTGAATACCCGTAAACTAAATTTACGATGAAATGAGTAATGCAAGTGAATGATGAAAACTTTTCCGGAAATGAATAGTGTTCGGTGAATAGTAAATTTTCAAAAAGTTTCTCAGAACATCAAACTGACCTCGAAAACGATGAATAGTAAAACGATGAATAGTGTTTTGATGAATAGTGATTTATGAATAGTAAAAAGTCGAAGTTTGGGAAAATGACCTGAAATGGTAAATGACGTGAAATGGTGAGTTGTGACAGTATGCATAAAATTGTAGCCATAATCAAGTAGTTGATTCTGAATCCAAAGCATTTATCCACAACAACTTGAAGTAGCCACATATTCAGCTTCTATTTTGGAATTCGCAACCACAGTTTGTTTCTTATGCTGCCATGAAATCAATCTACACCCAAGGAATTGACAACCTCATGTTGTAGATTTCCTATCCAAGCTTGCTCCAGCATAATCACTATCAGTGTATACAACCAAGTCAAAAGGTGAATCTTCTGAATACCAAAGGCCCAATTTTGATTGACCTTTGAGATACCTAAAAATCCTTTTCACAACATGAAGGTGTGAAACCTTTGGATTGACTTGGACTCTTGCACAGGCACACACTCAAAACATGATGTCAGGTCTTGAAGAAGTAAGGTACATCAATGAACCAATCATTGATCTATACATGTGAACATCAAATTCTTCACCATCTTCATCCTTTGTTAATACAAATAATGTCAAAAACGTTATTTGCATTATTCGATCTTCCTGTGTTTTGATCATCACAAAATATAAAGACATATTACGTAAAGTTACGGTTAATAAGTTTTTAACCCGGAATACTCGTTACTTCTACGTAGCTTCTACAACGTCACTTCAGGTATGAACAAACGTTATACCATCATTAGTTCAAGTGATCAAAGAAGCCTTTATATTTTCTTACAAACTTACATTTTTAAGTTAGACAAAACATTTTCACAAAAGTATTTTTGTAATATTAAAGAAATGTTTTATTAAGAAAATATATTCAAAATTCAAATAGATAACAGCAATTTTTCCCGCCTACCTGCACCAGATAAATTTTCACCACGTCAGGACAAAAAGGGGAGCATCTGTCGGGGCGGTCCCTTAAATAGGGTGGTGGTCCTTTAGCGATAAGGGACCGCCGGTGCAATAACGGACCGCGCCTCTCTGTCCTGTCGGCTATAAATACTGAACCATTTTCTTCTGCAAAATAACTTTCACACACACTAAAACAAATTTGGTTTTCCCCTTTCTTATTCTTTGATCACTATAACATGTCGGTATATGTTTATAAGTGATTCCCTCTTTCATCAAGTGCAAGAGAAGAAATCTCGACTACTATGAAGCTTCGAGATGTTATAGGTGTCCACACACAAACGTAACAATTGTTACGGTGATAGGTTAGATAGGTTATTGTCATTGTTATCCGACTTGTGTGTGAGTCGAGGAGGGGATATTTGAATGATCTTGGATGGTGATGTAGATTCAAGAAGTATTGTATCTAGATTAGTGTATGTATTGGTGAAAGGAGAAAGATGTCCTAGTGGTTAGGATAGATTTGGTTTGATGTATTATGTAAAGACTTGGATCAGGTGTGTATCCAAGTGGGTCATGTATGTAGGATTGGTTCGGGTGATGAACCAAGTATGTATAGTGTGTGAAGACTTGGTTTTGGTGTAGAACCAAGTATGTCTAAGATTGAAGACTTGGTTTAGGTGTAGAACCAAGTGTGACTAAAGATAGAAGGCTTGGTTTGGGTGAAGAACCAAGTGTGACTAAAGATAGAAGGCTTGGTTTGGGTGAAGAACCAAGTATGTCAACTAGGTGAAGACTTGGATTGGGTGATGATTCAAGATGGACAAGAGTGCTTGTTCGTGAAGCCACGTGGGCTTAGATAGATTGGTTCTAGCTAGGATTAGGACTCGACATTATGCTTAGTGTCGTTAAGCCTTGTGTAAGCATGAGTACGGTTTGCTCCACCTGAAGGAGCGTGTTGATATAGTGATTGATAACTCTCGAGTGTGGTACTCGGGGAGTGGAGTAGGACGGAGGAGTGAGCTTCGTGCCGAACCACTATAAATCGCCGCGTCTCTTTGGTTGTGTTCTTTCCCTACTCTTTGCTTTACTTGCATATTTACTTTTGTTAGTTACTAGTTTGATATCACATAACAAGTATAATTTAACTAGTTTGCAAAAGTATACAAACCGGACCTAATACTAGCGAAACATTTTGATAAGTAAAATGAGACGGTGAAACTATTCAACCCCCCCTTCTAGTTTCTACAATTAGTATCAGAGACACGTTTTCAAGATCTTTAGAGTATACTATACTTTAAAACTTGAATCGATCTATGGTGTCTGAAAGATACTTAGAAGGGATCTACTTGAATTGGTCACCATTTTTCGAAAATGAAATATTTGTCATTTGGAAAATTAAATTTGAAAGTTATGTGAAATCAACTAGTTGTAATCTTTGGTATATTATTTCCTTTGGTAATTTTCTTTAAGTCATAAGTATAGATTTCAAAAATTAAGGATGTCATAAGAAACTTTTGGTAGACATGTTAATTTGAAATAATGACTTGTAAAACTTTGCTAAAAATTCGTTTTGACAAAAACACATTTTGAAATATGATATAGGATTAATGGGAAAATGTTCTGATCTTACACCAAAGAAAGGATTAAGCCAAAGATGTAGGAAATATGTTATTTGTAAGTTATTTTATCTTGTAGAATCATGTACTACCAGTTTGAATGTTTTTGTTGTAGGTAATGTTGCCGACAAGAAACGCATTAGAAAGTTAATTGATAAATGTAACACCCCCAAAATCGGGTCCAGCGGAAGCATACGTGTAGCTGGGGTGTAACTTAATTGGTATTACAACACAAGTTCAAAAATGGTTTTCACTTGAATCATTTAGAATAAAATAGTTTAATCAAAAATGTTAAGTTTACATTGTTAAAAGTAGTGCGGAAGTAGGCCCTTAAAATAGTTTAAAACGGTCCCCATATAAATAATCAGAGTCTTCTATGACCATGCCATGCCCTGCCAAAACCTCCAGTAGCGTGCCATAAGATTAAAACCTGAAAATACATGCTAAAGTGTCAACACGAGGTTGGTGAGTTCATAGAGTTTGTTTAACAAATAAAGTTTATGCATATGTATGAAGGTTTCCCAGCAAAGGCATCGTAAATCCACTCAGTTACAATTCCCGCCATAAGAGCCTTGTAACCTGTGTGTTTACAACCCACTGCTACAATATATAGTATGAGTAAAACATGTATAAGTTCATCACAACAGTTAAGCAATCAGTCGTGAGTCTACACTTCATCTCCGAAGACCTCACGTTTGTATGTATATTTCCATGGTTGTGCCCAGCAACTAAATCTGGGGCCAGTGGAAATATATAAGTCTCCATGGTTGTGCCCAGCAACTTAATCTGGGGCCATTGGAAGTATATAAGTTTACTGGGTGTCGTTTCCCAAAGCATAAAAGTTTACTGGGTGTCGTTTCCCAAAGCATAAAAGTTTACTGGGTGTCGTTTCCCAAAGCATAAAAGTTTAAACGTTTCAAGTATCAAGTAAGTATAACACAGTTAAGTATAACACAATCACGTATGTATATAATCAAGTATAAGACAATCAAGTATAAATGTTCCAAGTATCAAGAAAATATGTTTTGAGTATTTATACTAGTAAATAAGTAGTTGAGCATGTATCTCCCCCAAAGAGTTAAAACAAGTATAAAGAGTAAAAGTGGGGCTATGACTCACCTGGTGCGAAAGCTACGATGACAAAAGTGGATACACAGAAAATGAGGTTCGATCTCTAACCGCAACCTAATATGAATGATAGTGATCTACTTAGATCATGAAAGGATGTAATGAATGCACATGCACATGATACCTATACCACTCGTAACTTGGAAATAATTGTTATAGTCAAATTAAAGTATTTTCCATACTTAGGAAAAATAAGTCCAACTAGGCTAATAAAAACTTGTCGTAATATATCGTATATAAAAACGTTAGTGTTATATTCCTCGTTTTGAAAACCTTAATATATCGTCTAGTAGTTGCATAAATAAACCTTGAGTCGTACGTATCTCGTTAATTACAAATAAACCCCTTGAATAAGAAATCTAGAAGATATATTATTTAGTACGTAGTTATATTATTTCTAGTAGTGACTAAATATATATATAGTTTTGACGATTTTAAAACATGTATAACTTGGTCGTTTTAAGCTCATTTTACTCGTTCTTTATATCCACGGATTCGTTTTAGTATATACTAATATATTTTCAATAACTCGGCTCCTCTAGGTTACATCTAACGCCTCTATTTGTCCGTCTAAAAATACCAAACAGCATGCAGTTTTCAGAAAATATAGTTTTCGTCGTTAAACTCGTTTTTAGCGTATCTCCTTCGTTATTAACTCGTTTTTATCCCCGTTTTCGGCCATAGTTCCGTCTCGGAATGTATTTTCTAAATATTTGGTCAAAAGTTACCCCAAACCCACTGAGTTGGCCACGTTTTCATTTTAAGGACAGTAGGTTTATATATTGTTTCAAAAACCATTTCTAGTGTTCCAAACTAGTTTCTAATCCAACCAAACCACTTTCAATCACCACAAATCTAGTCTAATCTTACCATACACCTTCTTAGGGTGTCATGGGTTCCTAAACATCATAAACCAAGTGGATCTAACAAGGATCTAACTATATCCATTTCTAGAGTTTCAAAGTTATAAAAAGTATAAATAGAGTGGTATAAACTAACATATGCATATGGATCTTGAATAAACAACATGAAACTAGAAAAATGAAAGTATGGAAAGATCAACAAGTGATCTTGAAGCTTACTTGATGATTGGATGAGTTTTGAAGATGATTATGTAAAGAACCTAGGGTTTTATCACAAAACCCCAACAAGAACAACAAAAGGGACAAGGAAATGACTTGATCTTCAAAAGTTAATGGTTTCTTCTTGGGTCCTTGTTCTTGGCCGATCATCACCAAGAGAAGAGAGAAAAAGATGAGTTTGCTTGGTGTATTATTTGTGAAATGAAATGAAATAATTGACAAGTATAAGTTATATGTATATTTAAGTTGGACAAGATCCATAAAATGGGGAGGGATGTATAGGGGGGGCGGCAATTTGGAGAAAAAAGGAAGAAAAGTGAAGAAATCTTGACTTTTGGTATACATTGGTTAGATATTAATTAGTTTTAGGTGATACCGGGTACCGAGTTAACTAAAAATAAACCATGACGAGTTGAAGTAAAATATGATGAAGTTAATTGGGACATAATAAAGTTATAAAAATTGTGAAAATATGTTGGGTATAAATATTGGGTGTTCGGGTGATCATTGTTTAGTTTTTACGAAAACCGTCGTAAATAAATTAGGCGTACGATATAAATTAAATAAATTTCCAAAACACCGGGTAAATTAATAATATAATTTTTATATTATTATTATGAGTATAAAAATGTGTTAGGACCATAGTTGGGATTGTCGGATCAATTATTTAAAATAATAGCTCATAAGATAACGTTTTATTAAGTTGATAATCATACGTTTACAAAAATGACGCAACCCACGTATAAATGACAAATTTTCTCCGGAGGTGAATAGTGTTTTATGAATAGTAAAATTTTAAAACGCATCTCAGAATATCAAACTGACCTCAAAAATGATGAATAGTAAAATGATGAATAGTGATCGATGAATAGTAACCGATGAATAGTAAATGTGAAAGTTCGGGAAAAGACCAGAATTTACGAGTTGTGACAATAAAGACCAAGATTGGTAGAGACCAAGACCATGGAGTACTTGTAAGAAGATATTCGATCAAGGAAGTAGTCGCAAATGATGATGATGAAGATAATCAAGACTATTCGTCAAAGGCCAAGTCAAAGGTCAAGTTGATTGAAAGTGGATACATTGCTTAGCTAGTTGGGATAACTACGCTTAAGGATGGTTGGACAAGTAAGTCTCTTCATGTTCGTCATCACTACTCATATTATGGTATGCGTCACTATGGATAGCTAGAGGCCAAGGTAAGTCCTCTTTCAATCCTGCATATTATGCTTGTCATTTTGATGCTTGATACATGCTTATGTGACTACATGTTTTATCATTAAATGCTTACATGCTAGATTACACTTATATGCAAATATGTGCTATATGTTTTGTGCTCGTTAGACACTTTGTCTAAATGCTTATCCTTCATTGGATTCAAGCAAACTATTTGGAAAAATGATGGTCTTACCACAACCATTATTTATAACTAATTTCTTGTCAATCAATCACTATAGACGATGCACACTCTCTTCACTCTTTTCTTATTATCTAGTTCTCGTTTATGACTCTTGTTGAACCTTACTTGATTGACTTCTAGCCTCTTCGATGCAACTCTCATCCTTGAATCCCATTAAAACGTTTTGATTTCTCTTTTCTCCTGTTTCGACTCAAAATCCACTCTTTATTCAAGCTTATCGAGTCTTTCCAATACGTTATGTCTCAATTCCACTCCATACCCATTCCTAAGCCTACCCGTGCGTATTGAGTCAATATCGTGCCTTAAAATACTTAGTACTACAGGTTAAAACAAGTTAAAATCAAAACTGGACATACTAACTGGAAACATCAAAAATCGTCAGACCCCTGCATTTTACTGCCGGCGGTCCTTTATCTCTTGGGCGGTCCCATATCGATAAAGGATCGTCCAGTCCAAAACACTCAGACCCCGCTTCTCTTCTGCAAATCACAAATAACCAAAGCCAAACACATCCTACTGCAGAAGTGACTTAAAACAAACCCAACACCCAAAAATTCAATTCACTTACAAGCAAACAAATTCAAGGCTTAATCATTCAAGATCATCAATCACTAACAATCACTAATCACTCCATTGTAAGTCAATTCATTCAATTACTCTTATTTAATTCAAATTAAATTTTTAGGGTTTATAAGAACATGAAATCAAAAATTGGGGATTTTCATTTCTTTGTTAAATTAACAACAATTGGAAGTATAATTGAACAATGTATCACTAATAACACTTGAATTAACAAACCAATTAGCTTATCTTGTGAATTTCAAAAATGGGTCTAATATGAAATCATCCCCAATTCGAATTTAACGTTATTAATCTTGTTTTGTCACGTAACAAGAACGTAGTCACACATTGTTAATACATATCAAAAACGCTTTCAAAATCATGCAACTAAATGAATCAAAAATTTCGTAAGTAAAATGTTTTTTGATAAAAGAGGTTATTTTGGATAAAACTTAAAGCCAGTTGTTTAGCCAACTTAATGTCCATGTACAACCATAATTAAAACGAATCGAGAATGCTTCAACAAAGTCTAGGATGTAATAAACATAAATATGTCAAAATGATAATAATGCGCTAATGCTTAATTTACTCATCTCTGAGGTATAACTATGCCACACATATACGAGTTTTACTTATCTCGCACTCTTTCTTACATTCCCAAGGTCTCATCCGAACCCTACCTACCGGTTGATTTTGTTCAAAGTTTCAAAGAGGTTGAGTCCCATAGTATTCATGAAGGTCGTACTGTAGATCTACAACTCATAACTAAGGAACAAATTAACTTAGCATTTCATGAAATTGGTTTTGATTCTCTTTTAACTATTAATGAACAAATCTGTCCTCGCTTTATGCTAGAATACTTTTGAGAAATTAAAATTAAACCTGACCAAGATAACTCCATATCCTTTAGAGCTTGGGTAGGTTCCTATAGATTTTCAATATCACTCAAGGAATTTGCTCAGATTCTAGGAATTCCATGTCAAGGGCAATGTGCCTACTCAGACAAACTAGAACTAAATTTGCTTATTGAGAACCGTGAAGAAGAAGGTCCATACCTTTCTTACATTCCTTCTCAAACTGAGCTGATAAATCTTCTTTGTAATTCACCCGATGTCATTCATTCTAAAAGAATTTGCATACGCGAACTCCGTCATAATCTCCAATCAATGGCGATTATTCTGCATGAAAACGCTCTTAGTATAGGTAGAGATCGTCAGTATCTACCTGCGTGTTGTGCTCACATGCTTTATTGCATTCTCACTTGACAACCTTACAACCTCGCCTACCTCTTCGCTATGCGAATCATGCATTTCCATGAACATGGCCTCTCAATGCCTTATGGAATGTTTCTAACTCGACTCTATAGACACTTCATCTATATCTACCCTTACCTTCAAGGCCCTCAATATCACCTTGTTGATCATGTCCTTGAACCTATAAACGAGTCACACATCTCATCCTTTCTGAAACCTATGAAAACACCAATTGATGATATGTTGAAAGAAAGAATGAGCAGCTCTGCAGTGAAGAGGATTTGGGAAGATTGAAGTCATCTATTATGAATATGTTGAAATTTGCTTAATCATTGTGTAACATGTTCCATAACTACTTTGTGTTAACTCCATCAAATGATGTACTTGGAATTACTATGTTTCTTGCTTATGTGAACATATTTCATGATTCTTGGATTTGCATGTTTGATTGCTTATGCTTGCTAGTTAAATGATGTTGCAAATGTATTATTTAACATCCTTTGACAATCAAACTGTTACTTATGATGTTCTGTAGCAATAAAAATGAACTAAAATGAGCAGGTTGCAGGAATGAAAAACTGGGGAAAATCCTGCAAGTCCACTGTCGGCGGTCCTTTTATCGAACGTCGGTCCTCCAGTGATAAGGGACCGCCTGGCTATTTGAATGACCGTCCCAGTGGGATCACGGATTTTTCACTGTTTTCTTCTTTCCTGCTATCCTAACCTATTGCATGTTTTTCACCACCACCATTTGCCATGTTTAGTTAAACATTTCTATGTGTATTAAATCTCCTAATGCATGCTTTGCCTAAACCATAACAAGCCTTGATTATTTAAACCCCATCTTATCATCCTCAACCTCATTATCTTATCATCTCAAAATTACCTTCATCACCCACAATGGCTTCATCCTCAATCTCCTTGTCAACAACAAACAAAAGGATGAGCACTATCCTAGCACTACCACAATCTCGCTCAACCAAAAGGCCTAAACTCAATATCAAACCACCTCAAGTCAACTTCATTGATCTTACTCTAGAAAGTACCACTCCATCTCCCAAATCACCACCAACATCTCCTCATGTACCAAGTGTGTTAGCCTCGCTCTTTTATAAAGATAACGTCACATACGTAAATTGGACTAGATATGTAGTAAGTTGTGTCCATAGGGACTACTTATGTACATTAGGCAAACATGTAGTGTGATGAGCCTATAAATACCCCTCATGGCTCTCCATGAGGGGTGTGGTTAAGTGTTAGGCTAGGTTCATTGTATCTTTCATTTTAATAAAAGTGTCCTTTCTTCTCCACCCTCTCTCTACTTTCTCTCACTAAAAGATGAATCCTTTCATCTTCTTTGATCAACCAAGACCTCCCGAATCACTTAAATCATACATACTTTCGGTCCTACAATTGGTATCAGAGCCAAGTTGTTACTTTAATGATTCTTGTGGTTTGAATATTGTGTTTGAAGCTGTTGTTGACCCCATTTTTTTCGGATCTGGAATTTTTTTTCCTATCTTTATAGATAACAGCTTCTTCACAAGTTATATGTATCAAATGGTCAAAAAGTCCTACACTTTCATTCATAGTTTCACGAATCTGGTCTTTTTGTGTCCTTTATGTCAAAAGAACAGATTATTGTGACTTTTTGTTCCATCCGTGAAAAGTGGTCAATATTGGTCTGATAAAGTTGCATAAAAAGGTCGATCCTCATCGGAAAACTCATCGGAATCTGGAAAAAGGGTGGCCGGAATTTTTTTTGGTCGGAATATCGCCGAATCTAGTCGGAATTTCTTGTATAAGAAGTTCTCGATATGTACTTCTTTTCGAGAACACAATACCCTAAATTATCGAAATCACATTCTCGATAACCGAGGATCTCGATAACCATGATCTCAATAAATCATGTTTTCGATAAGTTAAAAAAAATCTCGATAAGTTACAAAAATTATCGAAATCTTTTTCAAAGTAAACTTCCGAAAATTTTTGAAATGAAGATGGAGAAGAGCAGACCAAGTTGACCAGAAATCCAAATATACCAACTCATTCGTTGACCTCAGCTTATTATACATCATGGGTCCACGTATCAAAAACAAAAAGAATATAAATCGAGAAGAAGACCATTAACAGTCAAATCCAAAACGAACATAAACAAATCCTATATCCTATGACACAACCATAACCCTCACATATCTCTCCCCAACTCACAAGCCTACACCTATCAAAAAGAAAACACAAAGATAATATAATCTCAGATCTGTTCAACTTTTTAATCTTTTAAAGATTTTTTTTTTTTGAGTTGTAACAATTATCCTCATTGATCTTAGTGAAGCCTAGCTTCATTTTTATCCGAACACAATAAAGATGGATCTATAACAAATGTGTTATAACCCCCTTTGGCTCGTTCAATAGTAAACAAAACACAAATACATAAGCACCTACCCGAGACCTTTATGAAAAGATCTTGAAGCCGTGAGTATTCCTTGCATTATTCGAAGCAGTAACAAGAACAATTAGTGCTCGTGTTGTTCGATTGGGATATCGTGTGAATGATTCAAGCACCAATAAATGTACTTGTAATTCGTTTTGAGCTGGAAAGAAGGCAAACTGATTTGTTTCTTGTCATTCGAAGTGATATGGGAGTGTGTGGCTGGAAGTTAGAGAGATAAGGTGCTATGAGATTGGTTATTGTTGATTGAGAAGTGTTGTGTGAGATGCTTAGATTTGATGAAGATGAGATGAGATAACTGAGTTAGGTGAGAGAATATGTGTATAGGTAGGCGGATGGAATATGTAAAGGTATTAGGGTAGGTCAAATGATAAACGGTTTATACTTTATATCATTATTGGTTTTTGGATTTGGGTTTTACACAAATTGGTTGGATCATGTACTTCAGTTGCTAGTGGACCGTATGATATCATATGTTATGGGCTAATGGTTCAAACGAATTTATGGACTGGCGTTTTTCATTATACTACGAAATTTAGTTAAGACTTGATGTTTTAATAAATTTTGGATTAAGAGTGGTATTTTGGTATTGCTATTTTCACGGGGATACATAAATTCATGGCTAGAATTGTTATGTTTAAGAAAAATGACTACGGGGTTTTGCACGGTATTCTTGATTTGATTTTGAAGTGGCGTTTCAAAAAGTGTACTTATTTATCTCAAAGTCTAGGGGTGGTTGGATGCACGACTATTGAAGATAACTTGTCTGCGCAAATTAAAAAATTCAGACTTGACAATCTAGTTATTACTGATGTAAGGAGTTACGTTGTAGTGCTCACAGTATATAACTATCACTTAAAGGAGTTACGTTGTAGTACTCAGTGTCACGCGAAGCAGTGGATTGTTCAAGCGCCGAATATCTCGTGCAACCTCATACTTAAAGGAGTTACGTTGTAGTGCTCAGTATAGGTATTAAGTCACATCTATCGTACAAACATTAAGTCACAAGATGGGATGTTTACTTCGATTTCAAGTTGGTCATATCGGGTTGTCTCCATATGTGGTCATTACTACTAGCCAGTGAATTTAAAGGAGGTTCGTTTAAAGGTTGATTTGAGAGAATAGTATTGAGAGTATACTTTTGCGACATATACTCACAGAATATGCTTCAATGAGAACAAGCTGTTATGGCTTCTAAATTGCATCAGAAGTGTAAAGTACGGGTAATTGTATGGCATGTGCACAAGCTATTATGATGATTCCGATAACTCGCAATCATCAGGAGGGAGAAGAACATGCCAAAAGAAGTAGTGTTTCATCTTCAGTACGTTGGTTGATCGAGGGAACTGTGCTAAATACCAAAGAAGTACCATGAGGTACCAAGTATGTGTACATCGGAGCTTATTACCAACCTTCTATGCATACTATGTGAGTTATGTTGTTATGATGCTCCCCGAACGACAACCATAGTGCAAACACTTTACAATCTACTTTATCTGCTGCGTGATGAAAAAGAGTTGTCAGTTCAGGAGGGAGCAAAAGTAAGAAAAAGGCTCACTAGTTAGGAGGGAGTAATAACCTAACTAGACCATCACAGTTGAAGTTCAGAGCTACGTAAATCAGTGCCGTCAGTGCCAAATATCAAATGCCGAGATCGTCGAATGAGAAGAACTTCAAGTCTGCCTCAATATCTAGACTACAGAGACTCTGCGCTTCAACCATGTCAACATAGTTTACTATTGTTGTAATTTACATTGTTTATGTATTTATAGGTCTCATTGTAACAATTCACGTGTGACGATATCTTGGAGGGAGATTGTTAGCCTCGCTCTTTTATAAAGATAACGTCACATACGTGAATTGGACTAGATATGTAGTAAGTTGTGTCCATAGGGACTACTTATGTACATTAGGCAAACATGTAGTGTGATGAGCCTATAAATACCCCTCATGGCTCTCTATGAGGGGTGTGGTTAAGTGTTAGGCTAGGTTCATTGTATCTTTCATTTTAATAAAAGTGTCCTTTCTTCTCCACCCTCTCTCTACTTTATCTCACTAAAAGATGAATCCTTTCATCTTCTTTGATCAACCAAGACTTCCCGAATCACTTAAATCATACATACTTTCGGTCCTACAAAGTGCACCAATCAAAACACCATCCACCAATGGCACTTCCCACTCATCATCAAAAACATCATCTAGCTTACAAACAACCAAATCACCTCACTATTCATTCTTTAAGAACTTGTTACCTTTGCTTACCGAATCTAGTTCGGGTGCATACACTCCCTTTGTAAGCAAACATCCATCATCTCCCAGTTATTCAATTTTATCACCAAGAAACCCATCTTCATCTCAAGCAAACTCACCTAACTATACCACCACATCACCAAATGGGCCATTGGAAAACATACCTTCCACACCACCTTCATCTCCAACCTTTGGAAATCCACTTCCATACTACTTTGCCGACAATCACACCATGGGTTGTGGATGTTGTTGTCACAACTTCCATCTCATCTCATCTCTTAGAGATGAACTCCAATACATGTTTGGATACCTTGAGCATCTCATCACTCAACCAACTCCACTTGCTTCCATGCCTCCATCGACACAACCTTCGGTTCCACCGTCATCCTCACCATTATCCACTTCACCATCCAACTAGACATTTTTACATGTTTAGTTGAAGAATAATCAAGTGGAGATTATCTTTTGGACCAAGCATGCAATGGGAGATTATTAGTTGTAGTAGTTGTCTAGTAGTATTGTTGTTAAGTAATGCTTATGTTATGCTTGTTGCTTATGGTAGTTTTTATAGGAATGATATAACATGCTTCTTAAATGAAATGAATGATGTTTTATGATTTTAATTATGATAAGTTGTTGTGATAATAGTAATAGTCTAACATGTAAAAGGACTAGAACTATTTAACCTCAAAAATGAATGTTACCTAAATCACAACTTTTCTGCCAACCAGTAAGTTTACTGGCGGCGGTCCTTTATCAATAAAGGACCGTCCCCTTATTTAAGGGACCATCCCCAGTAAGAGTTGAAATCCAAACTTAGTTTTTCTTCTCTAAACTGATGTATGCACTATATGATTGATTTCACATCTACACCCATATTATACATTTCACATATATATGTATACATGCATGTGCTTTGCTCTAACTTTGTTTTGTAGCACATCACCATAGCTCGATTCCTCGGTGCCCTCATTAAGGGGGAGCACTTAGCTAGGGGGAGCTTGTATTCCGTCTTCAACGACGATGCTCGTGTCTATTCTCCTTTACATCAACGACACCTTTTTGATTCTACAAAAAGGGGGAGAAGTAACGGGAAAACTCATTAAAAATTTATCAACGCATAATTTTACCTAAAATGAGTTTATATTTTGTAATCATCAAAAAAGGGGAGATTGTTAATACAAATAATGTCAAAAACGTTATTTGCATTATTCGATCTTCCTGTGTTTTGATCATCACAAAATATAAAGACATATTACGTAAAGTTACGGTTAATAAGTTTTTAACCGGGAATACTCGTTACTTCTACGTAGCTTCTACAACATCACTTCAGGTATGAACAAACGTTATACCGTCATTAGTTTAAGTGATCAAAGAAGCCTTTATATTTTCTTACAAACTTACATTTTTAAGTTAGACAAAACATTTTAACAAAAGTATTTTTGTAATATTAAAGAAATGTTTTATTAAGAAAATATATTCAAAATTCGAATAGATAACAGCTATTTTTCCCGCCTACCTGCACTTGATAAATTTTCACCACGTTAGGACAAAAAGGGGAGCGTCTGTCGGGGCGGTCCCTCAAATAGAGTGGCGGTCCTTTAGCGATAAGGGACCGCCAGTGCAATAACGGACCGTGCCTCTCTGTCCTGTCGGCTATAAATACTGAACCATTTTCTTCTGCAAAATAACTTTCACACACACTAAAACAGATATGGTTTTCCCCTTTCTTATTCTTTGATCACTATAACATGTCGGTATATGTTTATAAGTGATTCCCTCTTTCATCAAGTGCAAGAGAAGAACTCTCGACTACTATGAAGCTTCGAGATGTTATAGGTGTCCACACACAAACGTAACAAGTGTTACGATGATAGGTTAGATAGGTTATTGTCATTGTTATCCGACTTGTGTGTGAGTCGAGGAGGGGATATTTGAATGATCTTGGATGGTGATGTAGATTCAAGAAGTATTGTATCTAGATTAGTGTATGTATTGGTGAAAGGAGAAAGATGTCCTAGTGGTTAGGATAGATTTGGTTTGATGTATTATGTAAAGACTTGGATCGGGTGTATATCCAAGTGGGTCATGTATGTAGGATTTGTTCGGGTGATGAACCAAGTATGTATAGTATGTGAAGACTTGGTTTAGGTGTAGAACCAAGTGTGTCTAAGATTGAAGACTTGATTTAGGTGTAGAACCAAGTGTGACTAAAGATAGAAGGCTTGGTTTGGGTGAAGAACCAAGTGTGACTAAAGATAGAAGGCATGGTTTGGGTAAAGAACCAAGTATGTCAACTAGGTGAAGACTTGGATCCGGTGATGATTCAAGATGGACAAGAGTGCTTGTTCGTGAAGCCACGTGGGCTTAGATAGATTGGTTCTAGCTAGGATTAGGACTCGACATTATGCTTAGTGTCATTAAGCCTTGTGTAACCATGAGTACGGTTTGCTCCACCTGAAGGAGCGTGTTGATATAGTGATTGATAACTCTCGAGTGTGGTACTCGGGGAGTGGAGTAGGACGGAGGAGTGAGCTTCGTGCCGAACCACTATAAATCACCACGTCTCTTTGGTTGTGTTCTTTCCCTACTCGTTACTTTACTTGCATATTTACTTATGTTAGTTACTAGTTTGATATCACATAACAAGTATAATTTAACTAGTTTGCAAAAGTGTACAAACCGGACCTAATACTAGCGAAACATTTTTATAAGTAAAATGAGACGGTGAAACTATTCAACCCCCCCTTCTAGTCTCTACATCCTTGATCAATGGCTTATTAGTTTCCATAGGCGTGCTTGCTGTCTTGACATCAGTAAACCCAAATTTTTTCAAAATCTCAGCAACATATTTATCTTGACTGATAAATATACCATCCTTCTTTTCTTAACTTGCAATCTGAAAAAGAATGTAAGATCTCCCATAGAACTCATCTGAAATTTATCATGCATTAACTTTTCAAATTCAATGCATAGCTCATTCTTTGTAGAACCAAAGATGATATCATCCACATAAACTTGAACTAGTAGGATATCACCTTTGTACCTTTTGATGAACAAAGTTTTGTCAATTGTTCCCCTTTGAAACCCATTGTCCAATAGATATGTTGACAAGGTTTCATACCAAGCTCTAGGATCTTGATGTAAACCATACAGTGCTTTTTACACTTTGTAAACTCTATCAGAAAAGTTAGGATCTTCAAACCCTGATGGTTGAAAGACATAGACTTCTTCTTCAGTTTTCCCATAGAAAAAATCACTTTTCACATCCATTTGGTACACCACATAGAAATAGCCTAATTGTTTCAATTCTTGCAACAGGGGCAAAGACTTCATCATAGTCAATACCTTCTTTTTGTATATATCCTTGAGCTACCAATCATGCTTTATTTCTTATCACAATGCGTCTTTTATCCTTCTTGTTCCTGAAGACCCATTTAGTACCTATAGCTCTCTTTCCATTAGGTAATTCCACCAAAGTCCAAACTGCTTGTAACTTGAATTGTAGAAGCTCTTTTTCATAGCCTCTATCCAGCTTGAATCTTTCAATGCTTGAATTACCTTCTTGGGTTCTTCTTGTGATAAAAAGCAAGCAAACAAATAGTTTTGAAGGTCTTTATGATGTTTTCTCTATTTAAGAGTACAAATAAACCCTTATTCCTTCAAATCCTTTGTCATTCTTCTCGTTTGTGTAGCTGCATGTACATCACCAATCATGATACAAGATTTCTGACCAGGTTTTACATTTATAATTTCTCGTCGACCTGTGGTCCACCTTATGCATACTAACGAGCAGAGTACCCGGTCGCATGTAGTGTGGGAATGGTAAGACCGAGGTCGTCCCAAGAGCTGTTGTTCTGGCAAACTAAGATAAGTGCTAAAAAGGGGTATTAGCAGAATAAAGGATATAGTAACCAAGACATAGAATAAACAAAAGAGGAAATAAAGATACTCGGGATCAAGATAGGTTATTAAGATTCTAATGTAAAGCCTTATTCATGTTGTAGTATTCTATGCAGTGGGTGAAAGTCAACAAGAGTCAAATGGTCATATCATCAGCCCTATCCGGTATCATGTCCTATTCTCGACTATTGTAAAACCGAGAGTTCATTGGTCAAGATACAAGAGTCATTAAGCGCCATGTTTAATAGACTTGTTCTAATGGAACCCGACATGGTCAGATCTTAGATTCCCTTTAGCTTCTTAAATACATCCGGTTCGTAGGTGGTCCTAGGGTTTATTCGCACATAAGGAAAGGTAGTCCTATGGTCAATTCATACCAATCCCCACAACCTATTAGTCTAGGGTCCTAGGGTTAATTCATCTAGACAGAATAGATTCAACCAAGCTGACATATTACCGAAACGAAAGAATAACGAACAAGCTAAGATAACGTCTACATAGATAAACATGATAATAAACTAAAACCAAATCTTAATAAAGAGAATTCATAATACTCGAAATAAAATAGAATTCAAACATATGTTTAGGCTAGGAGGTTCCTAGTCTTGTTGCACAACATCTATCTAGCCTTCGTGGTCTTTACTCTTCTTCTGAGTCGTTCTCCCCAAACCCTAGTGCAGGTTTGGGGGAGAGGAACTTGACAAATTGTAAGCTGAACTCTTTGGGTATATATAGGGCTCGACACCGTTACGGCGTAGTCGTATGGTAGGATTATGCCGTACTCCATGTAATAATAATTACGCAGTAACCCCATCACTTGTTATGGGCGTAACCTTCAAAAAATCTATATTACGCCGTAACTCCATTACTCGTTACGGGCGTAACCTTCAGAATCATAATTACGCCGTAACTCCATTACTTGTTACGGGCGTAACCTTCACAATCATAATTACGCTGTAACTCCATTACTTGTTACGGGCATAATGCTCGAATCTTCAATATCACGCCATAGTCCAATTACTAACTACGGCGTAACCTTTGGTAAAACTTGTTACGCCGTAGCTCAGTTACTTGCTACGGCGTAATCTTCGCTTCATGGGGTAAATCTTCCAACGGCGTAGTATCATCACTTAACTTAACCGCCGTGTTTGTGTCTTCATCGTAACTTTAAGCGTAACTTCCACTCTTGAGCTGATAAATCTTCAATATCGTACTTTTGCTCATCTTTACCCTGAAACCAAAATAGGAAGAAATAAGGGTACATATTCTTCATTAATAGTAGAAAAGACGAGTAATTCAAAGGGAAATTAACGCTTAAATCATGGGTAAATTTGATGTTATCAATTATCTCCCCACTTAAACTCTACTTGTCCTTAAGTAGACCATATTAATTTTAGAAAGTATCCTCCCCATCACTTGGAAGACAGAATTTTGTTTTAATACAAATGCTAGAATAAAGTTAAACCGAACACCTCACGAAAAGACGGGAAGAAATTCACTCATACTCTCTCTATTCTAAGTCTTCAATTTTGGGGTGCTCTCATAATTGCTCAGTCATAGCATCTATTCTATCATAAGCTTGGCGTTTATACAAAACTCCACCACTAGAGCTAAGGTCGAAAACAGTTTTTGAAAACAATATTGGGTAAGTGATTGTAAGGTTAAAGGTGAAGAGTTGTTACTAATATACTACGGCAAGAGCGACAAAGGCAATGGTACATGACCGGAACGCCGGGCAAGACACCACTGACTGCTCGGACCCCTCACCTAAGCACACTTCACAACTAAATGGTAGGATATAATATTGGATAGTTGTGGGAGAAAAGGAAAAATAATAATCTTATCTTTCAACCGAGTAGTCACCAATTGCCCTTTTGCCAATAATATGCCAACGGTCGTTGATTCAAAATGTACGCCAAGAGGTATATTTTCCTTTGATCATTCCTTCGAACATACGGGCTTATGTCATTCTTGATAAACCATCTTATTGGTGCTTATCATTCGCACGTATTATTTCTACTTTCTACATATTGAAATTCACATTTTTTTTAAAGATACTATACAATGATGGACTGATAACGTCATCCCCCCACCTGATTCTAGAACTAGGTAGTTTATGGCATCTAGGCAATAGGAGGTTTCTCGATTAAAAACAAAGATTACACGGTAGGCTAAGGTGTAAGGGTGTAATAAAATTTGGGTATGAAATGAAAAGGATAGGCTCAGAAGGGTGTATCTAGGGGTATCTTGCACTAAAATTGAGTGCAAACAAAGGTTTTAAGTGTGGTGGTCTAAAAGTCGATGTGACTAATCGAAAAGTTAAGATGAGAAGGTATAAATGGGTGATAATCCTAAAAATATCGTTTTCTCAAAAAGTTTTCTTCCAAATGTATTAAAAACACATTACTCGTGTATGGTCTCGAAATGATGTAAAAGCCAAGTTCTAAAGTCTACAATACTACCGGCACACTCAATATTTGGTGGATTTGGGGTAAAATGGGTGAAACTGAATAGGCTAAACCTCACCATGGTAATAAGGGTTATAGTGTGCTCGGGATAATTCTACTCTAGCTTTTTAAATTTATGTGTCAAAATATCATTTTATAAAGCTAGAAAAATGAGGACAAGTATTAATTTAAGTGATAATTTCGCATTCTATTTCCTATCCCCCCCCCCCACTTAGTTTGTGCAAAGTCCCTTTTGAACAAAATAAAAATAGAAAAATAGAATAGAAATGAAAAAGAAAAACTCCCCTCTCACGCTCGCGCTCTCGGAAGTTTTCTCACAAATAAGGTACTAGTTACGGCGTAGGTCCATGGACCTACTACGCCGTAACTCCAAATTTTGGACGGTGTGTACTCTTAATTCACCAGGGGTGCTATGGCGTAGGTCAGCGGACCATGCCACGCCGTAGCTCCCAATTTAAGACAGAATGGTAAGTGACTCTTCCAGGTTGCTACGGCGTAGGTTAAGGACCTGCTATGCCGTAGCAACAGTATGCAATCAATGCCCAGAAGCTAAAAACCTGCATGTAATCATTCCTAATACCAAAATATAAATATTAGTAGCAAGTCATGTTCTAATGCTATTATTACAGACCCAAAAATGATAAATAGTTCCAAAGATAAGGATAGAGAAGTTTGTAGGGGACGAGATTGATCATTCTCGAACTTGATCTTGCTCCATAGGTGTGTCTTGAGGGCCATGAGTATCTTGAGGGGCTGAAGATGAAGTGCTAGGATGCATGAAGCTGATCCCGTGTTGGACTCCCGTATCTGGTATGTTGGACCGATCCACATAATCCATCCCGTTCCAACTAGGGTGGCTCAAATTCATAGGTATTAGCATCTGACTGATACGATCGGCATTCCATCGGAAGAAGTTGGCTTGTTGATCCTGTAAGCTTTTAAAGTCAGCACAAAAACTATTAAATTGTTCACTCATTCCTGCGATTACTGCCGTCATCTCATCCATGTTATTTCCGAAGTTGGTCATGCTTGTCTCCATCTTACCCATGCGGATATTCAAGATATTCATTCTTTCCATCATTGTCATGGTGGGTCGTACGCGCTCCTCCGTCGCAGTTTGACCTCCACTGGCCCTGGAACTACCTTCTCCACTCGCTCTTCTCATAACCGGCCTCAACACTGACTCATTCAAAGGGTTGTAGGTGATGATTCCAAACTCGTCCAGCTTGGCAATCCCGATTAAAGATGTCTCGACTACCCGATTCACCTTAGCCAAGGCTGGTATGGTCATCAACCCAAAATTCCTAGCTAACCTAACAACGAAGTGGGCACCTTGAATCAAACTTCCTTGTCTTCCCCCCTTAGCTTTTCCGGCCATAAACATAGCCAAGTACCATGGAATATCAACAAAATCCCCCCTTCCATACTTTGCATCAAAAATAAATCTTCGACCGTCACCTTTTCTCGTGCTGAATGCCTAGCTCGAACTGATACGGCTAATAATCTGTGCACTAGATGATGAATTGGGTCCATGATTGTTTTGTAAGAAGGTGGATTTCCGGACTTGTAATCACCTAAACCCAAAATCTTTTGATAGTAGAGCGCAGGATTATAGTTATTAGGTCTTTCCCTAAGACAAAGCTTGTGATATTCTTGGAATGCTGGAGAATCAAGCGTCCTTCTAGTATAAAGACCCATTGCATAAATAAACTGCCTCATATTCATTTCTCTCCTAACACCATCAAGTTGGAAAAATAAACAATTTTTCGTCATACTGGTTACTTGTTCATCAAAATCAACTGTGGCCAAAAATTCCCAAACATATTCTTGGACTACTGGTTCATTGATAGTGAAGATGGCCATCCAAGCATTGCAGATAAAGCTTCCATTTGGGCTGTTGAATTTGGTGTTGCATAGACACTCCAACTTAGTTGTAAATCAGATAACAGAGGTCAAAGGCATTATGATGGTTAACATTGAGAAGTTAATTATTATTACTCCGTGTTTATTTTTTTTGTTTAGTTTATTTGTTGTATATCAATGCATGTACAGTTTATGACGGCATTAATGCCATAGCATTCAGCGGGAATGTGTAGTTTGGATTATTGTTATAATTTTAAGAGAGAGCTGCGAGCTAATATAAGTGATTTCTAGGCACGCGTTCCACACTTTTTGATGCAGGTTTTACCGACCAGGTTTTAATATTTATAATAACTCGTATTACCCTAGGTCTACCTATGTGCACTAACGGACAGAGAATCCGGTCGTGTATAGAATAGTAAATGGTAACTCCGAGGTCGTCCCAAGAGCTATGTGGTGCGGACTAAGTCTAAGTCTAATGTCACTAAATAAAAAGAGATGATTGAAATGATTGAATGATTGAATAGAAATAAAACAAGAAAACAAATAACGAAATAAAGTAAAGTTGTGAGCAGTGGGAGAAAAGTGTACTAGCCTAGTTACTACTCCTATATCGTTTTTAGCCATGTTTCCTACTAAACTCTTCTTATGCTTTAGGTGGGGCGGACATATATCACTAGGTACATATGGTCAAGTTCCCTAGCCTATCTTCCCCGAATCATGCCAGGAACCATGGGATCTCCATGCAGTAAGCCAATGACAAGTATACGGGTTCAAGTCATTAAGTGCCTCTACACGTAAGACTAATCTCTAAATGGTCCGTTATCACGATCATAGACCATTTCTCTAGCTTCTTAAGTTTATCAAGTGCAGAAGATGATCCTATGGTCAATTCGCACGCAAGGCAATATGGTCAGTTGTTATCCCTCCCATTTCCTCGCAATCCGTTGTACTAGAATCCTATTGTAAATTCTTCTAGCCTGCTAACTAAACTGGGGTCTTAATTCAGTTCGTGAAAGCGCAACAGATACTACCGCAAATCAAAACTACCGAAACTAAAGGTTCTCAAGATATTCTATGCATGTACACACGTAAAAGCATAATAGAAAAGTGCGGAAACAAGGTTAAAACAATATAGACATCATAACTAGGCTAGCAACAGAGGTGCTTAGCCAATTGATGAACTCAAATAAGTACATTTTTATACCATCATTTATCCTATCTAATTGACCTGTTTTATTATATTATGTATGAGAATTGGTGCATTTATGTTTACTTTTGTAATTCTCAGGTAAAAACAGGAATTTGGTGAAAGTTGGCGATTTTGGACTAATTATGGAGTAAAACGAGCAAGATGTCAAAAGTCTACTGAAATCCAGAAGATGCGCCGTATCTCACTCAACAGATACGACGCAATACTATACTTAGATGAATTCGAAGACCATTGCCTGACTTTGAAGAATGCGCCGCATGCCATTCTGACATGCGTCGCATATGAAACTTTGGTCAACGAAGAAGATCAAGCTTGTTCTACTCCAGATACGCCGCATACTCTTCTGATACACGGTGCATCACTATCAAGATTTCACCAGATATAATCCAAGACTGCTAAAGTACATGCGACGCATACAAAGATCAAGTTACGCCGCATCTGAAGACGGTGTACGAATATTCCAGAAGGTCCTGCATGTATTTAATTCATTAAGTAGTTTGGTTTTATTGTATTAGTACACTTTAATTTATCAGGATTGATGGCCGGTACATTTGTGACTGCGGAATAATAAAAGGCCCGCCTTAATATTGCTTTCCCATTAATTAAAGTTTATATGTTGATGTCTTTGGTAACTTTTATTAGTGCATTGATAACCTCTGTGTCTAGCTGAGCATTGATCGGGTCGCCATGCCTCTTTCCTCGCCTATTTGTTCTAGCGGTTCTAGAAGGATATGATAGACATAAGTAATCATTAAGAGTTTACCCACCGATAAGATTAGAGCCAACGAAAAAGGATTAATTACATACACTTCACATAAAACTAGCAATAAAACAAGTGACAAACTATCTTAATCATAAGGACAGGTCTTCTTATTGTCTCAAGTATCTATCTGTGTACATGCTTACTTATCTCTGTATCGTAGTAATTAGTTTAGTTAGTAGTTTAATTATAACCAAATCTATGCCAGTCTCTCAGACTGAACCCCTTTTGCGTTAGATTAGGTTGTATAGTTAACTTAGATTGTAAAACTAACTTAGATATTAAAATACTGATCAGAATAACTAGACAATACATTCCACTCTTAGTGATCGACAGTCTACTTACCATTATATTCATACTGACCGGGTACACTGCTCGTTAAGTGTGTGTGTTATTGATAAGTCGGCTAAATATAAATGTAAAACTTGAGAAGGCAATAATACTGCTAAACCGCAACGACACATCGCACGCATCAAGTTTTGGGCGCCGTTGCCGGGGAGTGAATAGTTATTATCTGTTAATTTGAAAAGTATTTTAATTAGATTTTTATTTTTATTAGGTTTTTAGATTCTAACTTTGTTGTATATTAGATAGATTGCATTCATTGTATAATTTGTATATTTATTGTTTTTGTGTGTTTTATTTTTCTGTATTTTTTGTTTATTTTTGTTTATTTTTATTTTTATTTTTATTTTCTGTATTTTTCTGCATACTGCTGTCGTTGTATTGTGCTGATACAAATGATATGGCGCATCTGTTTTCACAGATACGGCGTATTGAGTTTTTAATTTTATAAATACAACGCGTTTAATAAATTCGAGTGCGACGCATCTTTCCCCAAGATACGACGTATTCTGTTTTTTTTATAAGAAATTTTTTAAACCCTAACGCCATACGACGCATCTGTTTTAACAGATACGGCGTATTTGCTTTTAAATTAAAAACAGTTTTCTTGAATTATTAAACCTAAGCGACGCATCGATTTTTATCGATACGGCGCATCTACTTAAATCAAAAATATTAAATTTCGAAACGTAACAAAAATACGGCGCATTAACTTCTGTTAATGCGGCGCATTTAAATTTAATAAATTTAATCAATTTTTGATAATAAAATTTGATACGGCGCATTCTAATTCATAAGCGGCGTATCTATTTTCTGAATAAAAGTCTCATTTAATTTTAACAATTTATGATACGGCGTATTCTATTTTCTGGATACGGCGCATCGTCTGCAGATATCAGTGACTTTTATTTTTCTTATTCCCGAACGGAGAAAATTCTTATCAGCTTTCCTGCATCTTAGAAAATTTTTACTGCGAAGCCTATTTGTTTGTGTTTCAGGAATAAAGATTGGTATTTTCCCAAGCTGGTTCGGAGTACCAAAGATCAAACTTACAATCAATGAGATTGTATATAAATTCGCCCACGAATATGATAAGGAGCATCATGAACTGTTGCAGAAAGAACAAAAGAATATGATTAGAGAATTGACGATTGAAGTGCACCAATTGTCGAAGGTGATTAAAGGAGTTTTGTTCCCATGGCACGACCTAAATGGATCACAAACGGGCATGTGGGTGTTAACAATGAAACAAATAAGGAGCTGAACGTGAGTCTAACTTGAAGACTCTGGAATAAAGACAAGTGCTGACCGGGAGACAACCCGGAAAATTTTACTTTTACTGTTCTGTGTCGAGTCAGTCAGACCTGCAGTAGATGCGGCGCATCTCCATCATAAGATGCGACGCATCACCTGCACAGGTCATATCTTTTTTTCTGCATTATTTTTATTTTTGACTTTAAAACTTTCTGTCAGTTTATTTAATGCGCCGCATCCCTGATTAAGGATGCGACACATCTTTTATTCTGATTCGTACTAATTCCAGGTTCGATACGGCGTATCTTCTTCCATAAGATACGGCGCATCGACTGACCTGATGATTTACAGTTTTATTTTTAATTTTTTTTTTTTTTTTACTAACTACTAATGTATTATGTAAGCTTGAACCTTCTTAACTCAGGTGTGTTAAGGTCATTATGGTCTTATGGTTTCCTGAACTTTTTGTGGATACATCAATTTTCGAAGCTTAAATGCCTACATCCACAACAAGTTGATTTTTGCTCATTAAACGCATAATGGAGGATCATACCGAGCAAATCTAAGGGGAGTTTTTCCGTTCTAATTCTTTTTATTTTCCTTGTTTTCAACCTTTGACAAGAACAATGAGGACGTTGCTCAACTTAAGTGGGGGGGTGGAGAATTAGAACACTTACTTGTCCTAAACTTTTTCAAAATATGCTTAAAATGCGCTTAATATATAAAAATTTAAAAAATTTTAGCATGTTTTTGTTTAAAGTCTAAATTGCATAACCGCACACATAACTCTATTCTTTCAAATATATCAAAACTTTAGTGTGCCGGTAACTTGTAAACTTTAGAACTTGGCTTGTATACTATTCGAGACCACCATAATGAGTATTATTGATATAATTGGAGTGACTTGTCTAACTTGGTAAATTTCTAGGATTACAACCAAAAAGCCTTTATATGTTAAGTGTTATTAACTAACTACACTGGTTAGTTAACCCCCGTATAAACCCTTTGTTACTCTCATCTTTAGAGTAAGATACCCCTAGAAAAACCCGTAGAGCCATTCCTTTAGGATTATTACACCTTTGTTAAAATGTTTCGTTACACCCTTACACCTTAGCCTACCGTGTAGATTTAAAATCCGTGGTTAATTGCTTTAGGCAAAGTGTGTTTGCTTACATTACCTGTGTTCGCGTGCGTAATTCATTATCTTTGGTTAGGTCGGGAAATTGCACAATGCAATTGGTATAAAGTAAATATTGTATAATTTTTAGTTTATTTTTCGTGTGTTTACTACTTTCTCTATTACAGTTATTTCTGAAAGTATGAAAAGTATGGAAAAATTATCTGGAAAAATAGTGATAGAAAAGTTGTGAAATTTTACACATCTATGTTTACGTTAGTAGTTTGAAAAAAAAATCAAAAAAATGAGAAAAGAAAAAGAAAGAAGAAGTTGGAGGTTTGTTTATTCCAACATTGTAAAGTTATGTAAAGATATTATTATTGTTGTACTATATTTATGGATTGAATGGGAGTTGGCCGTTATGGGAACGCCAACTAAGGTAATTCTTTGATTGAGATTTTATTGAGTATAATTCCTGTCTACCTAAAGCGTGTGTTTCAAGTGTTAAAGCCTGAGTTATTCAATAAATTGAGTCTTATTCATTGGATGGTTGGGAAAGTAATTAACCACATTTAGGATTTTGATCTATTTGTTTGTTTATTTTTTTTATTTTTATTTTACACCAATTTATATCCCAAAAATTATCCATACCCTATATCATTCTTCATCCAAACCTTTGATTTATTGAGATTAGGGATTTGAGCAATCTTAAGTATCGTAGTCGTGGATTCGGCTATGTATTTATGATTTTGTCGCCCTTTTTGATATAATATTATTGGTAAAGATTACTTGGTTCTATCTTTGGCCTAAACTAGTTAAGGAATTGAGCAATTACAAGTATCGTGTTTGTGGATTCGATCATGTATTTGTAGTTTTGTCGCCTTTTCAGGAATAGGAGAACGATGGAGATTGAAAAGATTGATCAACCCTTAAGCCTCAAAACCCTTTTTACCGCTTTAGACTTGTTACTCCTCGGCTTTAGTGGGGGAGATGCGTATATCTGCCAAGCTTATGATAGAATATTCGTCACGACTGAGCAACTAAACGATTTAGAATTGTTTTAACATTGAAATATTATTTTGGTTTCTACTTCGTTAAGTGTTTAGTTGTGTGATAATGACAGTAGACGAATACGTGCTTAATGATAGAAATCCTTTGGGACTTATTTTCATATAATCAATTCTAAGGTTTACTTGGGGACAAGTAAAGTTCAAGTGGGGGGATATTTGATGAACTCAAATAAGTACATTTTTATACCATCATTTATCCTATCTAATTGACCTGTTTTATTATATTATGTATGAGAATTGGTGCATTTATGTTTACTTTTGTAATTCTCATGTAAAAACAGAAATTTGGTGAAAGTTGGAGATTTTGGACTAATTATGGAGCAAAACGAGCAAGATGTCAAAAGTCTACTGAAATCCAGAAGATGCGCCGTATCTCACTCAACAGATACGACGCAATACTATACTCAGATGAATTCGAAGACCATTGCCTGACTTTGAAGAATGCGCCGCATGCCATTCTGACATGCGTCGCATATGAAACTTTGGTGAATGAAGAAGATCAAGCTTGTTCTACTCCAGATACGCTGCATACTCTTCTGATACACGGCGCATCGCTATCAAGATTTCACCAGATATAATCCAAGACTGCTAAAGTACATGCGCCGCATACAAAGATCAAGTTACGCCACATCTGAAGACGGTGTACGAATATTCCAGAATATATTAATCTTGGACCCCACGCGAAGTTAAGTCGATGCGCCGCATCTATTCATCATATGCGCCGCATCGATCACTCAGACAGAAGACTATAAATACCCCAAGACCATATGAATTTTAGAGACCTTTTGCAAAACCCTAAAGACGATTACAGAAGAACAAGGAGCATAAGACACACCAGAAACACAGATACGAGAGCTGTAAGAAGGTCCTGCATGTATTTAATTCATTAAGTAGTTTTGTTTTATTGTATTAGTACACTTTAATTTATCAGGATTGATGGCCGGTAGCTTTGTGACTGCGGAATAATCAAAGGCCCGCCTTAATATTGCTTTCCCATTAATTAAAGTTTATATGTTGATGTCTTTGGTAACTTTTATTAGTGCATCGATAACCTCTGTGTCTAGCTGAGCATTGATCGGGTCGCCATGCCTCTTTCCTCGCCTATTTGTTCTAGCGGTTCTAGAAGGATAGGATAGACATAAGTAATCATTAAGAGTTTACTCGCCGATAAGATTAGAGCCAACGAGAAAGGATTAATTACATACACTTCATATAAAACTAGCAATAAAACAAGTGACAAACTATCTTAATCATAAGGACAGGTCTTCTTATTGTCTCAAGTATCTATCTGTGTACATGCTTACTTATCTCTGTATCATAGTAATTAGTTTAGTTAGTAGTTTAATTATAACCAAATCTATGCCAGTCTCTCAGACTGAACCCCTTTTGCGTTAGATTAGGTTGTACAGTTAACTTAGATTGTAAAACTACCTTAGATATTAAAATACTGATCAGAATAACTAGAAAATACATTCCACTCTTAGTGATTGACACTCTACTTACCATTATATCCATACTGACCGGGTACACTGCTCGTTAAGTGTGTGTGTTATTGATAAGTCGGCTAAATATAAATGTAAAACTTGAGAAGGCAATAATACTGCTAAACCGCAACGACACATCGCACGCATCACCAATCATATTGAAAAGATCACTTGAATCAATGTTTATACAAATCATAGAATCAAAATGAAATTCACGAAATGAAATGCTAAAACTTATGGTGATTAGAATGTGATTTCTCCCTTGGAAAGCCTCCGTATGCTGTTGTAAAAGGGCCTCCTAGCTCCTCAAATGATCTCTGACTTTGTGTGTGAGAAAGTTGATTGTGAAATGCAGAAAATGAGGCTGTGTTTATAGGCCCGGCACATGTTACGACGTAATCACAAAATGTGTTACGCCACAAGTCTTGAAATCTTATCCAGATCCGGAGTTTACGGCGTAACTGAGGTTTTGTTACGCCGTAATTATCTTTTAGGGTTTAGTTCCGCCGTAATCTTCAAATGGTTACGCCGTAGAGATAATATCGGATCTGAGCTATCTTCTCGTAGTCTTTGTTAGGCCGTATTCTCAAAATGTGCTTACGCCGTATATTAAATCATGGATTAGGATTACTCTCGTACACCTGGTTACGGCGTATTCTATAACGGTTGTTACGACGTAATCTTCATATCTGAGGATTCCTTGAGACTTGAGGTTGTTACGGCATAATCTAGGATAGATGTTATGCCGTAACTCTTGATCTGTGTTGACTTTGGTCTTCTAAGTAGAAATCCAGGCTACGGCGTAATGGAGAGAATGAGTTACGCCGTAGCTTCTTCTCAGCATACTATCATTTGCATGTCTTTAGCACGTACTTTCTACTTTCCACGTTCTCCTTAGCTCCTATGCTCATTCTTAACCTGGATACAAAATATAAATGGATCATAGCATATATCCAAACAATAATCAATATAAACGAGCATAATAGAGGGAAATTGACACTTAAATATCAGGATTATTTGATGTTATCAAATATCCCCCCACTTGAACTCTACTTGCCCTCAAGTAGACCTTATTAGAAGTATTCTTAAAAAGATATCCCCCAATATTACTCAGGAAATATGAATCTAAAAATATCATATGCTAGAATTTCTCAAAGCCGAACACCTCACGAAAAGGGAACAAACACTCACTCTCTCTATATTCCAAGTGTCAATTTTTGGGGTGATCACTCATTGCTCAGTCATAGTATGTATTCTATCATAGGCTTGGCAGTTACACAAAACTCCCCCACTAGAGCTAAGGTTGGAACAACTATCGAAGGCAACATTGGGTGAACACATATAAGGTTTAAAGGGTATGGTGTCGTTACTAACATGCTACGGCAAAAGCGACAAAGGAAATGGTACATGACCGGAACGCCGGGCAAGACACCAAGACCTGCTCAGACCCTTCACCTAAGCACGATTCACGACTAAGGGTAGGAATAAACATGGGATAACACATAATTGGTGTAAAATGAAAAATAACAAGCAAATAGTCTAAAGCTACAACTAAGTCATCATCATTAACCGTTCGCCCAAGGTCTAAGCTTCAAAACGCAGAAATTGGATCATAACAAGTAAGTGTGCCATTAGAGGACGTCATGATGGGCACCAAATTTGGTCTTCATGTTGGTGTAGAGATGATCACCAACTCGTTTCTTCAAATGTGACCGAATTGGCCTCTTCGATGCTAAATCTTTAAAAGCTCTTCTTAAAAAGTGCTATACATTGGTGCACTTGTTTCTTCAAACTATTCACATACATAAGTTCACATTTTTTCTTTTTTTTTTCTTTTTTTTTTTTTACATCATAACTAAACAAAATACATCCCCCCCACTTGAGATGAACAATACATGAGAATTTGGGGGGTCTTCAAATGATCTTCAATAATTTGTCTTTGTAGGCGTGATTCCCAAATTCATTCACTTAGACCTCGAACTAGGGCAAACAACAACTTCCCAATCATAGACTAGACTACACGGTAGGCTAAGGTGTAATGGTGTATCGAAACAATATAATGTTGGGTAAGAAACGAAAGGAATGGCTCAAAAGGGTGTACTAGGGGTATCTTGCACTAAAGATGAGTGCAACAAAAGGGTTTACACGGGGGTCGAGAAGTCGAGGTGACTAATCGAAAAACACACACATATAAGGCTATTTGGGTGATAATCCTAAAACGTCGCCTTCTAAAATTGCCCCTTCCAAACGTGTCTAGCACATTACTCATCTATGGGTTTGAAATGATGTAAAAGCCAAGTTTTAAAGTTTACAAAACTACCGGCACACTCAATATTTGGGGTGGATTTGGGTAAACAGGGTAAAATTGAATAGGCTAAATCCTCACCATATGAATTCAAGGGTTAAATGCGCTCAGCTAAGGTCTATTCTAGTTAGGTTAAGAAAAACATGTCAAAATTTTAAAAATGGCACAACTTTTCAAAATAAACTAGAAAAAATGAGGGCAAATGAAGTTCAAGATAATTCTACTCCCGTCCCCCCACTTGAAATGTACAAAGTCCCTTTTGTACTAAAATGAAGAAAATGTGAAGAGAAGGTAGAATTAGAGCGAGAACTTCCCTAAGGTTTGCTCCAAAAATGAAAGAAGGATCACGAGAAATTGTCGTGCCTTCGACTTGCCTCCATGAGCAAACTCCATTTCCCTGAAATCACATCACTACCACAAGCATAAATCTATAAAAACAAAAATAAAACAAAGAAAATCCTAACTCACTTTTGTAGGAATCACGGTTGCATTTAGCATATGCAAAAAGCCTTTTAAACCACTTGGTGTCCCAAGTGGACGAGTGAAGTCTCGTGAGGGTTTACAAGGAACATACCCACAAAGTTCATTTAAAATACTAATACAAGTTTAATATGTTTGAAAACATTTTAAAGAAAACACCTCAGAAAGGTGTTACGGTGTAACCAAGGGATTGAGTTACGACGTAAAAAGAGAAAACCTGGAGGGATTAACTACGGTACGGGGGTTACGGCGTAGTCGTAGGACTGTGTTACGCCGTAACTGCTGATCCGAGAGTATTAGTTCCAGCAGAAAATAAATTCTCTCGTTCCTCCATACTCTAATTCCTGCAAAAATGTAAAACAAACATACAAACCAACAAAATAAAGGAAAAAGGATAATACGGGTTGTCTCCCGTAAGAGCACTTTTGTTTATTATCGAATCTTTAAGTTAGACTCATTCTCACGGTTGATCACGTTGGTAGTCGACGAACTTGTCCGAGCTCGTCCATTTCCTTCATTAGGTTCTTACGGATCCATGCAACATTTCCTGCCGTTCGTGAGAACTCCTTCTTCTCTTGACTAACAATCTTAGTAAACCGTTCATCTGGCCCGATTGAGTATCTAGTTACCTCAAAAGTTTCAGCACTAATGGGTGGAGGCTTCTTATAAGGAATCCCGAGCAGCTTACACCGGCGTTGCTCGTAAGCTTCATCTTCTAGGTTTGTGAATTCGTCATAACCTTGGAGATCAAGATACTCAGTAATCCCCATAAGGTCATCGTCATCAGATTCTGAGCCTTTATACCAAGAGTCTTCCAGCTTATCTTCAATTAAATCAAGAATCTGCCAGTCTTTGTCTTCGCTAGAACTTTCCTCGAGAGTTTATTTGAAGTCTTCAGTTGGTTGCTCTTGCTCCTCCTTGTCCATGTTTCTCGTGTGCTCTTGCCAAATTTTTTCTTTAGTCAAGTAGTCCACTTTACCATATTTGATCTTTACCCAATCATCGAAAATTAGTCTATCAACCCATGGTAACTCACTTCTAGCACTATCATTAGTGGACCTCCAGAAGTGGGAAGCGTTTCCAACTCGTTCCTTGATGCTTCCACCATTGCACTCTTCTCCATAAGGATCACATGTTGCCCAAAAAGATTCCCCATCATTATTTGAGATTCTTACTTTTTCGCACCAATGTTCCTTGCCCCTCATATTTTCATTCCCCTTGGCTTCCTTGATGATACCGATAATGGGGCCTTTTGCTGCCTTAGCTGCTTTATCTATTGGCGGGTCGTCATTGTTGATGCGATTCACTTCTTCCCATATTTTGAACTTTTTATCTCTATCGACATGTCCATGAACAATGAGCACCCATTCGTCGAAAGATATCGTTCCCTTCCATTTAAGGCTCTTCCTAAATTGATCGAGAGGAGATGTCCACAAATGTTTATTGCCTCTTGTCCTTTCAATGTCACCTCCTCCATCGCATAAATCATCGTTCGGATTACATGAAGGCCACAAGTCATATGACCACTTGTTCTCGACTGGGATTGGTACACACCAATGGTACCTATTTTCAATCATGAAATGGGCTCTAGACACGTCCTTAAGTTGTATGGTGTCACTGTGGTCCTCGCTTGAGGCAAACTTCAGTTCTTCGTGCTCCACCTTGGTTTCTTCTCGGGAATTTCTGATCATTTCGCCTTCTGATTCATTGTTACGCCGTAGTTGCTGAACTTGATTACGGCATAACTCATTTGCTTGATGCGACTGCTCATCATGGTTTATGTTTATCGGAAAGGCTACACAAGCCTTAGCTTTTTCGACCACCAATTGTTCCTGCCAATTTTTAGTTAACAATTCGATTTTCATTTCAAGGTTCTTCAAAGTCTCGTCGTGAGATTTCAAATTTGCTTCAGTTCCTTCTTGAAAGCTTTTCAGCCAAAGGCTTCTGTCGGTTTCCCTCTTGGCTGATTCTTCTAAAAATTTGCTGATGGTTTCTTCTAGAGATGGTCTTCTTTCTCCATATGTGCCCCGGTTGTTGAAACGAGAGTTATACCCTTGTCCCCCCATTTGGTATCCACTACCATTACCTTGGAATGGTCTTCCATCCCCATATTTAGCTTCTTCCTTTTGCACCTCATCATCATCCTTCAAGGGGCAATCTTTTGCTAGATGTGCTCCTTCGCAAATGTCACAACCGACTTGAATGGCATGAACACTTTCTTTGATCTTCTTAACTTCCCTTCCTAAATTTTCAAGTTGGTTAGTAAGAGCGTTCATCCCATCAATATTTCCTCCGGTACTCCGTGTACTACCTCCATCGTGCCATTTTTGTGAATGGTCGACCATTTCTTGAATTACATCCAATGCACGTGAAGGTGTCATGCCGGGAATAGGTCCATGTGAATCAACCAATCGTCTAGTTGCATGGTTGACTCCTTTATAGAATATTTGGACTTTTTGCTGAATGTTAATATCATGTGTAGGGCATCTGTACAAGAGATCACAAAATCTTTCCCATGCTTGGTACAATGTCTCGTCTTCCTCTTGTCTGAAGTTATGAATCTCCTCCAACTGTTTTGCTGTTCGGGAAGGAGGGCAAAAATGTTGGATAAAGTGCTTCTTGAGGAGATTCCAAGTGTTGACGGTCCCAGGAGGCAACCTATCAACCCATCTTTTAGCAACTCCGGTAAGTGTCATAGGGAATACCCAGAGCATAACTGCATCGTGAGAAACTCCTGGTATGTTGAAGAGACTAGTAATGTATAGCACGTTTTCCACGTGCTCGTAGGCATCTTCCGTCTTAAGTCCAGCAAACGGCTTCTCTCTTAGCTCTCTCATAAACTGCGGCTTGATCTCGAATTGATCATCCGCTCCAATCATAGGCCTAACAAGCCCTGGTCCTTGCTCGTCCCTAGTCAACGCAAGGTACTCTTCCAAAGTGAGAGTATCAATATCAATTACTTCCATGGTACCTGAAACTAGAAAACAAAAATATTAGAAAAGCAAAAATAATATTGAAAACTTAAACAAAATCCTGTTATAGCTCCCCGGCAACGGTGCCAAAAACTTGATGCAGGTTTTACCGACCAGGTTTTAATATTTATAATAACTCGTATTACCCTAGATCTACTTATGTGCACTAACGGACAGAGAATCCGGTCGTGTATAGAATAGTAAATGGTAACTCCGAGGTCATCCCAAGAGCTATGTGGTGCGGACTAAGTCTAAGTCTAATGTCACTAAATAAAAGGAAATGATTGAAATGATTGAATGATTGAATAGAAATAAAACAAGAAAACAAATAACGAAATAAAGTAAAGTTGTGAGCAGTGGGAGAAAAGTGTACTAGCCTAGTTACTACTCCTATATCGTTTTTAGCCAAGTTTCCTATTAAACTCTTCTTATGCTTTAGGTGGGGCGGACATATATCACTAGGTGCATATGGTCAAGTTCCCTAGCCTATCTTCCCCGAATCATGCCAGGAACCATGGGATCTCCATGCAGTAAGCCGACGACAAGTATACGGGTTCAAGTCATTAAGTACCTCTACATGCAAGACTAATCTCTAAATGGTCCGTTGTCACGATCATAGACCATTTCTCTAGCTTCTTAAGTTTATCAAGTGCGGAAGGTGATCCTATGGTCAATTCGCACGCAAGGCAATATGGTCAGTTGTCATCCCTCCCATTTCCTCGCAATCCGTTGTGCTAGAGTCCTATTGTAAATTCTTCTAGCCTGCTAAATAAACTGGGGTCTTAATTCAGTTCGTGAAAGCGCAACAGATACTACCGCAAATCAAAACTACCGAAACTAAAGGTTCTCAAGATATACTATGCATGTACACACATAAAAGCATAATAGAAAAGTTCGGAAACAAGGTTAAAACAATATAGACATCATAACTAGGCTAGCACCAGAGGTGCTTATCCAATCATATTGAAAAGATCACTTGAATCAATGTTTATACAAATCATAGAATCAAAATGAAATTCACGAAATGAAATGCTAAAACTTATGGTGATTAGAATGTGATTTCTCCCTTGGAAAGCCTCCGTATGCTGTTGTAGAAAGGCCTCCTAACTCCTCAAACGATCTCTGACTTTGTGTGTGAGAAAGTTGATTGTGAAATGCAGAAAATGAGGCTGTATTTATAGGCCCGGCACATGTTACGGCGTAATCACAAAATGTGTTACGCCGTAAGTCTTGAAATCTTATCCAGATCCGGAGTTTACGGCGTAACTGAGGTTTCTTTACGCCGTAATTGTCTTTTAGCGTTTAGTTCCGTCGTAATCTTCAAATGGTTACGACGTAGAGATAATATCAGATCTGAGCTATCTTCTCGTAGTCTTTGTTACGCCGTATTCCCAAAATGTGGTTACGCCGTATATTAAATCATGGATTAGGACTACTCTCGTACACCTGGTTACGCCGTATTCTATAACGGTTGTTACGGCGTAATCTTCATATGTGAGGATTCCTTGAGACTAGAGGTTGTTACAGCGTAATCTAGGATAGATGTTACGCCGTAACTCTTGATCTGTGTTGACTTTGGTCTTCTAAGTAGAAATCCAGGCTACGGCGTAATGGAGAGAATGAGTTACACCGTAGCTTCTTCTCAGCATACTATCATTTGCATGTCTTTAGCACGTACCTTCTACTTTCCACGTTCTCCTTAGCTCCTATGCTCATTCTTTACCTGGATACAAAATATAAACGGATCATAGCATATATCCAAACAATAATCAATATAAACGAGCATAATAGAGGGAAATTGACACTTAAATATCAGGATTATTTGATGTTATCACTTTTAAAGATTTTTGTTTTTTTTTTTTTTTTTTTTTTTTTTTGCAGATCTGTTGCTTGCCATTGCCGAAATCTTCCCCGCTACTGCCGGAGCTGTCGCCATTGATGCCCCATGAACTGCTGTTGTCGCTAGAGTATATGTATCTTTATACTTTGAAATTGGTGCTAGATATAAAATTCGTTTTTACTACGTTGTCTAAATAAGTGTTTGATATAAAAGAATGGGGTATGCGGTTCTTGGCTAGCTTGAATCATAAAATCAAGCTTATGAAATAAAGTCAAACTCGAAACAATAACTTTCCTCGAAAACATGTGTTAAACGAAATTTTGGTACAATCATGGTAAATAGGCTAACCTCGAGAACCACGCAACACTTTTATCAAATGAAATTTAGGTACCCATAATGCAGTGGCGGAACTTGAGCATTTTTATTGGGGGGCCGAGATGATTCTAGCATTAAGTGTTACTTTTATAAATTACAGATATGGAATATATGGGTACAAACAAAATCATAATATAAAGTATAAAATGGTGAAAGAGTTACAACTTGGGTCAATCAAAAAAATTTCAAATCATTGGAGAAGCTAAATTGAAAAGGGAGAGTCTAAGAGACATGAGTCGAACCAAACAAAAAGATTGTAGTATACCCACGGGCCACGGTAACAGTTAGATACAACCCATGTGCATCGCACGGGTCTGAGTGCCTCGTATTTCATAAGTTCCAATTCTTCAGCTTACTTTGAGACTTATGGGCTTATAAAAACTTCTTATATCATAATAAGATATAAGGCCATAAGTTTTGAAATAAGCCGAAAAATTGGAAATTATGAAGTATAAGCCGAAATCAAATAAGTTCATATGCCCACTTATAAACTTAAACAAACACCCCCTGAATACAGAAATTGGCTAACATAATACAGCGTTACTTCTCTGGTTCTGGAGCACATGTACTCGATTTATTTACATTCTAGTTGTGTTAGCTTCTTTTTACAATATGTTGACAGTTTGACATAATGGCATACACACTTTATTCGCACAAGCCACTATAAAGAAGACATTTGGCGAATCGGACAAACTATTAGATTGAAAAATCACGTGTATCAGTTGATGTAAAAACCATATACCATTCAACAGCATAAATGGCGACTTGGTGAGTAAAAGATGGACCTTGGACTTAAAATGGAAATTAAGAATATTTAGCTTAAAAGAGTATACAAATACATCAAGGCTAGCAACATTTTGGCCTATATCTCATTGTTGCCTTTAGCCTCATACCAAAAACGAAAAGGAAGAGGGAAATAAAAACTACTCCATTGTGTTTAGGCAGAACTTATTTTCTTCTTAGATAAGCCTTATTCAAAAACAAACTATTAACTAAAAATTACTTTCTTTTGATTGGCAAAACTCAGATGTTTTGTAAAAGAATCTTAACTTGTCGCCTTGGACCACAAGCAGAATGTCTTTAAATATCTTATAAACTCGGCCTAAAGTCTTAAACATTATGTTGCCTTTATTCTCAATCGGTATAGGATACTTTGGTTTATCTTGGTCTGGGATACGTTGGTTTATCCCGTATAAAAAAACAAAAATTACTAAAATGGACTGTCAGACTTTCGTTTGTCCTGCAGAGGACCACTTTTTCCAAAATGTCCAACTTGTTTGTGCCTTGTTGTAACCGAACACCAAACAGTCAGCCAAACAAATTAACCAAAAAAAAAAAAAAAAAAAAAAAAAGATGTTCAGGCCTTGTTGTAACCGAACATACAAAATAAGAAAGTTACAAATATTTTAAAAGGATAATCTAAAAAATACAAAATCCACACTTAAACTATTTGATATTTACAACTTTTTTATATAACGAATTTTATTCGTCAAATAGTTAGCGAATTCGCTAATAAAAAATATACCGTTGCGAAGAACTTTGGATTACGAACAAAATGAGCCTAATATCGATATACTTTTACGTACGTACGATATTATAAAAAATATTGAAGTTTGATATATTTTTTAAAAACAAAAAAAAAAAAACTTTCAAAACACACTAGTAAACCACAAGGACCAAAGACGTGCAATTCTATAAATAAGGAAAATCGTTTGGAATGACGAAAGATGTGCAATTCTTGCCACTTTTTGGCATTTTATTGGTCAAAGGAGCGATTTATCTGGGCTTAGTACAAGCAGATCCTCTCTATGTTTTTGTTCTTTTGCTAATGTTTGCAGTCCCACCAGCCATGAACACTAGTATGAGCTCTGGATGTTAATTATAGTTTCTATACATGCTTATCAAAATCTGACAGATTTGTAAAACGTGTTAATATGGCAGGTACTATAACGCAGTTATTTGGTGTTGGTGAAAGTGAATGTTCAGTGATCATGTTGTGGACTTATGGTTTGGCATCTGTCGTGCTTACCCTTTGGTTGACCTACTTTATGTGGCTCGTTGCTTGAATTTTATTCAAATTAAATGTACATAGATATTTGTCGTTTCAAGTATTTTACGAACAGTTTTGACATTTGACTTGTTTTGAGGCATGCGTATCAGTTACGTAGGTCATGAAGCAAAAGATAGCAGTGGTTGATGTGCTGCAATCCAATACTTCCCTCCTAACAATTCTAACTGAACTCTGACACCGGCCGAAATTATTAGGTTGAACACAACACCAGGTTGATTTCGTATAGGGAATCATTACTATTTTAAAATCAAAAAGCCTAAGAACATGTATTCACACCGTAGTTTAAGAAGGTTTATCCAAGTATTTTATTATACATATCGAGTGGTCCAATAGCCAAACAATCGGTTAATAAGAACATATTTATCTGGTTTTAATGCATTTCCGTACAAAATGTACTTCCTTCATTGGCATCTAAAAACTTTATTCATTACCTGGTAAACTGGACTCTTAACTTACACTTGTAAACTCACAATCTCATCACATAATTCTCAACTCAAGATCAGGATACCCTGCTCGCGCTTTATGCCTATCGAATAAATTTTGAAGTGCTTCCAAAAACTGGCCATGTACTTCTTGAACCTATAAAACATGTAAAAGCATATCAAAATATCACCTCATGCAAATACAACTACAACAACCACACCATGCGTGTACTCAGAAGACGAGTGAAATTACAAAATCATCCTGAAAAGTAGATTAATAACTCAAATACCTCTTCCATTGTGGGTGTAGAATTCTTCTTGAAATGTAATGGTTTTCCAACCACCACAAGAACTGGTCGCCGTAAGGGTATTGGAGACCTGCAAAATTTAACAGGCCACAAAACTGTCAATACTGATTATAAGGTGGTTTATATGAATGTAGTAAATATGGATTAAAAATCTGAACATACCATAAAGTACCCCAGAAGACAATAGGTATGAACTTGATTGCACGAGCGAGTTTCAATAAAAACTTCCCGCGTGGCTTCCACCAGTTATAAACATAGGACTGCACCATTTAACACGTCTTTCATTCATAGTTAATTATCATAACAAATGTACTTTAAAAAAATACTGTAACTTGGAGTTTATCTGGTCTGCAGGCTATACAATGGTTAGTTATCTAGTACCTTGGAGTTTATCTGGTGTGAATGTACCCACTTGAACTGGATAGCTTTATTAGTTTGGCCTTGGGAGGGAACTGATAGGCTTTTTTTGTTAGAGTGGGAGGTCTAATTCGGATAAATGTACCATAACGTAGGGCTAGCCATTGAGAAAGGTATATAGTCTGGGTGGGCTGTGTATGTTGGGTGGAATAGAGAGGTGTGCAAGATGCACCTTCTGGGTCCTCCCTATACACAGCCATAGGAGGTTAGGCTGGGTCTATTTTGAGGGTGAGTATTCCCTTCATAGTGATGCCTATTCTTAAAAAAAATACTGTAACTTTTAATGTGAAATGTACAGAAAATCACCTGACCAAAGGCAAAAACAGGAACCACAGGGGAATTATTCTCCATGGCAATGCGAATGAATCCTTTCCTCGCCTTTAAGAAAGCAACCTATATAAAATTATAACTTAAAGAATATATAATTGATCATCTTATATATTTGCACATAACAAATTGAACAATAAACGAACCTCAGAATCATGCTCCATGTAAAACGCCTCTTGTACTCCACCAGGGATTACTATGCAACTATACCCGGATTTTAAAAGAGATGAAAAGTTCTGCCTTGTTGCTGATGTCACTCCCATCCATGTCCATATATGCCTCAGGAATGGCGTGTAAAACACCTTATAATAACAAATTTTGAACATTTATTGGACAAAAATCGGAAATTTGGAAGTTGATGGGTTGTAAATCTTACAGCACTACTTGCAAGGATCTTGACTTTGCTAGTAGGCATAAAACCCGCAAGATCTGATAATATCCCTGCGCCAATTGGCCAAACTGAATGGGGCTCGTATCCAAAAACTGCATTAAATTAAGCTTATGATAGTTATGGTTGTATCTCTATCATGAAGTAGATAGATTCATGTAAATTTCAACCCAATGGCAAAAAGAAATTGGGAATTGAATTGCCTAAATAAAATGCGATTTGTGTCGACTAGTATTTTGATATGCTCCAAAATATACCCAAATTGAGAATGTAAGGCAAAAATTACCATAAGACTGATCAGGATTGAAAGCATTCATATCCTCAACATATAGAGTAGTTGGAAAATAGCCACCCACGTACTTGTATATGTACCTGACATCGATGGCATATATTAAGTGCATGCTACGTAGTCCATGTTATAAATTAACTGGCGCATGTATAAATTAAGTTTCACTTCAGAAAATGTATATCGATGGCAGTTATTAATTACGAACTTGAATCAGAAACATATATCAAATACAAAAGTGATGATACCTACCTCTCAGTCAAACCTCAAAAGTGAAATTGATAACAATATAATCATGATACCGGTCATATTACAGATTTAGTCATAATCTTGATACTTTTAGTACATGACAATATAATATAAAAAGTAGTGATTTTAGTCCACAAGATTCTATCTTGACATTATTAATTAGTGAATATCATTTTGAAATTTAAACAATCATATTTGATTCGGAGCTATAGATCAACATCACACAATTTAGAAGGCTTAACAACAAAGTCATTTAGTGCATATGAATAAATATAATGGACTAAATAGAATGTACAGCCACACTTTATAACAGCCACCACACTTTATACATAGAAAAAAAAAAGATCTATGTTCGACGGAAATTAATGTATTAGTTCAGTAACATGGTGAACATACTAGATTACCTTTAAAGTCATCATGGTCATGAAAGATCACTCTAGACTTCTGCCTAGTGGTGCAACATTTTTATTCTATTTAACTTAAAGTCATCATGTGCAGCAACTTTTTTAAAAAGCACTAACTAAATTTTGATGCAAAAATTAAAGTAGCACTTTGGATTTATAAGCTAACTTTTTTCGGGGGACAAAGGGAATAAATTAACCTGGCTAAAGCTAACCCCCATCTGCTGTTCTCATCAATTGGGATGAACATAAGCACCACAAGCATTCCCAATACCCTGAAAATATATATTACACATTAATGATTAAAAATGAATCAAACTAATTTTTATCAGAAGATAACTGGACACAAATGTATGTGTTTCGTCTTTTTACTTACTTTTTTTTGTGTGGTCTTTTTACTCACTTTTTTTTCTCCCACCAGTATGTTTTTCGTTTCATTTTGGTCATTAAAGTATGTTTTTGAGTTGATTATGGCTCAAATTGGTCATAAAAAGCAAATGTCTTCACCAAAACACAGTTTAATGGAACAAAATCACAGTTCATATTGGAACATAAGTAAATACAATGACCACTAATATTGACAATTATTAGTAAACAAATAGAAAAGAGAGAAGTAATAAAACAAGTACTTACATGAAGTATTTGTGAAGAGGAAGCAACAAGAAGGAAACCACGTTGAGCAAAACTATAAGATGAAGAGACCCAAGCCACATTACCATTGCAAAAAATGTATTAATTGGTGACACCATTTTACTCGTAAACACCGCAGGCGTTGCTTCCGTTGGTGACGATGGTTGTTGCTCGATTCCATTCATTTCCGCAGGCTTCGACATGAGAAAAATGGCGGGTGGATGGTCCCAAACGCTCTCTGGAAGTTGTAAACCTGCTGCAAAATATATACTATATATGCATTAAGCTAAAACATACAACTAATTTAAAATTTGGCAGGTTTAGTCCTTTGCGTTTCGGATTTCAAGAGACAATGAATATTGTGATGTAGCAACCCGTAAATTTTCATTAGGTAAAATGACTATTTTACTCTTTGACTTTGACTTTTTGACTATTTGACTTTTATCGTAACGTAAAAGCAAATACTGTAATCGGTAGTTAACCAGTAACTTCCCAGTTAAATAATTCACTCTGATTTGAATTATTACTCTCTGAACGTTTTCGTTCATCTCTGTCTATTTAATGAGAAGATATCTCGCAAAACGTGAAAATCGCACACAACGCGTACCGGCACAACAATAAACTCAATAAACAAATTTATTTGACTATTATTTTTTTTATGTCATATAATATTACTTTTAATATTTAAACTACTTTTATAAGTAATCACGAAAGTTTAATCGTGTAAACTTTTTCCGCGACCTACTCAAGACTAGGATGAGTCTATATGTTGAAAATACTCAAAATTCATCAATAGACATATTTTATATGAATTATTACCACTTTACCATTTTTACGTAAACATTTTACTTCTTACATAATACGTGTGCTCAAACCTACGCTATTAGGTTTTTGACATCATAAGCGCACTCCATTAGACTTATCACACTTTTAATATACTTAGTTAAGGTATATTGATAAGTTTAGACAATTTCATAAGCGTTATATTCTTATGATACCCGGTTTTAAGTTTTGAGGTTTAAGGGTTTAACATTAGTAATTACCGGGACCAAACTACACTCCGTAAATCTCAACTTATCACATAAGCTAGCAACCAAGCACCTCACCACCTCATAAAGAGGTGTCGTACATTTGATTGCTACAAAGACCACATGGCTTTGTTTTAGTACTTCCTTCATTTCAAAGATACTTCACATATATTTTCTCTTTGAAGATATAATTTACTTAGTCATTTATATCAAAAAAAAAAAAAAATCATCACAATTCTCTCTTGGTCTCATCTTTCAAACGTATACCATTAATTCACCATCATCATCATAGTTTGGTTCTTGACTTCAAGTTGTACTAAGAAGATGAAGACCTTGATGACCTCTACATAGTTCAAGAGTTGTTTTGAAGATTCTTTGGTTGAAACAAGACTTACACAAGATTAAAGGCTGAAGTAGAAGACTAGTACAAGGTTTCCTTAAGGCTACAACAAGTTTGGTTGAAGATTTGAAAGACTTGTTAGTGATAGAAAGACTTAGGGTAGTGTTCTTGGGTTTTTGGTGTTTCTCATCCAAGAATTTGTAAGACTATATTTAGTTTTCAATGTATTTCAATCATTTTGATGTAATTTATACCTTGTACAAGTCTTATATGTATTTTGACAAGATATGATGTTGTACATAATAGAAAAACATGAGTTAAAACTCATTAGAAAACCCTTTAAGACAACTAGTGTGTAACTAGTGATTTGTGATGAGTTTCGACACTAATTCATGAACCATGGACTTGAATGACTTTAAGAAGCTGTAAGAGGATGCTAAAACAAGAATTTGAGCTTTTGAATCACTTAAAAAGAGCTTGTGGTTAAAAAGTTATAGCTAAGTAAAGATTGCTAGAAAGAAATAAGGTTCTGAAATAAAAGTCTTCTGATCTGAACTTTAAATCGCGATTTTCACCCTTTTCGGGTCCGAATCATCAAAAGTGTAAAACACGAAAGTTGCTCGGAATGATTTTTTATACAAAAACTCAGGAGCACGGGTCATGAAAGTGAAAAATAAAGGCTAAAAACTGCAAAAACCAACTGGATTTGTTTAAGACTGAAAAACGGCCATGACTCAAGAATCTTTATGGCGTTTAGACCTCTTGAGGCTGAGACACAGCCAAGGCTGTTGTCCTAAGGGCTTCTAACTGAGACATAGCCATGGCTATGGCCTCTGTTGTTATCTCAAGGTTGTGTGTCTAGCCGCACGGCTAGCTTAGGTTTGATGACCCGAAACTTGTTATTGAGACTTGATCATTTATTTGACTTATTTTCCCGACCTCGACAACCTATAAAAATGACCATATCACCTATTAACTATATGAATATCATTTACACATAAGTCATAACTTTAACTTGATCCACGAATTTGTATTAACTAGTATAATATCTAAAAATTATTTTGAACTCTTTACTTGATAATACTATCGTCGTTAACTTATTTTCATAATAAGTAACTTGCGAATATCAAGTTTCATCACAATTAGTAACACTTAAACTTGATGATTATTACACTAAGTTAGTTCATGACACACGACTTATATCATCAACACCACACAAGTTCAACCAATAGTCTTTGACGAAACACGACAAATGTTTTTGTACAACATTTGTCTCGTCAAATACTTTTACTTTTAAATGATAAGTACTACAATAGTAGGGAGTTTCATTATCATAAGAGGCCTCTTCGGGGTGTCGTATCGACGAGTTGTGGATTTATGATTTAAAGTGTCGTGACTCCTCATACGTTTACTACATGACCTCTAAATTTTGATAGCCCGAACAGTAATACGATATTATTTATAAAAGGCTAATAGCCAAACCACATTTTAAGGATACTTCACTCCTTTACACAACATAAGACATATGTACAACATCTTAATCAAGTCAATGACTTTACATATACTTGTACACTTATATTGTACGCTATACTAAGACGCGATCACTATACTCTCGTAGGTCATTGTTAAAGATCATGGTCTCGCTATACACTATCTGTTGTTATAAACCACTACTGATTACTACGGTGAGTTCATAGCCCCTACTTTTGTTAAACTCTTTTATAAACTCTTTGGGGGAGATACATGCTACTATTTTTATTATGGACAATTACTTGTAAACTGAATGCTTTTCTGAATATATGTTATTGCTTGTGTCTAAGTTCCCTTATGCCATAAGTCCCTCACATCATGGACCATTAATCACTTGCGAGTGAACGCGAATATAGTACATAGGCCTATCGGAATTGACAAATCCCGTTTGTGTTAGCTGGATAAGTAACCAAACGCACTATATTTGCAACTCTAGGTATATGGCAAGTACCTACACGGGGCAATATTATTCTATATATATCACGTATTGATATATATACTGTTAGTTTGAGTGCCATGAGCTTAGATGCAATAATATACTTACAAGATGATTGTATTCGTTGCAATTATCAGTTTGAGTGAAGGCGCACGGAAAACTATTTTGAAGACGATGCATATATTATCATTCGAAACACTTTACAACTTTTATGTTGTACATTTTATGTATGTTAAAAACTTGTGGGACCCCTTTGTAACTCTGATATTATTTATAAATCAAATAATTTATTTCAAAACGTTTCATTTAGAGTCGTTTTCTGTGATTTGTACTTTGTGCTATGAAATAATACCCTAGTGACACTATCTTCCGCTGCGATAATTTTGGGGGTGTCACATGTGAACTTCGAGGAAACCCAATTAATTCCCTAGCTACTGAACATGAAAAAAGTTAGTGTTAAAAAATTTGGAGCATGGGAGTAGATTGGAAATGAAATTTTTTTAAAGAAAGAATATACAGTACTTAACTGATGTTTTTTTTTTTTTTCCTGCATATTTCTAATATGCAAAAATCAAGATGATCGGAGATAGTCTTAAGCTTTGATGTCTAGCAATTATATATACTCGCCCTATTGTTATTAGTAGAAGTTACTTTTTGTTTAAATTAGTTTATTTTTCTGCTTATATATTTGAAACTAAAAATGCTCAGAGCCTACTTTATTCGGCTTACAACTCTACAAGCTTATCAACTTAAGGTTTATAAGCTTTCCGAATACAAAAAAGGAAATAAGCCAAAAAGAAAAAGATAAACTAATCCCCACTTTATCTTAACTACAATTATATCACAAAACTCTAAGATAAAAAAAAATAAATAAAAAAAAAAAAAAATGATAACTGGATGAATACAACTCATCAAATAGTACGTGATCATAAAAATATAAGAAATTACCTGCAGAAATTGTTCTTCGAAAAACCTTGCAGGCTTGCAGCACCAACAAACAATTCTAACAAATATATTTTTTTTCCATGAAGCCAACAACCATCTGATTGCTTAACAATTTTTAATTCCACTGTGAGAAACGTGATAAATGTTAAAAATATAATTGGTGAAATAAAAGTTGGCTAATAATTATTGAGAGTAAATTACATAAATGGTCCCTGTGGTTTGGCAAAAATTTCGCCTATCGTCCCTCAAACTTAAAAGTCGCATGTATTGTCCCTTTCAGTGCAAAACAATAACACTGTTGGTCCTTTTCATAACGAGTGTTAAGTGTATTCCGTTATAATTTACACGTTAGCCCCTGTTGGCTAACGATTGTGGCATCGTTTATCCTTTAAAATAACGGCTGTTTATAATTTAAAGTTTTTCGACTTTAGATATTTTTTTATACGTTTTTCTCTGTTTTTATACGTTTCATCTGTTTTTTTTTACGTTTTCATCCGTTTTTTTACGTTTTTACCCATTTTTGTCCGTTTTTCTATGTTTTTGTCCCTTTTTTTACGTTTTGATATGTTTTTATCCGTTTTCATCCGTTTTTATACATTTTCCGAAAAAAAATTCGATTTTTATCGTTTTCAAAAAAAAATTGAGTTTAGTTTTCTCGATTTTATTTTTCAAAAAAAAAATTCGATTTTATTTTTTTCAAAAAATCAATTTTGAATTCAAAAAAAATTCTATTTTTTCTTTTTTTTTAAATTCTAAAATTTTTTTTGGAAAAAAAAATTCGATTTTATTATTTTCAAAAAAAATTTTGAATTCTTTTTTGATCGAAAAAAAATTTTTTTGAGAAAAAAAATTCTAAAATTTTTTTTGAGAAAAAAAATTTCGATTTTATTTTTTTCAAAAAAGAAATTGAATTTTTTTTTGCTCGATGGAAGAGGTGATGTGGCAAGGTGACACATGTCATCCCTAAAAGAAAAACAAACGAAAACGTATAAAAACATGTGTAAACGTAAAAAAACGAACGAAAATGTATAAAATCGGACGAAAACATAAAAAGCAGACAAAACGTATAGAAAAGGGTGAAAACGTAATTAAATTGGGCGTAAACGTATAAAAGCGGATGAAAGCGGATGAAAACGTAAAAAAACGAACGAAAACATATAAAACGTACGAAAATGGATAAAAACGTAAGAAAACGTATAAAAATAAATGAAAACATGCAAAAAGTGTACAAAAACGGACGAAAACGTATAAAAACGGAGAAAAACATAAGAAAAACGAACAAAAACGGAAAAAAAAAAACATAAGAAAATACCTAAAAACGGATGAAAACGTATAAAAATAAATAATAACGGATAAAAACATATCACAAGGTAATTGTAGGTATACTAATTTGAATACATTAATAAAATCAATCTTCTTTTACCCCCACCAACTTATCACAATTGTAGGTATTCTCATGTGAATCATTGAGCAAGCAATTCAACAATTGTTGGCCAACTTTTATTTCACCAAATATATTTTAACAGACAATCTTGTCTTTTACCTCCACCAACCGACCACAATTACACGGATGGTCCTTGTGGTTTACACAGATTTCATGTTTAGTCCCTATTTCATTTTAATTACACCAGAGATCCCTATCTTGGGAAACGTTGCACGCGTTTGGTCCCTAAGTTGGATGGACGTTATCTTTGACCGTTAAGTGTATAATTATTATTTGCCCGTTAGTCCCTCCGTTAGTATTTTTTGCACCGTTAGTTCCTCGTTAGTATTTATTACAAAATGTATTTTTTTTTTAAAATTAATTTTTTTACAAAAATTATTTTTTTTTTCGAATTTAATTTTTTTACAAAAATTAATTTTTTTTTCGAAATTAATTTTTCGAAATTATTTTTTTACAAAGATTAATTTTTTTTCGAAATTAATTTTTTTAGAAAAATTAATTTTTTTTTCAAAATTAATTTTTTTACAAAAATTACTTTTTTTTCGAAATTATTTTTTTACAAAAAGTTTTTTTTTTCGAAATTAATTCTTTTTTAGAAAAATTAAATTTTTTTCGTAATTAATTTTTTTAGAAAAATTAATTTTTTTTTCGAAATTAATTTTTTTACAAAAATTACTTTTTTTTTGAAATAAACTTTTTTTCGAAATTAATTTTTTTTTTCGAAATTATTTTTTTTGGAAAAATTATTTTGTTTTTTAGATGAGTTTCGATGATTTTCGGAAGAGTTTCGATGACGTTTCACGTTTAACGAGGTTCAGACGAACTCGGAAAAATTCCCCGAGCACACCATTGGAAAGAGCACGAAAAAACAAGTCCAACGGTATTTTTATGTATTTTTGAACCAGTCCAAAACTCCTTGAAATGGAAGATAAAATTATATCTAAATTATATCTAAATGGACCATTATATCTAAAAACGAGTCCAACGGTATTTTTATATAATTCTACCTTCCATTTCAAGGAGTTTTGGACTGGTTCAAAAATATATAAAAATACCGTTGGACTCGTTTTTTCGTGCTCTTTCCAATGGTGTGCTCAGGGAATTTTTCCGAGTTCGTCTGAACCTCGTTAAACGTGAAACGTCATCGAAACTCTTCCGAAAATCATCGAAACTCATCTAAAAAACAAAATAATTTTTCCAAAAAAATTAATATCGGAAAAAAATATTAATTTCGAAAAAAAAATTATTTTGAAAAAAAAGTAATTTTTGTAAAAAAATTAATTTCGAAAAAAAAAAATTTTCTAAAAAAATTAATTTCAAAAAAAATTTATTTTTCTAAAAAAAATTAATTTCGAAAAAAAATAATTTTTGTAAAAAAATAATTTCGAAAAAAAGTAATTTTTGTAAAAAAATTAATTTTTGTAAAAAAATTAAATTCGAAAAAAAAATTAATTTTTTAAAAAAAATTAATTTTTCAAAAAAAAGTACTTTTTGTAAAAAATACTAACGAGGGACTAACGGCGCAAAAAAATACTAACGGAGGGACTAACGGGCAAATAATAATTATACACTTAACGGTCAAAGATAACGTCCATCCAACTTAGGGACCAAACGCATGCAACGTTTCCCAAAATAGGGATCTTTGGTGTAATTAAAATGAAATAGGGACTAAACATAAAATTTGTGTAAACCACAAGGACCATCCGTGTAATTTTGTCTATATTTTTTGGCTTAACGATTAACGGTTTAAGAGATATTAATATTTGGAAAAAAAAAAGTATTAAAGTGAGTTTTTTATATGTTGTTTAATCTCATCCATTAGATCAAATGAAGATTGAGGGTGAGGATTGGTTCATTTGTATCCAAATAAAGTTTGGTATATAAATGATCTTAAATCTACCTTGTATTATTTATTTTTTTGTTGTTTCGAGATTTTTAATAATATGTTTTCTTTTAAAAAAAATATATATGTTGCCTTTATTCTTTTCTTCCCATTAACAGTTAAATATTAAAATTGACAACACTACAGTACATAGCTAATGATCTTTAGCATCCTTTAAAACGTTCAAGATTAAAAATTTTACCATGTGTAATAAGTATTATAATCTTTGGGTTCATCCGTACGAAAAAAAATCCATCTTTTGATCCACTTTTATCACTTTCTTAATATACATTTGTGAAAAAGTCCATCTTTTGATCCACTTTTATCACTTTCTTAATATACATTTGTTACACATATCTAATATCAAATGTTGTCAATTATAAATTCATACGTCACGTTGTTTCTAAATTAAGTTTGTTTTTTTAAAAGATTTTTCTAACTTAGTGACCTAGGGGTATAAGTTAAGCACACCAAAAGGATTCAGTGACTCATGAAAAAGGACTCAGAGACTCAAACAAAGGTACACTTTTCTGTACTTTTGTGTGAGTCCCTGAGTCGTTTTTCGTGGGTCTCTAAGTCCTTTTGATGTGCTTAACTTGTGCCTCTAGGGCACAAGTTGGAATTTTATTTATTTATTATTATTTTTTTAAATTATGATCTAGTTGATACATGGTTTTAAGAGAAAATTTTTTAAAATGGCCCGTTTCTACTAGTAGTTTACGAAATTGGACCTCGCATATACTTTTTTTCAAAATGAACTTTTAAATATTATCCGTTAGATGGATTACTAGATGACTTTTTAGCATACACGTGTCTTCGAGCGAAATTTTATGCGGTGTTCGCACCATCAACCATTGGAGCAGTATATTTTTTCAAACTCTTTAAGTTGTATACCATCAATCATTAATTTATGGGCACCTAATGAACTCCCTAATTTTCTACTGTGAAAGATTGTGGGGTTCGTGATCGGAACTATCTCACCAATGCGCAGACTTCTAATAGGCACCACAGCTCCGCTTCGAGTAATTCAAGATTCAGCATCCTTAGTGGGGTATGATCATTTACACCTCCTCTTGATCGCTGTTTTATGATAACAGGAAAAACTTACGTGCAGTACAATACTGTCTGTTTATTCAAAGGGCCGCATCGATTCCAACTGTGACATTGATTGTGGGTGGAAACCTCTTAAGAGGTAAAGTTGATCAAAAATTTGTAGGTAATATGTATATTGCTATAAGAGACAAACATGATAATAACGAGATAAATATAAAGTGTAGAAAATAGTACCGTAAATCTTTTGATTGTTGAGACTCAAAAAACACAAACAAGGAAAATGTTGAGGCCTGTGATGTTCACAGTTTCCTTAAGACAGATTCGTCCTCTTCACGGTGCTTGAGAATCGTGAACGTCTATCTCCCAGTATACAACAACAACGGATAACTCCGTTAGCACAAACGGGTTATCAAGGCGAACCAAAACCGCGCCTTCCCTCTATTACAAACCGGATACACAAGAAATATGAATGGTAACAAAAAGGAGAGGAGTAATGAGTCGTGTTTATTTCGATGTGTCTAAACAAATGAGAAAAACTCTCATTTATAGTGGGAAAAGAACAAGAAAAACGGTCACATTATTAATCACACTAATGGCTCATGAATTCAAATAAAACCATAAATTAATTTTATTCTTAATTCACATTAGTGTGTTTGATGACACCATCAATTGTCATTCAACACTTTGACCATATTTTCCAACAATCCCCCACATGAAAGAAATTGATAAGGGATACATTTTTTCGATGACTCGATGATGTAATAGAGTTTTGCAGTTGATATTTGCAAAGGATAGGTAGGTGTTACCCTTTGAACCTTCCCTTGTGAAATATACTTAGACTCCTAGCAGCCAGTAGAACTCGATGTCTTTGAACTGTCTGCTGTTTGTGGAGACGACAATATATATTCACACAAATATCTCCTTGACACTTTTTGGTTCTCATAGTTATGTTCGTTATGGTCATGAACATTAGCCTGGTTCTGTGAGAGCTGTTAAGAATTGCGCCCCCACAATTCCGTTAGAAGCGACCCCACTTCTCTCTCACGTAGGTGATTCTCGATTAATAATTAAAAGCCATATGCTTAACCTCATATTATCACTGTTATAGAAATGGACTAGGAAGTTTACTAACTCCTTTAAATAAATATGGAGTTTGTTACTCCCCCACAGTGACCTCAGTTTATACAAGTAGGTTGTCCTATTGAACCCAGATCTTGGGATCTCCAGTCAGCTGGGTTAGGTTTTCCTTCATATAAATTTTTCAAGGGCTTTAGTCTCATTCCTCTTCACGACTTGCTAACTAACTCTCACATTTAGCATTACACAAGCGGATCCATAATGTTATTCTATGACTTCACATTGTCAATAGGAATAACTCATGCTAAGAGTAGTTGTCGTATCGACATAATATGTCTGTACAAATTCGAGTTTCGTTTAACTCTTTAAGTATATCATGCTCCAAGTAATTCTTGGGTATTCCAAATAGGCAAGAACTTCATGTTTGTTGATGTCCTTTTGAACTCTAGCTAGACCCGCCACATGGAATTTATCTCAAGAATTTTGTAGAAAGGTTCTCCTTTTCAATATATTAATCTTTTTTATAAGATTCTTCTCACATGGATATGACATCAAGACCATTAGTAATTTGTCATTTCACAAGTTTCATACCAGTGTATACACACCTTTTGAATGTTTTATGTTAAGTATTTTTCGTATCATAATTAACAAATTCCATGTCTAGCATGCTATAGACCAAGGAATCAAGTGTATAACAGAAGATGCATCATTCTAATTACTCATACCTTCATCGACAAAGATTCTTCTTTTAGACAAATCACCACCTTAAACCACACATGTTTTAGGATGATCCCACAAGATAGTGTAAGTTTTACACTTACAATATGTCATTCCAATCCACATATGATTATATATATAATCACTTTTAATCTCTTATCATTATATGATTATCACGACTTATTATGTGATTATAATCATATAAAATCAATGTGTAATCATTTTACACAATCAAAATATGTCCAACTTACCGAATGGATAATGACTCACTTTGGATGACAATCACACATTCAAGTTAGTTACGTAAACCAACTTAATTTATTGTCATCTATATGTGTGTTCTTTCTTAACATTTCATAATGCCCTACACGGTTATGTTAAACACATAGCCATTTCTTACATAATGACTACCCGTTCGATTATTAGCAATATGAGTTAATAACAAGTCTTGATGATTATTCATCTTTCTAGAATAACAAGTAGTTTGATTATTTGCATCAATATTCATAATAGAATATTTGCAATATCCAAACTTTCAATACTCGATACAAAATCGAGCGACTTGTTTATTCTCATGTTGCATAACTAGTTGCACAAAACTGCACCCTAAATAGGCATTACTTTGCCACAATATTTTGCACCAAATGAAACAAACAATTTTGCGTTGAACATTGTACACAATATCACATAACTTAACCAAAAAATGTTGTACCAAACAAGATCAAAAAAAATATATATAAGCCCGCTTGAAAAAAAATGTTGTGCTAAAATACAAACTTTGATCATTTAATTCTTCCGTTTAAGCTCAACATTTTTTTTTATCTTTATTTATTTTTTTTTTTTCAAAATCAAGTTTAAGATGTTTCAGTGTTAGCTAATCATGAAAAGAAAAAAAAATGGTGCAAAACTCATTTGTTACCATGCGAAAAAACACATTTTTCCATTACATCGCGGTTATTACAACATACCAGTCCTCTATAAATATTGGGCTCAAACAGTTGTTTACCACGTGAACAACGCATTTTCCATGAATGCGCAGTTTTGACAACAAATTCTCCAAATTGAATTGTTGTACCAAAATACTTTGTCACCAAATGGTTCACCTATTTCAACTCAAACTTTCTAAAAATCAAGTTTAAAGTCTTAGAGTGCAACATAACGGGATCAAAACTCGTTCGTTTGCTATGCGAACAACACACTTTTTCTCACAAGTGCATAGTTGTGATAGCAAATATATTCGGTTTTCAAATAACACCAAAATTAACATTCCACAAAAATGAGTTCAATCTCAACATTTAGTCATGAAACCAATAGTAGTTACACAAACCAATATCATGACACAATTTCAAACAACATGCTTTGCAAACTCAATTGTAACAAAACCGTACAACATAACACTTAAGTTCCTTAAAAAAAAGGACAAAGCAGCCTAGTTGAGATTCCACAAAGTATATATCTTATTATTGCCTTGACATAAAGCAATCAACAAATAACACGGAGAAAAATATCAAATTAAATTTATGTGTCCCTCAAATTAATCTATCTATATACATAGCCATCTATGATTGTAAGACATTTAAAGAATTTATCTACTAGTTAAATGCCAAACCGTTCATCAAGCAATCATTCACATGTAACGACTAAATAATCATCAATATTGATCCAATTTAATTTCAATAAAGTGAAATAATAACGCTTCAAACACAATAGAAGCAAACCTCATTACTTCATTTATTTATTTATTTATTTTTTTCTTTTGGGTCTACCGTAACCAACCATTTAGTTCATATTGCATCAATGATGAGTTGGTCCAGTGGTTGGGACTTGGCTTGTTGACCGAGAGGTCTCAAGTTCAAACCCCACTGTGGTCATCTTTGAGATATAAGGAAGTCCCTCTATAAGGGCTTGGCTTGGGTTTACTCCGGTCAAGTCTGAGGGGGCAGGGTTTACCCCTATTAATCGTCGTGCCTTCGGGCGGATTAGTAGGGGGTTCTCCCCCTATCGGGTATTTGAATAAGGCTTTCACTTCGAGGGAGCTCTCTAGCGCGGGCCCGGTTAAGACAACGTAAGCTAGACCTTCCGCTGTCGAATGGCGACACGAAGTTTTCAAAGAAACTCACCTTTAAAAAAAAAAAAAAAAAAAAATTAGTTCATATTGCACATGTGTATCACTTCTTAAAGGCAACCTTAAGAAAAAGGCCAAACCAGTAATCTCTTAAATTCAATTAACAAAACATAGAAAATTGTTCAATCAAAGTCGTTTATAAAACAAATAAAATTACAATTTCTTTCTCCATTTGATAAACAAAGCAATATATACCTCGTATACCTATATCAGATACCAACACTTATGTTAGATTAAACCTAACAATTCTAGCATAAATAAAATCAAAACGAAATCATAGTGCTATTGATGCCAAAAACTATTGCAAGTAATAGGTACTACCGTCTAGTTACATATTAATGTAGTTACCCTGAATTACTTCTTTAGTGGTCCATTGTTGGACGCATCTCGTATACCTATATAAGATACCAACACTTAGGTTAATCTAAAAGTGCACATTACAGTGGCATCCTATACATCAGGTATCAAATTAACCAACCATATTCTTAAGGTTGTTGGTCAGTTCCCTCTAAAAGAGTAAAAAACCTGGAAATTACTATAATTCCACCAAAAAATAAGTATTCAACACATGAGCAATATGCGTTTGATCTTCTTTTCGTCCCAGAATTCAAACGAATTCAATAACGAAATCCCATACCCACTTCTCCATTCAAGCTTTTAATAATAATAATAATAATAAACTCTTATTTTAACATAAAACCATCAACAATGCTAAAATTAAGATGCTCCTAATAGGCATACCAATTCAAGATGTTCAAGTTGATGATTATATTCTTGATTCAGTTGCACAGCTCAATAAATAAGCCCACCGACACCTACGAAACAAACAACCACCTAGATTACATCGCTTAATCTGAAAAAGGTATAATAAGATCCAATCAGTTCCTTCAAAAACCCACATAAAGCTTGACAAAACCAATCAAGAAACAATATTTATAAAAGAAAAGATAATCAGTACATGAATTGGAAATCGAATTAAATATATACCTTGGAGTACCGTCAAATTCAGAAAGAACAGCGCACCGAGTGAGATGAGATGATGATGGATGGTGTGGCTGCTCAAAGTATTGTATGTATCTCAGATACAGTATCTGTTTGTGTAATGTAGAAGAATGAAGCAACAAAAAATTGGGTTGGGCCGGACAATACGATATGGGCTAAATTTGTTGGGACACTGTAGATAGTTTGGTCTTGTGAGAATATTAATGATTTTATCTATCATTCAAATACCAAAACTGTCGAAATAACTCATTCTATAATTCAGCGACAACCATTATCATTACATTTTAAATTCCATTAAGAATAAATCAACTATGCAAAAACTGTTATGTTTGGTCTTCCACACCTACTTTTATTGGTTAACAAAAAAGGTTTGACCAAAAGGTCCAAAATCACACTACTAAAAGAAGCTCTGTACCATAACCAGGTATTGTTCATGCCATGTTTTAAACAATCACATAAACATACAAAATTACAACATAACAAATATTCTCATGGTTCTAACATAACAGTTTGAAAACAAAGTTTCCAGTTAATTTATTTGTCCTCAATTGAACACGTATGTTTTAGAACAAAAAAAAACGGTTATGTCTTAAGAAAACATTTCATTATTCCTTTTTTTTTTTTTTTTTTTTTTTTTTTTTTTTTTTTTTCTTTTTCTTTTTCGAGCAGCCTCTAATAGCAAAACAAATTCTGTCTTAAGATTGTAGGTAATATGTATATTGCTATAAGAGACAAACATGATAATAACGAGATAAATATAAAGTGTAGAAAATAGTACCGTAAATCTTTTGATTGTTGAGACTCAAAAAACACAAACAAGGAAAATGTTGAGGCCTGTGATGTTCACAGTTTCCTTAAGACAGATTCGTCCTCTCCACGGTGCTTGAGAATCGTGAACGTCTATCTCCCAGGATATAACAACAACGGATAACTCCGTTAGCACAAACGGGTTATCAAGGCGAACCAAAACCGTGCCTTCCCTCTATTACAAACCGGATACACAAGAAATATGAATGGTAACAAAAAGGAGAGGAGTAATGAGTCGTGTTTATTTCGATGTGTCTAAACAAATGAGAAAAACTCTCATTTATAGGGGGAGAAGAACAAGAAAAACGGTCACATTATTAATCACACTAATGGCTCATGAATTCAAATAAAACCATAAATTAATTTTATCCTTAATTCACGTTAGTGTGTTTGATGACACCATCAATTGTCATTCAACACTTTGACCATTTTTTCCAACAAAATTTACATTCTTAACTTTGATTTCTTGATCTTAGATACTATGTATATATATGATTTGCAGGTCTAAAAGGGTTTGGTATCTCGTTGCCACTTGTTTTTTTAATTGTGGCAATTAAGTACGTTTTCTTATCACTTTTCAGCATTTTAATTGTCAAAGCAGCGCTTTATCTTGGCTTAGTACACGCAGATCCTCTATATGTTTTCGTTCTTTTGTTACAGTTTGCGGTTCCACCAACCATGAACACTGGTATGATATTATAACCTTTAGACAGTAATTTTAGTCTGTCTTATAGTTTATGTGAGATTTATGAAACCTGTTAATATGGTAGATACGATAGTGCAATTATTCGGTGTTGGTGAGAGTGAATGTTCCGTGATCATGTTGTGGACTTATGGTTTGGCATCTGTCGCGCTTACCCTTTGGTCGACCTTCTTTATGTGGCTCATTGCTTGATTTTTTTTTTCAAATTAAATATACATAGATATTTGTCGTTTCAAGTATTTTACGAACAGTTTTGACATTTGACTTGTTTTGAGGCAGAATCAGTAATGTAACACGAAAGAGATCAAAGGGAGTAGGGCATGCGTATCAGTTACGACGTAGGTCATGAAGCAAAGATAGCAGTGGTTGATGTGCTGCAATCCAATACTTTCCCTCCTAATAATTCTAAATGAACTCAGACACCGTCCGAAATTATTAGGTTGAACGCACAACACCAGGTTGATTCCGTATAGGGAATCATTACTATTTTAAAATCAAAAAGCCTAAGAACATGTATTCACACCGTAGTTTAAGAAGGTTTATCCAAGTATTTTATTATACGTATCGAGTGGTCCAATAGCCAAACAATCAGTTAATAAGAACATATTTATGTTGGTTAATAATAACAAGCAATAACACAATCGTTATTATATATAAACTATGAACTTTATTATGAAATTGCAAGTATGAATACAAACGTTTTCTGTTAGTTGGTTTGTCCTATTTATACTACATGAAAGGGTATGATGCCCTTCATGAACCAACACAATGGTTCATACATTAACCGCCTTTAACTACCTATAACTACCTTTAACTAACTATAACCGCCATTCGGTTATTAACTAACTAATATACGTGTTTAGCCCTTAGGCTTTAGTTTATTACATAAGTATCCATAAACTTTATAATATACTATATTTAGTTTATATCTTCAACACTCCCCCTTAAACTAAATATAGTTTAAATGAGGTCTTCGTCTTCATCTTTGCAACTGGTGTATAATAACGTTGGCTCGTCTTCCTCGTACTGAATCAGATTTGCCTCATCTTTTTTATTTTCCCATTTTGGACATTCATTGCTAAAATGCCCAAGTTCATTGAATTTGAAACACTTCACTTTGCTCTTGTCCCGTTGTGCTCGACCATCGCCTTGACTTCTCCCGGACCCCCAACCTCGTCCTTGGCCACGTCCAAAGTCTTTCTGGCTTGCATTTCCACAACCGCAATGCTCACATTTATGGTGTTTACCCTTCTCCTTAGCGTCTTCCTTGATAAATAGAAGTTCACCAGTCTTGTCTTCCTCGTTAGTTTGCTTCTTTGTGCGTTCTTCGAAAGCCTTTAGTCTCCCCATGGCTTCTTGAAACGACATTTTATTCAAATCCAGAAATTGCTCAATCGCCGCTACTATTTCTGGCACCGATCCTAGAAGTTTTCGAACCTGTCTCTTTTCATCCAAAGTATGTCCAAGACTGCTTGCTTGTGAAACAATCTCACTAATCTTTCCCGCATAGACATCTAGTGATTCATTTGCACCCATTTTTAAGGATTCAAACTCTGACTCGAGTGTCTGAACGCGTGCTTCCTTAACCCTTTCAATTCCCACGTGTCGAACCTTTAATGCTTCCCAAATTTTTTTGCCGAAGTAAGGTTTGCAATTTGCAAAGCCATATTTTCTGGAATTGCTTGGTATAACATTGCAATTGCCATGTTGTTTTTCTTTTGATCAACTTCAGCGTCCGTTGTTGGTTCAACTGCTTCCCAGATTCCATGGACATTAAATATTGCTTTAATATTTACTGCCCAAATCGTGTAATTCGTTGAATTGAGAACCGGGCATTGGAACGTCATTGATGTTCCACTATCCTTCGTAAGTTCGTTCTTATTTTTATTGGATCTTATTTTTATTGGATCCGTCGCCCGCCATTTTCTTATTCTTCCTTCCTTTTCCAATCTTGATCTGATTGAAAAATTTACTTTCTACTCGGGTTTTTCCAAACCACTAATCCTGGTTTCTTTGATTTCTTGGTATGTGATCAAACACGCCTCGCTGTTGAAAGTCAAATCCGCCTAGCAAATAATTGTCACGTCCGCTTCCTGCTAATGCCAACTATTGTCCGCTTCACCACTATTGACAATCAAAACCGCTTCTCCGCTGTTGATCTTGATCAATCCCGCTATTCCGCTGTTGATAATCAAACTACCCTGTTTTCAGTGTTCTTAAATCCGAATAAGAACAACCCCGAATCAAAACCGCCATTTCTATCTCTGTTTCTGTATAAGAATCAAAACAGTGCCCTTCTGATCGATTTCCTTTTTCTCCCTGAATCGAATAAACCGCTCTGATGCCAATAACAAGCAATAACACAATCATTATTATATATAAACTATGAACTTTATTATGAAATTGCAAGTATGAATACAAACGTTTTCTGTTTGTTGGTTTGTCCTATTTATACTACATGAAAGGGTTTGATGCCCCTTCATGAACCAACACAATGGTTCATACATTAACCGCCTTTAACTACCTATAACTACCTTTAACTAACTATAACCACCATTCGGTTATTAACTAACTAATATACGTGTTTAGCCCTTAGGCTTTAGTTTATTACATAAGTATCCTTAAACTTTATAATATACTATATTTAGTTTATATCTTCAAAATTTTACTTATATATAACCTAACCGATCATCCTAAATTAGACAATACACCAGTAATACAATCGTTAATCCCCACAAAACACACATAACAATGGCTGGTCACACGCCGGAAGAGGAGTGGTCAAATGTTTTATCGCACATGCTACTCTTTGATGAAGTTCTTAATCACTTTGGTGATGAAATTATTTCTGAGTATGGTTCTTATAAGAACATTAGCCCGAAAGTATATTTGATATTTGGCAAATTTTGAACAAAGTTATAACTCTTAATTGTTCTCGCTTTTTTTCCTGCCACTACTTTTTGCGGGGATATGTCCCCGCCAAAAGATTAGTACTGTTTATCATACCTTTACTTTACTTTATCCCGCCAGATTTTTCTGCCAATTTATCCCTCCAAATTGCAACTTTTTTCACTACAACAATCAATATTAAATCATTTAAATTTAATTAAATTTTTTCTAAATCATCTTTAATTAATTTAAAACTTTTTAAATTTATTTACATCACTTTTAACTAATTAAGTTAAATCATTTATACTTAATTTAAATTATTTAAAATTATTTTTAAATCATTTTAATTAATTTTCATCAAGCAAAAGAATGCAAGGGAGGGAAAAGGTGGTGCAGGTTCTAGCAAAGTGGGAAGTAGCAGCAAAAAAAAAAAAAAATGAATGAGCGATGTTTATTATGGTCTTTGTCGTGTGTTAAGTTGTATCGTTCAAGTTGTTTCATTTGCTTGTCAAGTTTTTTGGTTGAGAACTCTTGCCTGTTTTGAATAAAATGTTTGCCTTCGTGTTTGTTAATTGTGATATTATTCCTTCAGTTCCAGTTTTTATGCATATGTAATTTAGTGTTGGAAAATTGCATATTTGAAATACCCTGCTTTTTAAAGGCGTGTTTGGATATGGATTTAACAAGCAGATTATTAATGTCAAATTCCAAGTGTAAAATACATACGAATTACATTACAACAACAATATAATACATTAAACAACAACAATACAATACATTAAACAACAAAAATAACAACAAAAACAACACATTATACAAGAACATCACTACTGCATACGAAGATTTTCCATGTCATCTAACAGCTCACGGAGTATTGCAACCAATTGATATGCATGGTCGTCGGGAATCCTTGCCATTTCAAGTTTTGCCTCAAGCATCCTTACTCTTGTCTCTAGCGCCTGTATTTTTTATTCCAACATGTTTATCCTAAGATCTTTGACATTACAGTTTGAGCACTCTGTTGGTGCAGATCTAGAACCTTGAGAGATTAATCTTAACCGGTCATCAAATTCACTCTTCTACATAAAATATCCACATCCATGATCTTTTTTTCTTGGCTGTTATATAATAAGAAAATTATGAGAAATTTCTTTTTAACAACATAACTATCTGTATATCTATGTAAATAACAAATGTAAGATTATTCACCTTTTAAAGAGGATATGCATAATATTGCAATCCGAATGTATCATTTTGATGTGATGCTCTTAGCTTTATATCTCCTTCTCCACAAGAACACTTCAAAGGTTTATTTCGCTGCATCTCAGGTTTTGAAGTTGACTTTCGCTGTGAAAATAAGAGGTTGTGAGGTTGAGGATAAGAGGTTGAGGATAGGAGTTTGTGAGCAGATTTGCTAGATGTTATATGTGGTAAAAAAAATATAGCTTTTGGTGGGAAGTTTTCGCGCCAAAATATTTAGTAGGAAGTTTTAGTTGGAATTTTTTTGGGAAGTTTTGGTGGGAAATCATGGAGAGTAAACTGTTAGTTATCTGCTCATAATCAAGTTTGTTAAATCCATATCCAAACACCCCTTTAAACAGACTCAAACAAAGGAACAATATCACAATTAACAAACACAAAAGCAAAGGCAAATGAAAAAACTCGAATCATACAGACTCAAACGAAACAACACATTTCATATGCATAAAGATTGGAACTAAAGAAACAATATCACAATTAACAAACACAAAAGCAAACCTTTTATTTAAAACACGCAAGAGTTCTCAAACACATTTTATACAGACTCAAATAAAACAACTTGACAAACAAAGGAAACAACTCGAATCATACAGACTCAAACGAAACAACACATTTCATACAGACTCAAACAAAAAAATTAAATCATACAGACTCAAACGACACTTGGACCCCTTCTATTTTCCTTTGTACGACCGTTTAAATATTTCGTGTATTATTATTTAATATAATTAACACATCTAATATATTAATTACATTAAATAAAGTGTTCTCTAAATGTATACGTGTGTGCCCCCAATAGGCTCACGTATTTCCGTCCATATATTTATTTTTGATATGGACATATCCCAACAACTCCCACTTGGACATGTCTTTAAATAAATATAACAACATTGGTAAGCGTCTTGCGACACACCAGTGTTCCCAGAAATACCTAAGTGTGGTTTCGTAAAGTCACGGTTAAATGATTTATCATTTATTATCCCTTTGATTCAGATACCATGTTAAGTCTGGATATAGATCAAGGTCATTCCATAATTTAACAATTCTGTTTCTCGTTTTATTGATTAATCAAGATTACCGAATTCATCTGGACATATCCTGATCTCCTTTAAGTGTGGCCGCACAAACATCTGACCAACCCTACAAGGGGCCCAGTAGTATCATACTTCAAAACTAATTGAAGGAACAAATCTTGTATTGACAATAAGTGTAATTTGCATGTTTTACAACACTTCTGAAAATAGCCCTTATAACTACCAGTTACGGACATCGTTAGACTAAAATAAAGAAATGGGATCCACACACGCCATTCCAGCTTGCGTCTCAAGTCTAAGGATAAACAAATGGCTCATTTACAAGATTCACTTAATGACGACGATCCATAAAGTGATGATCTTGATAATTGGGGAAAGTCCGATATGCAAACTATTGAATACCATGTGAGTTTGGTGGGACTCCTCCTTAATATTCATAGAATATTACTAATCTCTCAGATTTTGTCTTAGTTCACCTATATTCCCATATAGTTGATTGACAATGGACAGTTTATAATAATATAAATAACTTATGGATTTAAACATGCAAATATAGGACACAACTTATTATTGAATGAAATCAAACATACCACGTACTTTGATTCATTACATAAATAATAATTGTTTAACGTCCCTTACCCAAATACTAACTAGATCAATGCATGATAATCCTAGTTGATGAATTATGCTTCAAGACATGACTACCATATGTTGGGAATTTTGTCAAGTCAGAATTCTGCTGAAGTTTCGGCTGCTGGAATTTGCTGAAGTTATGGTTTCTGCCGAAGTGATTGAAGTCTGCTGAAGTTATAGTTTCAGCTGAGAGTGTTTCTGCGGATAGGAATAACCGCGTTTATGTATTTAGTTAGGATATGCATAAGTTAAAATAGGAATATATAGTGCATATCTTTTATAGTTTTAGAATATATGTTATTATGTCAAGGGTTCCTTGTGTATAAAAGGAACACGTTATTTAGACAAAAGTACAAGTAAGAAAACTTCATAGTTCATAGTAATTAAAAGATCCATCGAGGATCAACGTGTTTTAGTTATAAACTTGTGTTTGTTTCCGCTATAGAATACAAGTTTCAAAGATTTTCTTTTGGTGTATTTGTGATTACATTCTTACACTAACAATCCACGAGCTCATTAAGATCTATCAAGGTCTGTTAGGTTCAACAAGTGGTATCAGAGACTGGTGAGAGTCTCTGTTCTGCTAAACACATCACTCTCTACACCCTCGCTAACAAATCAACCTATCACAATGCCTGGTTCAGATGATGGATCAGAGGTTTCAAACAACAACAACACCACTCATGCCTTGCAACAACTCTCTCTCTCACAAACAGTAATGCTAAATTTCCTTACTTGAAAACAGATAAGTATGAGCTGTGGGCGATGCAGATGCAGAATTGGATTACAAATATTGATTGGAATCTATGGGAAATAGTCCAAAAAGGAAATAGTCCAAAGATGACTTCTGAGGATGCTAATGGGGTTGTCTCCATTCTACCTCCCAAAACTGCTGAAGAAGTACTTGCTGTGCAAAGGGAGAATAAAGTTAGGACCATTCTCCTACAGGCTATACCTGAAGATTTCCTGGGTGACTTTCACTACATGAAAGATGCTAGAGATCTTTGGTTGGCCATCAAAGCTAAGTTTTGTGGGAATGATGACTCCAGAAGAATGAGAAAGTCAATGCTGAAGCAGCAGTTTCAGGAATTCAAGGTCACAGAGGAAGAAGGGATTCACAAGGGCTATGAAAGATTCTACAAGATTTTGAGTGGACTCAATCAGCTGAATTCAAAGCCTGATAATGAAGATTGTAATCTGAAGTTCCTGAGATCTCTACCTCAATCTTGGCTACATGTGAGTATTTCAATCAAGACTAAGGGTGGACTAGACATGATGACCTTTGATGACCTTTACAATAAGCTCAAGATGCTTGAGCCAGATGTAAAGAGTTCAGTTCGTGCATCTGCTCCAACCTTTTCAGCTTTTGTAAGCACTGCTTCAAATAAAAGTTCTTATGATTCAAGCTCAGTTACCTCTGCAACCTCCTCAAGATCTCACAGTCAACCAAAATCCAGTGGTGTGATGGAAGAAGTAATTCATTCTTTTGTTGCTGACTATGATAAGCAGCAGGAGTTAGCTTTTGAAGATATTGAGCAGGTTGATCCATTGGACTTAGAGGAGATGAATTTGAAGTGGCAAGTGGCTATGCTCACTTTGAATATTAAGAGATTTGAGAATAAGACTGGGAGGAAGTTTGGTTTTGGAGGAAGAGATCCAGCTAGGTTTGACAGGAAGAAGGTCAAGTGCTACACTTGCAACCAGATGGGTCACTTCTCAAGGGAATGCAAGGATAGGAAGACTGAGAATGAAGTGAAGTACTATACACATCTGCAGAATCAAGGTGGTACAAGCTCTTCCAAAGCATTGGTTACTCTGGATAATCATGTGGATTGGAAGGAACATGATGCAGATGATAGTGAAGTTTCCAGCACTGAGCACACTAGATTGATGGCCTCCTGTATTGCAGAAGATCATGGTGCCCAAAATGCTTTGATGGGAATTTCTCAGGTACAAAATCCTTTGTTTTCTGAAAAAGATTGTATATGTGGTTGTGTTGATAGATACAGTGATAGGTATAATGAAATTAAACAGGCTTATGATGAGTTGAAACCAAAGTATAATGAATGCTATATAGATAATGAGGCTTATATACATGCATTAAAAACTAAAGAAAGACAAGTAGTATGGTTTCAGAAGAATCAGATAGCCTATGAAGAGAAGATAGGGGTGTTAGAAAGAGAATTACTATGTACTACTAATAAGTTAAGTTGTTGTGAAAGAGATAAGGCTAAATTAGAAACTGAAAACCAATAATTAAAAGAAAAGCTTGATAATGAAATAGCTTTACATAAAACATGGTTAGTTTCAGGAGATGATTTAGCTAGTTGTTTGTATGGAACTAGAGCTCCGGGTAATACAACTGGATTAGGCTTTCAGAAGTATGTTGGTTTAGAGGCCAGGAATGATTTGCGTAACTCGACACAACCAGGATTAGAAAATTATGTTAAGGAAGGTATATTACATGCTGTCCCTGGACCCATTAGAGGTGAATTCATGCCAACTGACCAAACCATTACTACTGACTTTGATGGATCACACCATCTTTATGGCAAAAAGTCAAAAGACTTGCCAGACCCTGATACTAATACTTCTGACTTTGTCTCTTGCAGTGACAAGTCCTCTGATCAAGGGTCCACTACCTATGCTAGTTGTGATTCAAGTGATAAGTCAGACCTACCCAAGACAAAGACTGTTAGCATTAAAAATATATATATTAAAGTGATGGTCATTCTCATATTGTAACTTTGTGTCGTTTGTTAAGATTAGTAATAGTTTAGTCATTGGGCCTTGGACTTGGCAAGCTAATATGTTATGTGCTATGTTTCATAGGCCTAGTTATCCAACCAAGTAACCAAGTCCAAGCCCAAGCCTATAGAAAGCCCATAGGGCATCTCATGTTATGAACTATATAAACACCTCAAAGGCTCATTTGAGGTGTGTGCTTGTGTGTGTATTGTGTGTGTTTTTCTTAATAAAAGCTCTCATATTTCTTATCTCTCTATCTATATACGAAATACATATACTCTCACCAAGTTACCATCTTTCTTCTTCTAATCTTCTATATTTGTGATAAAGTTGTGATATCTAAGGTCCTACAAGTGGTATCAATCGCCTAACAATGATTTAGGAGGGTTGAGGGGTTGTTTGTTTCGTGTTTTTTTAAGCTTTATTCACGTTTTTTTCATAAAATCATTACTTTTCTTGTTTGTTTTGTGTTTTTAACACTTTTTTGATTACAAACTAGTGTTATAAACCTTTCCCAACAAGAAAGTTTTAATCTTTTTGAAAATTTCTAGCTTAAAAACTCGAATTTGGTTTTTGTACTTGTTTTCGAGATCTAAAAAAGTTTCATAAAAATCATCAAGTTTGGAACTTTCTTCAAGTTTTGGTGTTTTTTAGCCTAGAAGTACAAGAATCTTGGATTGCAAAAGTCATTTGGGTGAACTTTTTGGTAAATCAAAAAACTGCCAATTTTCGAAATCATCACCAAAATTTTCGAAATCCCTTTTTGACTTGTTTTCGAAATCACAAGAAAAGGCTCCGTTCGTGCTCACCGTTGGATACTCGGTATTTTCTCTCTTGTATAAGAAAGAAATTACTTCGACTTTTGGGCTAAATTTCGAAATTGTATAATTTCGAAATTTCATTGTGAAATTGGGTTTTCGAAAAAATCATAATTTTCGAGAACTTTGCAAAATTTTCGAAATCACTGTGTTTTCGAAAAAATCCAAAATTTTCGAGAACATTGATTTTTCGAAAAATTCTTATCGAGAACTTATCGAGATCCTTAATTTTCGAGAACTTCAGAGATTTTCGAGAACATCAGAAATTTTCGAGAACATTGATTTTTCGAAAAAATTTTATCGAGAACTTATCGAGATCCTTAGTTTTCGAGATCTTCGGTTATCGAGAACCTGTGTTTCGCAATCCAGAATTTCGAAATCCAAGTTTCGCAATCATACAAGTTTCGAGATCACAGAAGTTTCGCAAATCCAAAGTTTCGAGAACACAAGCAAAGTTTCGAGAATTTTGACAAAAGTGAGGTTTTTGACGACCAAACTTCAAACGGCCATAACTTTTGAACCGTAACTCCGTTTTCGATGAATCAGCTGTCAAAACGACCGTGAGACAGAGGCGAACGACATACTAAACTGATTTATCGATTTAGGCGAAGTTTCGAGGCCTAAAAACGCTCCGAGAAGAAGTTATTGAGGTTTTAAGGTTTTCAGTCAAAATTTTCACCATAAAAACTTGCATCAACTCACTCTAAACTCTACTCCTATTTCGTTGGAACGATCCAAGAATCAACTTTATCCATCTACACTTCATCAATGGCAACTCAGCAAGACATTCATGCAGCAGGTGCCGAAAACCGACCTCCCATGCTGTCAAAGGGTGGATACTCACAGTGGGCTAGTCGTATGATGCGCTATCTTAAGAGCAAAACAAATGGAACTCTTCTCATCAAATCCATTATGGATGGACCCTTCAAACCATCACAAGTACTAGACCCTGGTGATCCAAATGGTACCCCCCAGTACAACCATACTACAGAGATCAGAATGAGACTGAATACACTGTGGCAGACAGAAAACAGATTGAAGCTGATGATCAGGCATTTCATTACGTCGTTCTTGGTTTACCTGAAACCATCTATGCTACTGTTGACACTGAAGTAAGTGCTCATGCAGTCTGGGAAAGAGTCAAGAGATTAATGTATGGTACAGACATCGGGAAACAGGAAATGGAAACACAATTGCTTAAGGAACTTCGCAAGTTTACTTCAATTCCTGGTGAATCCATAGAGACGTACTACCACAGATTCTGTAAGATCATGAATGATTTATCGAGACACAACCTCAGTCAGACAAATATTGCTAACAACACAATTTTTCTGAATGAGTTACAACCAGAATGGGGAAGATATGTCACTATTGTTTATCAGACAAAGAATTTGTATGAAGTGACTTATGATCAGGTGTATGATTTCTTGAAGCAAAATCAGGATGAAGCTAATGAAGTAAGAGCTGAATTACTAGCTAAAAACATGATCCTCTAGCATTAATGGCCGATACACCAACACCTATACCAGTGAACACACAACAACAACCATCATCTTCCACTCACAACTACATGCAACCATCCTACATTCAACAACCAACACCGGTCTACCAACAATAGTTCTACCCACAGCAACAACAACATCTTATTCCACAACAACAATACCCACATTTCCAAGAACCAGAATTCACTGACAATGATGAAGCTACTGCAGCCTTGACACAAGCATTTGCTTTTCTGACAAAAGCATTCCAAGGACGCTATTCTACCCCAACAAACAACAACCAAAGGATTTCATCGAATACTCGCAACAGGCAGATCGCTCAGCCGAATTTCAATATGGGCAATGGAGGCCAAATGGTTGGAGTTTATGGGAATCAGCAAGCATATGCTACTGGAATTAACATGGGTAATCAGAATATGCAGAATGCAGGTCAGTATGCAGGGAATCAGTATGGTCAGTATGCAAGGAATCAGATGGGTCAGCATGTTGGAAATCAGAGGGGTCAGAATGTTGGTAATCAGGCAATGGGTAATCAGAATAGGAATGTGGCAGCTCCAGTTGTTGGGAATTATGGAAATGTGAATCAGGGTAATCCGATAAAGTGTTTCGACTGCCAAGGAGTAGGTCATATGGCAAGGAACTGTCCTACTAAGCCGAACAAGAAAGATCTAGAGTACTTGCAGAAAGCAGTGATGTTGGCACAAAAGGCAAAGGCAGGATTTCAGTTGAATGCAGAGGAGAATGATTTTATGGCTCTTATGGATGACATGGAAGATAGAGAGGATATCGATGCGAACTGCATATTCATGGCTAATCTTCAGGAAGCTAAGTATGACACGGATTCTGACACACTTCCTGTTTATGACACCAGTGCACCATCTGGGGTACCAAATTTCAACACATGTCACAATAATGATATATTTGATATGTCTCCTCATGAGGAACAGCATTCTGAGAAGCTAGCACCTACTTATGATACATACCTGGACACGCCAAGTAGTAGCAATACTCCTTCAGCAACTCCAGATGTGAATCATAATGGAGGCTTCGTTTCACAGCATGCTGAGAATGATGAGGAAACACATGCTTTATTTGAATCATTATTAACTACTTGTGGTATTGAAATCGAGAAAGTGAAAAAGGTCAATCGCGATGTTAAGGCCGCGAATGAGAAATTGACCACTGAGCTTGAGGGATACAAGGAAAATGCAAAAAGTTTTCAAATTCACAAAGAACGCGAGTCAGAATTTGAAATTGGTTATAAGAAATTACTTGTTAAAGATAGGGAATGGAAAAACAAGTTTGCTAATCTTGAAATAAGTTCAACAAAAACCATTAACTCTTTAAAACAAGAAATTTCTGAATTAACAAACCAACTTTCAAAACAAAAAATAGCTTATACCAATCTTGAAAAAGAACGGGATGAGTTGAAAAAGGACTTTGCAAAGAAAGAAGATAAACTTTTGGAAGAAATCGTAGAGTCAGAACACAAGATTGCACATCTAGAAGAATTGGTGGTTAAGTCGGGTCAGTCAAGTCAAACTATGAAAATGATTTCAAACCAAACTAATCCGATTTACCATACGAAACACAAAATGGCTCTTGGTAACAACAATCCTTGTAATCTCAAGAAAGCTCAGGATGAACAGAATGTTTTGTATAATGGTAGTGTTTTTTACACCAAACATGATCCTCCCGTCGTTCGGGATTCTGTGCAAACGATAGAACATATCGAAGAGAGCATTATTAAAATGAAACAAAAGGATTTGAAACCCATTGATTACAACAAATTGAACAAACTTTCGGGAATTACTTTTGTTCCACAAAAAGAACCATCTGTGTTTTCCATAAAAAGACCATTCTCGAAAATGTTTTCTAAGAAAGTAGTTGCTTCCAAATCACTTTCAAACATGGAACAGATGTCTTCAAACAACACTTTTAACTCAAGTGCTGCCAGAGGATATCTTGATGATCTTAAAACAAGAGTTGGGCAACTTAAAACGACTTTAGAATCTAAAACGAGACTTAATGAGATTAACTGGAATTCCACGGTTCATTTACAGCTTAAAAAGATTCTTGAAAATGAATTTGCTCCTCAAATTAATAACATCCATGCTCGAGTAATTCATTTTGAACAAGCATTTTTGAAAGAAACAGCTGACTTCGTCACGAATCACAAATCCCTGATAAAGAAGGCAAATGAATCTTTTGAGCAAATCAATGTTTTGGAAAACCTAAATGATTCTCTCTTCGAAGCAGTTCTGTCTACTGACATTATGTCCATCATTTTACAAACATATTCTGTTCAAGATGATGAACGACTAAGAGCTGAGACCTCCGCAATTGTTTCAAAATATGAAAATGCTCTTATAAAGCTTGAAAAAGAAAATGTGTCATATTTTAAACAACTTGATCAAAAAAAGGAAGAATGCAAGTATGACAAATTGTCGTATGAGCGTGACTTAATGAAAATGAAAGAGCAAAATGATCTTTTGAAGACTCAGCTTGAAAGTCAAAAAGGAAAGGGTGAGGAAACTAAGTTTGCAAAACCATTGACTTCGGAGAAACCAAATGTTTCAAACACGGTTCAAAAACCTAAAATGTCAATTTCACGGTTTGCTCCAAAAGTCGATGAGAAAAAGGATTTGACAAAACCAGTCACTCCAACACCCTTGCCCAAGAAAAGTGAAAGTGAAAATGAAAAGATTGTTGATAAAGGAAAAGCGGTTGTCGAAACACCAAAAGTGTTAGCACCTGGCCTTTTTAGGATTAGTCCCACTAGTGCGTCTGCCTCAACATCTAAGACAAATGACAAGTGCATTAAGGATAATTCTAAAAAATCTAGGGATGCTAAAAATGACAACAATATAAATCCTAATGTGTGTGCCTTACCTTCTACAGGATTAGAAAGCACCTCTAGGAGCAGCAGACTAACGCCTAAAAGCAATACAAGGAACAATAGAGTCTCGCCTGTCTCTAAGAGTAGTTGCAAGAATAAATCTGAAGAAGTAGAAGAACACCCTAGGAATTTATCGCTTTGTAATAAGAGACATGTTTCATCTGAATGTAATGTCGAAAGTACTATTTCTAATGCATGTAATGACTCTGTTTGTTTAATATGCAAGAAATGTTTAATTAATGATGTTCATGATGAATGTGTTTCTAAGAATGTGAATGTTACGCCTGAGCAGAAAAATGTTCCAAAAAGACCCAGTGCTAGACCCAGATCTATAGAACGATTAGTTGTACGATTTAGGACTACCACTATTAGTCGAATGCCTAGGAACTATCTTAAGTTTTGTATGTGGATTCCGACGGGTAGAGAGTTCACTCTTAAGGATGGCAAATTAGAAATAACTCAAGCTAAACAAGTAGCAACTGTCTATGAGTGTGATTCTGCTTTTACTCCTAACCCCATGGAACCAAATTCAACACGGTTTCCAAATACAAACTCTTCTGTTCTTGGCAGGTTATCGAAATATGTCTTTGGATCGTCGACTCGGGTTGCTCTAAGCACATGACCGGGAATTTAAAGCTGCTGATCAATTTCGTCTGGAAATTCATGGGAACTGTACGCTTTGGAAATGATCATGTAGCAGCTATTCAGGGTTATGGAGATCTTCGGTTTGAGAATTTTTTAATCACTCGAGTTTACTACGTCGAAGGGCTGGGACACAACTTGTTTTCAGTCGGGCAGTTTTGTGATGCAGATTTAGAAGTGGCTTTCAGAAGAAACACGGTTTTTATTAGAAATTTGGTTGGTGATGATCTCTTAACTGGTAATCGTAGTACAAACTTGTATGCTATCGACATCAACCAAATGGCTTCTACATCACCAATTTGTCTTATGACAAGGGCAACCGAAACTAAGTCCTGGCTGTGGCATAGAAGATTATCCCATCTCAATTTCGACACGATCAACAAGTTAGCCAAAGACAACATCGTCACCGGACTTCCTAAGTCCAAATACACCAAGGAACACCTATGTCCATCATGCGAACAAGGAAAAAGCAAAAGAGCATCATATAAACCTAAAACCGTACCTAGTTCGGAAGCAAGGTTACATATGTTGCACATGGACTTATGTGGTCCAATGAGAGTTGAAAGCATTAATGGGAAGAAGTATATTCTTGTTATTGTTGATGATTATTCAAGATACACTTGGGTAAAGTTTTTGAGATCAAAAGACGAAGCACCAGGCATCATCATCACCTTTCTGAAGCGTATTCAAGTTCTACTTCAAACTCCAGTAAGAATTATAAGAACAGATAATGGCACAGAATTCACAAATCAGGAGTTAAGAACTTACCTCGAAGATGTTGGAATTACACATCAAACATCAGTTGTTAGAACTCCACAGCAGAATGGGGTAGTTGAAAGAAGTAACAGAACTCTTGTGGAAGCTGCTCACACAATGCTGATTTTCTCTAGTGCACCACTATTCTTATGGGCTGATGCTGTAGCCACTGCTTGTTTTACTCAAAACCGATCCCTAGTCCATCCGAGATTCAATAAAACCCCATATGAGCTAGTGAACAACCGTAAACCTGACATCTCTTACCTTCACGTGTTTGGCGCTTTGTGCTATCCGACGAATGATAGAGAAGATCTAGGAAAGTTAAAAGCTAAGGGTGATATTGGAATCTTCATTGGATATTCAGAAAACTCGAGGGCATTCAGGGTGTATAATAGAAGAACGAAAAAGATAATGGAGACGATGAATGTGAAGTTTGACGAGATTTCACAAATGGCTTCTGAGAGATACGCTCTAGAACCCGCGCTTAATCCAATGGCTTCTAATCAAAATGGATTAGGACCCGCACCAAACATGCAGACTTCTGGACACATCAGTTCAGGACTCGTACCTCAAGGAGCTCAGTCAACAAACACGGATAAACCTTCAGAACAAGAACTAGAAAATTTCTTCGAGTTAATGTTTGATGAATATTATGGTGGACCTTCGAAAAATGCATCTCAACAACATTCCGCTGCACCCGCTCAAAACTATCAACCACCACCACCATCACAAGATGCATCTACAACAATCGAAGCTGAAGCACCAACTACATCAACATCATCTACATCTACTCAAGCAACTCCAGTACTTGACACTGAAATACCAAGAGTTGATGAGCAAAACCAAAACACAAATTTTCAAGAAGAACCAACAAATAATTCAAATGATGTTACGTTAGAAGAAGAAGAAGAAGTATTTGAAAACCCGTTTGCAACAGACTCTGCTGAATCTTCTTCAAGGTTACAAGAACCATCTAACACACATTCGTTACACCCAAGGTACCCTTCTACGTTTCAATGGACAAAAGACCATCCAATAGAACATGTTATTGGTGAACCTTCAAAGCCAGTTCAAACAAGGAGACAACTTGCCACCGATCTCGAATTGTGCATTTACGTTTGCTCAATCAGCCTCAAAGAACCAAAGAACATTCGGGAAGCAATGGCAGAAAACCCTTGGATTAAAGCGATGCAGGAGGAATTTCTTCAATACCTGTTACATGATAGTTGGGAACTTGTTGTATGACCACTTGATAAACGAGTTCTTGACCTCAAGTGGTTGTGGAAGAACAAACTGGATGAGGAAATGACTGTTATTCGCAACAAAGCTCGTCTCGTGGCTAAAGGTTATCCACAAGAAGAAGGTATAGATTTCGAGGAATCATTCGCGCCTGTAGCTAGACTTGAAGCAGTCCGGATTTTCTTAGCCTATGCAGCTCACAAAAACATCACAGTCTATCAGATGGACATTAAGACAGCTTTCTTGAATGGAACTCTGAAAGAAGAAGTGTATGTGAATCAGCCAGAGGGATTCATCGACAAAGATCATCCAGACTACGTCTACAAGCTTAAGAAAGCAATTTATGGTTTAAAACAAGCTCCAAGAGCGTGGTATGACGAACTATCATCTTTCTTGCTCAAAAACAATTTCACAAAAGGAACGGTTGACGACACCTTGTTTATCAAAAAGTTCAAAGATGACATTTTGATCGTTCAAATTTACGTGGACGACATCATTTTTGGATCAACCAATCCTAACCATTCAAAACATTTTGAAAATCTCATGAAAAGCAAATTTGAAATGTCCATGATGGGGGAACTAAAATTCTTTCTTGGTTTACAAATACATCAATCCCCTCGTGGAATTTTTATCAATCAAGCTAAATATACTATAGAGATTTTGAAAAAACATGGTATGGAAAACTGTGATTCTGTTGGTACACCAATGGTCTCTTCACCAAAAATAGGTGCTGATTTGTTTGGGAAACCCATCGATCCGAAGAAATATCGGAGCATGATCGGTTCTCTCAGGTACCTAACTGCTAGTCGACCCGATATTCAATTTGCTGTTTGTTTGTTAGCACGGTTTCAGGCAAAGCCTACCGAACTTCACCTCAAAGAGGTTAAACGGATCTTTCGGTACCTACGAAGCACCATCAACATGGGACTTTGGTATCCGAAGGATTCGGAGTTTAATCTAACAGCATTTTCAGATGCAGACCATGCTGGTGATCAAGTTACAGCAAAGAGTACATCAGGTGGAGCACAATATTTAGGTGAAAAGCTAGTAAGCTGGTCTTCAAAGAAACAGGATTGTACTGCACTATCAACCGCCGAAGCCGAGTATGTGTCTCTATCTGCGTGTTGTGCCCAAATTCTTTGGATGTGGACACAGCTCACAGATTATGGCTTTACTTTTGACAGAATACCTATGTATTGTGACTCAAAAAGTGCCATAACCATCTCGTGCAATCCCGTACATCACTCTAAGATGAAGCATATCAAAGTCCGCTACCATTTCATCAAAGAACACGTGGAAGAGGGTACTGTTGAATTATTTTTCATTAAGACTGATTATCAACTCGCCGATCTATTTACTAAAGCCCTTCCAAAAGAACGGTTTGACTATTTAGTTCGACGAATTGGCATGCGAAGCCTAACTCCTGAGGAGCTAGAACGTCTTCTCGAATCTTCTTGAAAAATGTTTTCAAAATCGCTTCGCTGTAAATATTTTTTGAAAAACAAAATACAAAATTTGAAAAACCAACAAAAACAAAATACAAAAATATAAAATTTCAAAAAATACAAAAACAATATAAAATCAAAAAATCCAAAAATATTCTTCTCACGACATGTCTCTCGTATAAATCAATATTCTGTACGTTTCTAGAAATGTCATTCAACAATGATACGGACATGTACAGATGCTTGAGCGGGAGTTCTTTTTAATGTTTTTCTAAAACATGTCGTTTCTCAGAAGTTTCTTCACAATGGCTTTCGTATACATCAGTACGAAGCCCGTACGTTCAATGACGAACTCTTTTTCAAAAATGTTCGAGTCTAAACAAACGAAAAAGATTTCAAAGCATAAACTTGTTTTCATACAAAATTCTTGAGCACTTTTTCAAGATTGTTCAAAAGATTTCTCAAAATCTCTCAAAATTAGTGCTCAAGATAACTCCCTCAAAACCCTTAAGAAAGTTTAAATATGCTATCATTAAAGGGGGAGTATTTCATAAAAAACAAAAATGTTCCGATTTCATGCAAAATCAAATCTGTCTTTCTCTCCAAAAAGCTTTTTATTAATCAGTTGATATAAAAAAATATCACGCTATGCTATTTTTTAGGGGGAGAAGACATGATTAAAATGTGATCAAAGATGTTTAAAGATTGTGGCTGAATCTCAAAAGAGCTCGACTCAGTAAGTACCAATGAATTGATGAAGCTTAAAATGTCAGTAATCGAAAAGACTTGTCCTGGACGGGTAATACTTTCAAGCTAGTTTAACTAGTGATGTAAGCGTGTCTCGAATAGGACTTGTCTGAGTAGAGTGTACCGTATCGAGAGACTTTCTTTGGACTTGACCAGGATGGGTAATAACTTCAAGCTAGTCTAACTAGTGATGTAAGCATGTCTCGAATCGGTCATGTTCGCTGAAAGTGGATCAATTCAAAAGTGCAAACTCCTCTCGCATGTGCAAATTTCTTAAATATTCATGAGCACATGTGAAGGGGGAGTCCTTCAAAAGAAATGCAAAAAACTCTCAAAGTGTCAACAAAATGTGTTTTATATTCATAAACACTTTGAGAGATTTTTCACAAAAGGTTTTATGGCATGTGATCAATGATAGGATAGTCATGGAGTTATAAGGTGACTAAGGTTAGGAAAAACCGTCCTATGATCCGCCAGAGCCGGAGGGATCTACCCAAGGACAAATCCAATAGATTAGAATTAGAAGTCCTTAGGTATGATTGAAAAAAAGGAGAAAATGAGAAAGGAGAAAGAAGGGGTTGAAGAATTAAAAAGAAAAGTTATGAAAAAGGGTGAAAAGAAATAGCCCTCCAAATGTTCAACCTTAGGGCAGACACCGGGTACAATTCATATGCTACTGGTTGTTACTGAGGTAACACCGGTATTGAAGACAAGACGTCATGGACCCAGTGACGCACTGCACTAAACCTTCTTAACCACTCAAGTTCTCTTAAAAGAGCTTGTTTCATTCTCACGGGGAACCGATATAATCTATCGACCTGTCTCTTAGAGATGGTTGATATTGAAGCAGGAGACCTCTCCCTAATCTCCGCATATGAAACCAAATGTGCACTTATCGAGTCTAGTGCCTCGAGATTCATCAAAAGATCTCATAGGAACACATGATATTTCTACACTGGTTGTTCATCATTAAGGACGCCAGATATAAACTTAAGAGTCCTACGCAGATCTTAGCAATCTGCCAGAACATTTATGAGAGGATTCACTTTTGTGATTCTCAATGATTGAATGGAAACTCCTGCCAGGGTCAACATCAAACAGCCCTGACAGCAGGTCACTTCGGTAATTCTTTATGGGTTACGCTTAGTGTTCGCGGTGGTTTCAAAATGGTCTATAGTCGTGGAGTGATCCCCAGCGACTCACCCAGTCATTGAGCTACTAAGTAGGTCTTGTAAGCTCTCTCGAGAGTATCTGACATGGGAACGGCCTAGGTAAGGGTTAGATGTAGTCTTCACACTATGCTGTTGACGATCTCTAATTCTTATCTGTAAGTACCGGATGTTTTATTGCTAACTGTTTATATACAGGGACACTTCATCTCCATGGCGACAGATTCCACGTGCTCATACATACATCTGGAAGTTAAAGAAAGCTCCCTCAAAGATCTATACAACACAAAGTTCAAAGAAAGAATCTACGCCAAAAAGAAGAATCTACAAAGTATAAAGACTAAAGATCAAAGTGACAGAAAGGGAACTACGTGCATATGAATATCAAAGTCCAAAGATGTATGAGCATGTTGGAATGGCAAACAACCACCACAGACGCAGAAGTGACGAAAGGCAGATAACTCCACATCACAAAAGAACAAAGAACGATGAAAAATCAGTTATCAAAGATCACAAAGCATGAAGGAACAAAGACTAAAGACTATTCTACAACGACACACAAAGTTAAAGACAAAGAACACGGAAGACCCACTCACGTGGAGCATCATTCGAATGACCACCCCTTAGGGGGAGATTGTTAGCATTAAAAATATATATATTAAAGTGATGGTCATTCTCATATTGTAACTTTGTGTCGTTTGTTAAGATTAGTAATAGTTTAGTCATTGGGCCTTGGACTTGGCAAGCTAATATGTTATGTGCTATGTTTCATAAGCCTAGTTATCCAACCAAGTAACCAAGTCCAAGCCCAAGCCCATAGAAAGCCCATAGGGCATCTCATGTTATGAACTATATAAACACCTCAAAGGCTCATTTGAGGTGTGTGCTTGTGTGTGTATTGTGTGTGTTTTTCTTAATAAAAGCTCTCATATTTCTTATCTCTCTATCTATATACGAAATACATATACTCTCACCAAGTCACCATCTTTCTTCTTCTAATCTTCTATATTTGTGATAAAGTTGTGATATCTAAGGTCCTACAAAGACCCCACCCAACCCATTACACAAGCCATCACCCAAGAATCAAAACAAGTCTCCAAGTGTTGCTGCTGAAGACTTGTCTTTTAATTCTTTTAAGGACAATAATTTTAATTCTGTTAAGAACAATTCCTTTAATGTTTCTGTTTTGAATGCTTCTACTTGTTCTGAAACATCTTTTCTTTTGAATAAATCTTCTAAGAAGAAGACGTGTTTTGTGTGTGGAAGTAATTTTCATTTGATTAAGGATTGTAATTTTCATGAGCAAAGAATGGGTGCATGTCCTAGGCAACAGAAATCTAAACCTGTGTTGCAAAATGTTAATGCTATACCACCTTATGTGCCACAAACAGCTTCTAAAGCTAGCAGATATAATTCTGCTGATAAACCATCTCCATCTAATTGGAGAAAATCTGTTGCCAGACCATATATGAGACCAACCAGCACTTACTATCAACATGGTTATTGGCCTGGATTTTATGACCCTATGACTATAGGTATGGGATATTGGGATACTGCTGTAAAGTCCTCAGCAGATTGTTCTTGGAAGAAAAAGGGACCCAATTTTCAATGGAGGTCCAAGAACAATGGTGGATCTAATAAATCTACATGGCCTAATTCACATGATCCACAAGGCAGGTTCAAGTCAGCAATGACTTGAGCCTTCTTAGAATACTAACTTTGTATAATTTTTGTTGTTGTTGTAGGATCATCCTCTTAAGAGTAAGAAAGTTGGTATTGTAGATAATGCTTGTTCCAGGAGCATGTCTGGGAATATTGAAATGATGGTTGACTTTGTACCCATACAAGGAGGAGGTAGTGTAACTTTTGGTGGAGGTGAAGGTAGAATCACAGGAAAAGGAACAATTAGGACACCTAATTTGGACTTCAAGAATGTGTACTATGTGGAGGAACTGCAAAACTTCAACTTGTTCTCAGTCTCACAAATCTGTGACTCTAAGAACAAAGTTTTCTTCTCAGAAGATGAATGTCTTGTTCTTGATAAAGACTTCAAACTCCCAGAAGATACATCCATTGTGCTAAGAGTTCCAAGAAATTACAATCTTTACACATTCAACATGAATGATGTTCAACCTGAAGGTGATCTAACTTGTTTGGTGGCTAAAGCTTCACTGAATGAATCTACCAAGTGGCATAGAAGGATGGCACATGTCAATTTCAAGACCATTAACAAGCTATCTAAACTAGGTCTTGTCCATGGACTTCCTTCCAAAGTCTTCACCAATGAGCACAATTGTGTTGCCTGCAACAAAGGAAAGCAACACAGAGCCTCTTACAAAGCCATAACTGCTGTCAGACCCATCAAAGAACCTCTTCAGTTGCTGCACATGGATCTTTTTGGTCCAACTCAAGTCAGAAGCATTGATCACAAGTATTATTGTTTGGTTGTCACTGATGATTTTAGCAAGTTTTGCTGGGTATTCTTTTTGAAATCCAAAGATGAGACAGCTCCTATTCTCAAGGAGTTCATCACTCTTGTGGAGAACCAGCTAAACAAGAAGGTTAAAGGTATAAGGTGTGATAATGGGACAGAGTTTAAAAATGATGTACTCATAGAATTTGTCAAGAAAAGGGGATAAAAAGGGACTACAGTAATCCTAGGACTCCACAACAAAATGGAGTTGCTGAAAGGAAGAACAGGACCTTAATAGAGGCAGCAAGATCTATGCTTGCAGACTCTAAGCTACCCACTATGTTATGGACTGAAGCAATAAGCACTGCTTGTTATGTTTTGAACAGGGTATCCATTACAAGACCCCATCTCAAGACACCTTATGAACTTCTCACTGGAGAAGTTCCTACTATACACTACCTCAAACCTTTTGGATGTAAGGTGACCATTTTGAATACAAGTGATCAACTGGGAAAATTTAATGAGAAAACTGATGAGGGATATATTGTGGGGTATTCAGCTCACAGCAAGGCTTACAGGGTATATAATCTTCATGCTCAGAGAATTGAGGAGACATTGAACCTGAGATATCTAGAAGATCAGCCTAATGTACAAGGACAAGGTCATGCTTGGTCTTTTGACCTGGATTACCTGACTGATTATTTGGGCTATACTAGGTTTATTGCTAACCAATCTGCAGGTTTGAAAGAATCTCCTACTAATAATGTAGGTTCCCTAGATGTGGATTCAGATAGTGAGTCTGAACCTGAAGAACAAACCATTGTTGTACCTTCTTTCCCTCCTAACAATTTTGCAGGTGCCAAAGAAATTTCTGATGTTGATAAAGATGAGTCACACTATGCAGAGGATCTTGCTAGACTTAAGAAGCAAGAATATGAAGCTACTCAAGCTGCTGAGGAGCTTAGAAAGGAGTTTGCACAAGATGCTGAGGTACTTCTGAAACGGTCAACACAAGCTCTCAGTGGAAATAAGGATTCTGCTGAAGACGTTCCTGTTTCTCCTGAAGTTACTAAATCAGCTGATAGATCAACTGCAAGTACTCCTATCTCTACTAAAGTGTCCACAGATTTTGAAGAGCCATATACACGATTTCCAAGTCCCTCAGATCTTGGTAATCATCATCCTAAAGCTGGCATCTTCAACTCATCTTCCTATGATACAGATTTTGGACCCACAGTGACCAATCTTGACACTACCATTGATGTCAACCCCAATACAACAAAAAGGATCAACAAAATACATTCCCAGGAGAATATTATTGGTGATCCTAATGCATCTGTTAGCACAAGAAACAAACTGAAGAAGACTCAATATGGAGAAATTGCTTTTGTTTCCTATGTCTCAAATCAACAGAGAGACAACCACACAGACTTCAACCATTGTCTGTTTGCTTGTTTCCTCTCTCAGAAGGAACCTACAAGTGTCTCTCAGGCACTTGAAGATGCAAGCTAGCTTGAAGCAATGCAAGAAGACATGCAGCAATTCAAGAATCAGAAGGTTTGGATTTTGGTTCCTCTACCAGATGGTAAGTATGCTATTGGGACAAAATGGATTTTAAAGAACAAAAGAGATGCAAGGGGTATAGTGGTCAAGAACAAGGCAAGGTTGGTAGCTCAGGGGTACCGACAAGAAGAGGGCATAGATTATGATGAAGTTTTTGCACCTGTTGCTAGAGTTGAAGCCATTAGGATATTTTTGGCTTATGCATCTTACATGGGATTTATGGTATATCAGATGGATGTCAAAGATGCATTTTTGTATGGAGAGATTGAAGAAGAAGTTTATGTCTTACAACCCAAAGGTTTTGAAGACCCTGATCATCCCAATCATGTTTACAAAGTGGTAAAAGCTCTTCATGGACTACATCAGGCACCAAGAGCTTGGTATGCTAGGATTTCAACATTTCTGCTGAAGCATGGATACAGAAGGGGTGCAATTGATAAAACACTCTTCCTCAAGAGGAACTCCAGACACATTATCCTTGTGCAAGTGTATGTGGATGACATTATCTTTGGCTCCATAAATGAAGCTTGGTGCAGGGAGTTTGAGGAATTAATGAAGGGTGAGTTTCAGATGAGTGTCATGGGGGAGCTTACTTTCTTTTTGGGGTTACAGGTTCAGCAGAAACAAGATGGGATATTTATTCATCAGAGTAAATATGTGTATGACATATTGAAGAAGTTTGGTATGGAGACTGTCAGGACTGCCACTACACCTAATGAAGCTCCAAAGCCAAAACATAGACTTGAACCAGATCCTACTGTAAATGTTCACTTATACAGATCTATGATTGGTTCATTGATGTATTTGACAGCTTCTAGGCCTGACATTACATTTGTTGTGAGTGCTTGTTCAAGGCACCAAGTCACTCCATTGACTTCCCATTTGAATGCAGTCAAAAAGATTTTCAAGTATCTTAGAGGCCAACCAAATTTAGGTCTTTGGTATCCTAGGGAATCTCCTTTTCTGCTGGAAGCTTATAGTGATAGTGATTATGCTGGTGCAAATCTGGATAGAAGGTCTACAACAGGAGGTTGCCAATTTCTTGGAAGAAGATTGATTTCTTGGCAATGCAAGAAACATACCATTATAGCAACTTCAACTATTGAAGCAGAGTATGTTGCAGCTGCAAATTGTTGTGGACAGGTGCTTTGGATTCAGAATCAACTACTAGATTATAGGTACAACTTTATGAATACTACTATCTATATTGATAATCAAAGTACCATTTGCATTGTTAAAAATCCAGTTTTTCATAATAGAACAAAGCACATTGAAATAAGACACCACTTTATAAGTGATACTTATGAAAAACATTTGATAAAAGTGGAAAAGATTTATACAGATGACAATGTGGCAGATTTATTGACTAAGGCTTTTGATGGACCACGGTTTCAACACTTGGTGGTCCACATTGGCATGCTTAACCTTGAATGCAATGATCAAGGGGAGGCATATGCCTCAGGGGAGGCAAATGCTTTATGGGAGGATTGTATGTAGATGTACAATTGCATTTCAGTAGATTGTTTGTAGTTGTATATTTGCATTTCAGTAGATTGTATAATTGCAGTTAAGTAGTTTAAAGTTTTGATTAGTCTTAGAACTACTAACACTAACCAACTAATGTTTGCTTAGTTTTGTTAGTGTTGTTTGTTTGCAATTCTGTGTCTATTTTGCAGGTTATATGATGAGTAGTCATTCAGTTTGTCTCAGTCTCAGGATGGTTGCAATTCATGTTGGTCATTATGTTTGAAGTTGATTGTTTCCACTGATGCATTGTTAGGTGTTTCCACTGATGTGTAGTTGATTGTTTCCACTGATGGATCTTTGCACATTATTTCTACTAAGTAAAGGATGAAAAGAACAACAAGTAAATCAAGAAACAAGTCTTTCATTTTCATTCAAGATCAATACAGCTTACATTGATGTTCAATACAAAGTAAAGATAAAGACAAGTTGTGAAGTGAAAGATAAAATTGTTCATTCATTCTGGAAACATACTACAATTACAAAACAACTTCAAATGGAAATTAAGTCCTATGCTACTACTTGTCAAGCTACTTTTCGTTCTTCTTCCTTTCTTCAAAAAGACTTCAAGAAGGTACTGGAAGCAGCTAAAGCAGGTTTTTGTTTTCCTTTTCCAAAGACTCAATTGGAAAGGCGTAACAAGAACCATGAGGACGAATCTGAATGGATAGACCAACTTGAGTGATGCAAAGTGTGGTGAATGAGGTCGAAGAAGTCCAAAACAAGAGTTTGGTCCCTCGCATCACCTCATCAGCACTTACACCACCTTGGCCTTACCCTTATCCTTTCCCCTGCATCCCGGGTAAGAAACTCCAGATTGGCTTGTAGGAAGACCCATCACCACTTCACGTGATTTTGAAAGTGGAGGGTTAGATCTCCTAGGCCGTGTCTGAGGCCTCTTAGGTGTGGATGGAGGAACGAATGAGGGATCCTCATCTTCATCCTCAGAAGATTCCTCATCTGAGGTGCAAAGGAATGGAGAGACCAAGTCTCCTTGTGATGAACGATTCCAAATCCAAGGACGTGCATAATCCGATGAATCAGAAGCTGTGGGAGATGGGATGATGCTAGGTGCTCCCACATCATGTCTCTTCTTTCTTGCTTGTTCTTTGGTTAAATGTGGTCGAAAGGGTAGTACACTGGGTGGAAAATAGTTGCTCCAACCATTTCTTGATGATGAAGAAGATGGAGAGGAGGTTAGATCAATGACTTATGGGTTAGAAGTCATGATGGATTTTGCTTATTAGGGGTTAATTGGAAAAATTAGGGTTTTTGAGTGAATTGGGGTAAATTGATATGTGTAAAAGTGTGATTTGGGGATACATTTATAGCCGAAATCAAGTTGTATCGGTAATTAATGAGAGTTGGGTGGCACAGTAATTCTAGAAAATCACCAAAGATATTTTACCAAGTGGGACGATTCTGCTGAAAGACTTTCGTCTTCAGCAGATTGACCTCATTTCTGCCGAATGGTTAATTTGTAGTTTTGGAGAAGTTACGTTACACGTCAGCTTCGGTCAAAGATTCCCTCCGAGATTCTTGACCACGATTTTGGCAACTTCCATATTTAACTTAAAGGGCAAATCATCACCCGATTCTACTGATTGATACTCCCTCATAACATTAATTCATATCTCAATCATTACACTCAAAACCGATTCACACAAATTCTTCCAATGGCGACACTTAAACTTCAAGCTCATCAAAACAAAGTTGCTTATTTAGAAAAAGCAAGGGGTTATGAAATTTATGAACCCATGATTGATTTCTTGCAAAGATCCAAGATTCATTATGCTTTAACACATCATCTACCTGTATATGAATCATTGGTGAAGCAATTTTGGACAACTGCAACAAAGAGATCAGATACAGAGATGGTTGCAAAAATTGATGGTGTAGAGTATGTTGTAACTGAAGGTTTGATAAGAGAAAGGTTACAATTGGATGATGAAAATGGTGTTTATCATCAAAGGGCTGGCGAAATTCTTGAAGGTTTGAGAGAAGTGGGCTACCAAAGCACAAGAACTGATAAGTGGCTTAAGGGCATGTTTTGTCCTATGTGGAGATTTTTGGTGCACACTTTACTTCAGTGCATAAGTAACAAGTGAGGAGGATGGGACCAATTTTCTACTCAAATGGGTTGTGGTATTGTTTGTCTTTCTAAGGGTCTTACTTATAATTTCTCTAAGTTCATCTTTGATAATATGCTTGAGAACATTAAGTCAGCACATAAGTTTTTAATATACCCTAGATTCTTACAAATAATATTAAACATAACACCCAGAAATAAAGTCATATGTCCCATAGGTTCTTTAAGTTCTAAGTTGTTTACTTCAATGAGGACTAATTATACAGGGGCACATAACCCTTTGACACAAAATATGTTGCCAAGTGGCAATGTAGATGAGGGCAATAATGCTAATGCTCCACCCTCTCCACATTCTCATGATGGTAATCCATCAATTAATGATGTTGCTGCTGATGGTACTCCACCAGTGGTGAATGATGAGGGACCTACTAATCCTGCTGAAGCTGTACATGTTACTCCTGACCCACCAATACCTTCACCTGTACATGATGCTCCTATTCCCAGTCCTACACATACTAATGTTGCTCCTGATGAGCAAGTTCCTGAGGTTGAGGAGACAATTCAGTCTTCTAATGCTAATGTTTTTACCTCATTTGAACCTGAGTCAACTAGAATGCCATCACCATGTCCAATTATGGATCAATTGTTTGATGCCATTGATGATCCATTTTCTCCTGAAAGGACCAATGAAGTTCCCATGACCACAGAGCAATCTGCTGGTGGAGCTGAGGTTCCTATTACTCTTACCTCTTTGAATGATTTGGTTAACATGTATAGACAAGAGGTTGTTGAAAGAACTTGCAGATACAAAGACTTCTCTTGGCAATGAGATTGAGGAATTGCAAGGGAAGGTTCAGGAGTTAGAGACACAGTTGGGACAAAGGAAGAAAAGGAAATTAGTGATTGATTCAGATGAAGAACAAGAGGAAAGGCAAATGGATCCTCTTAATTTTCTAGCTGAAGTATTAATGACTCACCAAATTCCTTCTCCTACACCCAAAGATGCTGAATCTTCAAAAGTAAAGGAGATGATTCAATTTGAAAGGAAGAGGAAAAGAGCCTATCTGAGCAAGGATGGTCTTGGATTTTTGAAGAAACAGAAAGGAGATGAAACAGTTGCTGGAGATCAGGCTATGGAGACAGAGCATATTGATGATCTTGCACCTGAGCAAGAGATTTCTACTTCAGTGGAAGCTTATACTACTTTTCAACCTTCAGCAGATGTCTCAGAAACTGTGAATGTTGGAAGTTCTCAATCTGCTGATGCTTCTCATGTTGAAGTATTCACTCACCATGATTCTACTGAAGCTCCACCTGATGTTCACACTGAGAATGTTAACACAATTCCAATAGTTGACATATCTAATGATTCTCCTGAAGAACCCAGTACAAGTATTCCTGTTGATGTTTCTTCTGATAAAGGGAAAGGAGTATTACTTGAAGATGTTATTGATCTTGATGGTGTTACTGAGCAAGTAAGGAGATTCAAAGAATATGAAGATTTGATGAAAAGTCAAGCATTGGCAGAAAGGCTTGAATCCCAGTTTAATTCAACTTTGCCTCCTGAAAGGCAAAGTCAACTAGATGAAATGGCCCTTCACATTACTGATGAGCAGTGGACTTCTTTTGGTATGCAAGCTGCATCAAATCCTACTCTAGCTCAAAAGATTATGAGTGAAAATTTTAATAGTGATACATTTCCTCATGACATTATGGTCATTATTGCACAAAGGAGGAAAGAAGCAGCTGAAAAGAGAAAGGCTATTGCTGCTGCAAAAGCCAAAGCTAAAAAGATGAAGCCACTTACAGAATCTCAAATGAGAACTAATATGAGGAATGTGGTATATCATCAATATACTTCTCTTTATAACTCTGGAACTACTTGGAAGAAGATTAGAGAAATGTCTGATTCCACATTGATATCCCTCTACAACAAGATTATGCAGCATGGTGAATCTACTACAATAAAGAGGATTAATGATAGTGTGGATGCTCCTGAAGCCAAGAGACCAAAGCAAGTTGAGGTTGTGACTTCCATGTCTATGAATGCAGAATCAACAAGTGCTCCTGATGTTTCTACTAAAAGAGTACTACCTAGTGAAGGCATTCAATCAACCAACCAAATGGATACTTCTGAGAAACAATCATCAATGATTGAAGAACCAACCATCATTGTTTCTCCTGAGGAGTCACCTAGAGATGCTGAGATGTCTACAGAACCAAAGGCACCTGCTAGTACATTTGACACTAATGTTGTTACTTCTTCTACATTTGTTGAACAAGAAGGAACATATTTGTCTAATTATAATGCAGTTTTGTCTAAGAAGGCTGAACAAGAAGCTGCAAAGGCTAGGCAGGCTAGAGAAGAGATGGATAGGTTATATGCTATGGGTGGTTCTGCTACATCTACATCTGTTCCTACATCTTCTGTTCCTGTTAGAGATGCTTCTGATGTATCTAAGGATGTACATGATCCTAGTTCTAAGGAGATTTATGTTCCTGGTAGAAGGAAGAAGAGGATGTCACACAGCAAACATGTTGAACTGAGAAGATCTGTAAGATTGGGGAAAAAGAAAACATATGGAGGTTTTACATCTCACAAGTCTAAAACTTCTAAGCATGTGGACTTAAATGCTGATGATTCAACCTTTCTCAAAGAAGGATTGTCTGTCAATTTCCCTGAAGGTTCTATGAGTATGTTGACTAAATGGAGATTATCTGATGGACAGCTTAACACCATCTATAGGCATGATCATTCCTATATGAGTTTTACTTTTCTGAAGGAAATACTTCATTTGGTGGATAAGCAAGATCTTGTTCTACTCAGTAGATTGGTTACAGAACATTATAACACTCATGCACCACAAGGTTCAGGTTTATACCTCTTGGGTGATCTTCAAGTGTTATTTGCTTCTCAGTCTCCACATGATCCAGGATACTCCATTTGGAAGAATTCTAAGAAATGGAAGGTTGATACATGGAGATACTACCCTCATCCACATGTGCATGTTGTGGAAACAAAATGTGGAATGAGAATGTATATGTTTGCTGATCAGCATTATCCTATGTCACCTAAGCTGATGAAAAGAATGCTAAGGAAGAAGTTGGACGTTTCTCCAAATCCTGTGGCAAATGATAGGACTCATGCTGAACAATTGGTTGGATTGATCAAGTCAAAGCTGTTCAACATCAAGCTTCTACTTGATTCTGGTATTGCTTTGTTATTGTATATTACTTATGTATGTTTTTGTAAAAAAAAAAAAAAAAAAAAAAAAAAAAAAAAAAAAAAAAAAAAAAAAAAAAACTATGTATTTGTTTACTAACTTTTATGCAGGTTTGTTGTATGTCACTCTTTGATGGTTATCAACTCACCATGATGTGACCTGTATCCATCAAAAGAGTTGGCTAGTCCAAAGGGTACAGCTTTGGTAAAGACAAGTCAAATCTGTTTGTAGCTGTAATGGTTTGCTCAAAATCATAGGGTATGCAACTCACCCATGCTTAATTGCTGAGGGTTGTATGGTTTTCAATTCACCATGATCTATTCCTATTTGGAATCCAAGAATTGACTAGCCCACAAGAATATGGCTTGTGGTAAAGGTTGTGGCATACCATATTTGGTTATCAATTCACCAAAGGTACTATAACCTAAGAATTGACTAGTCCTGAGCAAACGGCTACAGGTAGAGATTTATCAAATCCGTTGATAGCTGATGATTTGCTAAAGTTCATATGGTCATCAGTGTACCATGGTTTTTGAACTGAAACATTTGGCTACTCCAGTAGTGATGGCTATTGGTAAAGAGAACATCAAAATCCATTAATTTTCAATGATTCACCTCTCACAGGAGTTAACACACCTGGATGTGATGAGAATAGTATGAAACTTAACTGTTTTGATGTACCTAATGTCATATGTTGCAGCAAAGACTTGCAGTTCAAAGTTTTATCATCATAGAGATGTGTCATTGGTGTTCTTTGCTGATGTTCGAAGACAATCCTCTTGTACTGAAGACGTTTAAGATCTATCAACAAATCTTGAACTTAACGACGTCAAATTCAAGATTAGGGGAGGATTGTTGGGAATTTTGTCAAGTCAGAATTCTGCTGAAGTTTCGGCTGCTGGAATCTGCTGAAGTTATGGTTTCTGCCAATGTGATTGAAGTCTGCTGAAGTTATAGTTTCAGCTGAGAGTGTTTCTGCGGATAGGAATAACCGCGTTTATGTATTTAGTTAGGATATGCATAAGTTAACATAGGAATATATAGTGCATATCTTTTATAGTTTTAGAATATATGTTATTATGTCTAGGGTTCCTTGTGTATAAAAGGAACACGTTATTTAGACAAGAGTACAAGTAAGAAAACTTCATAGTTCATAGTAATTAAAAGATCCATAGAGGATCAACGTGTTTTAGTTATAAACTTGTGTTTGTTTCCGCTATAGAATACAAGTTTCAGAGATTTTCTTTTGGTGTATTTGTGATTACATTCTTACACTAACGATCCACGAGCTCATTAAGATCTATCAAGGTCTGTTAGGTTCAACACCATACTTGTTGACAAGGCATAAAATTTAACTAGTTTTGATCTTCCAGAATTTTGAGAATACTTATTTCAAGAATTTAATTTGTGAATTTCTTGTATGTGTGCATACAGATATCTCGATATTGACATACAATATTCCATAAGGTGTGTGACAATATCAAACATCTATTTATGAAAATCATCTTTCCAACTTCTAAAGTTTTAAAGTATTCTTATTCTTTAATGTTTAATGCAACTATGCTCTTAGTTGAGCACATCTAGTCCACACGGTCATCATCAAGGATGAAATTCTACCATGACTAGTATTGAGTGTCATTTCAATTAAACTAGCATCAGTGTATACAAACAACAATATGCTCTCCGTAAACTATAAACATTCCTTTGGTATTGTTTGGTGCCTTCCTAAACTTCAAGTTTATTGGCTATGACAATTACGCAATAATTGTCGTATTGTACATCTATAGAATTTCATCAGTGGGAATGGCTCTAAGCTTAGAGATGAATTTCTAGATCCAAACATATTCCAATAGAATATTTATTATACTAGTTATCTAATAACTTTCAATTAGATATCAATGTTGTCAAATCATCTTGCGCTCATGCATGATACAACAATTCCTTTATAAAATATGATGTACATGAAGAATCCTTGAGTCATACTTAAGATCTCAATCATGTTCTATCTTATCAAAATATATGTATCCATTGAGACTATCTAAATGGTATGTCATGTTGTATTAGACTTATTTACCGCATATGTTTGTAATAATAAACATATATTCCAAGGTTGTATGTTTTACTTCCTAAATATTTCAAGTGAAGTTTCATTCCAGGCTAAAGATTAACATTTAACTTAGATGGAATGTCACTTCCCATATATTATACAGCATATATGATTTAAGAAAATAAACATAATACTCCCACTAGCTGTTAGGAATACTCAGGAGTTATCTTAGTTTTAATTATAAATCAAAACTTGGATTTAATCTTTAAACATAAGACTCATCTCCTAGATGCATGCATTGATCCATACTTGGATTCTTGCAATTTGTACACTTTCAAAGATCATATGAATTCATAAAATTTCTTTGATTACTTACAGTCCTCGCAAAAGTAATCACTCAAGGAAAAGAGTTTTTGATATTCCATCTTTATATCTTTGATGTGTTTAGGAAAGAATATTCAATCATAGTCAATTGCTTGATTATGATTAATAATCTTGTCACAAGACATACATTAAATATTTGTACAATATTGTCCATATGAGCTCGACATAAGAATCAAATCACTTGGGGTTTTATTCTCATTGAAGAAACTCTCATTTATTCTATAGACTAACTATTTAGTTTAAGATAAATCAAGTTTTCAAAAATTGATTATCTTTATGGACAACATCTTAAAATTCATAGTATGAGTAATTTTACTGAATTCAAAATTCAACATTGCATCTTTATGATTAACAGGTTTATCATGATCCTGAAACTCATATTCCTCAAGTGTTTGAGGTATCCTTGCGGATCTATGAATGAGAATTCCATCATCTCGAGGTTTAACATTTACATGTTTAGCCTCAACATGACATTCACTACTGTGTATTAGAAGGTTATGTATTTTTTAATTGTAATTCCCACTTTTTTTTGTAATTAGGGACTATATATAAATACTTAGCACGTAGAAAAATAATAAATTGTTCCCTTTTGGGACATTACAAAATACATTGACAGTTTTTGACTCTTGTTTGTTAATAATCATTCTTTATAAGAAGTTTAACAAATTCAGAACTTCAATTTTTGAGAATTAATGTGATTCATCACATTCCATAATACAATGGTGTCTCATTACCTTCTAGGTTGGATTCTTATTGAGAACATATAAGCTATACTTAATATTCTAACCTTGATAACTTTTGGAAGAAAAGAAGTTATAGTTATCTTGAATCAAATGATACCAATAGAGTTTGATTCTCTTAATTGAACATACCATGAAATTGTGGTATTTCATTAGAATTAATATTGTGAGATAATCTAACAATATGTAAGATAAACATATACTCTTTGGCTTATCTATTTACCAACTAAGTCAAATTGAATGGTATGATAGAATTTCCAAGCCAGTTGCATGCTTTATAACACAAGTACTCTTTGACCAAGTCAACAACTTCATGTCCATGTCTCATCAAGAAGGCATAAGCAGTTATAACCCGACTATACGTTATAAGTCATTGATCAACTTAATGACTTCATGTTTGTGGCTTTACAAGAGACATAAACATGTGTAACTACAGTTAGTAATTTCAAGTTGAACGATTACTCCAATTATTTATGATATTCCAAGAATACATAAATATTTAAGTTGAAGTAGTCTTTATTATTATCTTGACACATATTCATAAATAGGGCAATCTTACCTTTCATGTGTATAGGTCCTATTAGAACATTAGTCTCTTACCTTGCGGTCAAGAGAATTCTTTAATCATATTGTTTTGTGTTGTACCTTGCACACAATAAAGATTTCTCCCACTTGTGTATGGAACAACATCATGTAGCAGACAAACAATACGACAAGCGTTTGTTTATTTGAACAATATGATTGTGTCATATATATTTAGCATTACAAGTAGATGTAGAACCACTTATTTAGCAAGGAATGGCACATGAATATCCTTGAAAATATGAGTGTCTACAATTTGAAAGTAATGTATTATCTCGAGACAATCTATAAGTAATATGGGTTACTAACAAGACAATAAAGCTTGCAGCTCCCACTGAATTAGACAACCTTACAATAATGCCTTTTTCAGTAATAAAACACAATGCTCCCACAGGATTTGACAACATTGTAAGTGTTTCATAATCAGTGAAAACAAATAACGTTCTGTTTACTTTCCTACACTTTTGAAAGCCTACAAGTAACAATTACTTAGGTACTAAAAAGAGTGTATTCTACTATGTAGATGAGGGACTATCCATCAATGCTATTAACTTGAAAATTTTGGCATGCAATTTCTTCCTTAATAGGCCTACCATTCCACTAGGATATGTAGCACCTTTAAAGGGTTAAAGCAAAACAACTAGATAAATCATGCTAGTTTTCCTTTACCACTTTTCCACTTTCTAATTTAATAACTCATACAATGTCATACATTAAGATATGGTTTAACTATAGGAATATATTCTCTGGTTAACCAAATGTAACACCCCCAAAATATCGCAGCGGAACGATAGTGTCAATGGGATGCTACTTCAGGGCACAAAGTACAAGTTATAGAAAACGACCTCTAAATGAGACGTTTTGAAAAGTTACCATTCGAATAGATAAAAGTCATAGTTTACAAAACAAAAGATCCCAAAGTAAGTTAATACATAAGTTTTTAAAGTGAATCGAATGGTAAACAATGAAAGCGAAAGTCTCCAAAAGCGTGCCCTAAGACTCTCTGCTCCATGCACCTGCTATCGCCTTACTAACCTGAGATAAACATGCTAAAGTGTCAACACAATGGTTGGTGAGTTCATAGAGTTTGTATAAAATGGATTGCATTTGAATAAAGATTTCCCAGCAAAGGCATTGTAAATCCACTCAGTTCCAAGCCTTGGCCATACAAGACTCGCAACCTGTGTGTTTACAACCCACTGCTAACATATAGTATAAGTAAGTCGATGTGTATACGATATATGCACGCTTAATGTAAAGTTTAAAGCCTACTGAACCTCATGACAAGAATAAGCAAGAATGCTTCAAAGCTGGATTATATTCACACAAGGCCATGAATCGCGGGCCAGGGGTGGGAGTGTCAACCCGATAGTACTATCAATACCTCTCCGTCGGCTCCATCCAAGAGTTAAACAGTGGTGTAAGAATATAGCGAAAAGAATAGTTTACTACATTAAGTCACATATCGTAATAAAGCTACACATCGTGTTTATGAGTATAAAAGAATAGCGTAGCATATGAGTAAAATAGTATTGAGTAATAGCAAATAGTTTAAGCATGTATCTCCCCCAAAGCGTTTATAAAGCAGTTAAAACGAGTAAAAGCGGGGCTATGACTCACCTGAAGTGATGATGCAATGAACTAATAGAGACCGGAATGAAGTAAGTCTCGGCTTCTAAGCACGACCTATAATGAATGAATATGATCTAGTTTAGATTGGGAAATGAGGTAGTGAATGAACATGCATATGCTATCTATACCACTCGTACTTTGAAAATATTAGTTAACGTTGATATGTAATGTTTTCCAAAACTTGGCAATAATGTGTTCGATTAGTTTCACAAAACTAGTTGTGTAATATAATGTATAACGTGTTAGGGTTTGCCTTTGGCGTTTTGAAAACCTTGTGATGATATCTTGTTAACGTGTTAGTGAACTCTTGATGATACGTGTTCCAACGGGTAAGAAGAATGGCTCTTCGTTGTCGTTTGGTGCAATATAGTGTTTAGTGCGAAAGATATACTTTTATTATAAAAGCTGTCAAGTTTTATTAAGTGTTGTCATGATATAAACGTGAGTATCTTTGTCGTCATGGGCTCGTTTTTCACATTCTTTACATCCACGGTTTCGCATCGGCATGTACTACTACATTTTGAGTAGCTCGGATCATCTAGGTCTCGTTAAACACTTCGTTTTGCCCACTGAAAGTCGTCCAAACAGCAAGCAGTTTTTCGAAAAATTAGTTTTTGTCGTTAAACTTAGGAAACTCATATCTTCTTCGTTATTAACTCGTTTTTATCCCCGTTTTCGGCTATAGTTTCGTCTTGGAAAGTATTTTCTAAATATTGGTTCAAAAGTTTCACCCTAGACCCTGATCTTTCCACGTTTTCCAAAAATGGACAGTAGCTTTTTGAAAGTGTCAAAAACATGTTTTCCTAGTTACTAACTTGTCCAAAACCATATCAATCAACAATCAACCAACTCTTGATCTACCATACACCTTCTTAGGGTGTCATGGGTTCCTAAACTTCATCCATCTTAATAATCTACAAGGGATTCACCTATATAACTTATCTAGGGCTTGAAAGTTAAGAAAAGTTATGAAAAATATATATAGAGAGTGGTATACATCAACATATGCATATACATCTTGCATAAACTTGAATGATCATTGAAATAACTTGAATTATTTATGAAAATAGGTTTTGATAACTTACTTGAAGGACTAGTGAATTAGTGGAGATGAAAAACTTGCAAAACCTTGTGTTTAAACTTCAAAACCCAAACAAGAAGTACAAATGGAGCTTGAAAGTGGCTTGATCTTGGAAAATTGATGGAGTCTTCTTGTTTATCTACCCATGGCCGGTTCTAAAGTGAGAGAAAGAGAGAATATGTTTTTTTCTTTTTAAGTTGTATAATGAAGAGAAATATCTTGGTTCATGTACAAGTATTATTGGTGTATGACTTTTCAAAGACAATAAAGGTCTAGCATTAATGAGAGGTAGCAAATTTTCAAGAGTTGTAAGTGATTGGGGAGGGGGGGGGGGGGGGGGCGGGGGTTTTGAATGAAAATGAGGGCAAGTGAAGACTTTGTGTATAAACATGTGCTAATAATGAATTTATTAGTTGTTTTGGTGTATACCGGGTACCGAGTTAACTAGAAATTAATTTTTACGGAACAAGACGAGATGTATAAAAATTGTAAACTTCATGAAATTATATTCCTGATGAGATTCGGGTGTTAAAATAGTTGTCGTGTTAAAATATCGTAAACCGACGAAGGTTTAATCGTATACCGGTAAATACGGTAAAATTCTCAAAACACCGGGTAATTTAATAATATAAATTTTATATTATTATAATGAGTATAAAAATATGTTAGGATCATAGTCGGGAGTATCGGATGTGTTGCTCACATTTATTGATCGCGCGTTAACGTTTGTTTGAATTTAAATATACGTAAATCGTTGAATATACGAAAAATGTTAAATTGAGAAACCTACGAGTGGAATAGTATGCAAATATCACCGGGATGATATGTAGACTATTTCTAGTCCGTATGAAGTGTTCCTACTAATGATGAATGAATTCGCAGCTAAACCAAACCGGTTACGCGAATTAGAATACCCGTAAACCCAGTTTACGATGAAATGTATGACGACCATGAATAGTGTTTTCCCGTCCGGGATGAATAGTGTCACGTGAATAGTAACGCTTCTCGGAATCACTAACGGAGTCCGAAAATTATGAATAGTAAAATGATGAATAGTGATCGGTGAATAGTAAACGATGAATAGTAACTGATGAATAGTAAATTTGTCGGGATTTGGAAAATGACCTGAAATTGCGAATTGTGACACCAAATGTCCTATTTGTTTCAAAATAATTCAACACCGAATAAGGATGATGAAATTTCTCTGAAAAATAAGATCTGCAATCCTCTTAACTATTAAGTTTGATGTTAGTTATATTAGAATTAGGATTGAGTCTCACTCTTTCTATCGTGGAAAGGAGGCTCGGTTTGTCATTTTAGTAAAATTGATTCTAGCAAAAACCCTTATGGGTGTGGATCAACTTACCAATAAAAGAACAAACCATGTTTACGGTTTTACTATTGCATTAATACTATTAAAAGAATTTACAAAATCCAATTTTGGTATTTTCGATAATTAAATCCTTAAAGAAAATTAAATACCCATAGGTTAATATGCATAAACCATAGAATTTTCTTAAGGCTAGGATCCTAATTGACATAGTACCATTACATAAGTTGATCTGCTAGTAATGATAGTGCTCAATAAAGTAAGTGTCGAACAATAATTGTAAATCCTATGCAATTCCTAGATCATTATGGGACTTACTAATGGCACTAGGGACAATCACATAGTTTCATGTAAGCATGTTTCATCCAATCTTATGCCTTGGGGTAAGGGATCTCACCATGTAACTCAATTTTGTTGTCTAATTTAAAGAACTATAAATTTATTCTATTACCATCTCACGATAAGTGGAGATTTACCTTGGGATTACAATCTAGCTACGTCTCACGCAACGTAAATGGCAACTGCAAGTGTTCCTTTAATTGGATGGCATAAACTTAAATTTTTCAAAGGGTACGTTTTATTTGATGTGTAATTAAATATGTACAAAGAAGCATGCATACATCTTCGTATCATAGGTTTTAATAAAAAAACTTTTAATCAATTTTGTTCTTTATTATGTTGTATGTTATATAAACTTATGTGCAAATCCCATGGACATAAAAACAATACACCTTTTAAAATTGATGATTCAACGTGTTGTTAAGAATAAAGTAAAGAGCTTTTAATCTAGAAATTATTGTATCAAAAGTCCTCGGTAGCTCCATTTAAACGCACAAAGAAGCAGAGAAACGGATTAGCGCGAAGCATATTAAAAACCCCACTTCTTTAGGGAAGCAAAGCGACCCTCCTTATACCTCTCTTATAGTTTGTTCACAATGGGTGAGCCGATTTGACCAATGATATAAATGACATCAATCGAATAAAAGTTTTAAACTTTATTGTTAAAACACATTATAAATCATTAGATCTTGCGAATCTCGATGCGAGGATGCAATTAAGCATTACGACATGTAAGGCCAAACCCTTAATGTCACAAAAGATTCCACAAAATTAATAATTTATAATAAATCAAATTTCACCATTATTAGTCCGGTTTATTTTTCTTTTCCAAAAATACCCTTTACTTTACGAGTCCAACAATAATAAAGTAAATGAAAAATAACCAACTAATACAATTAACAATTAATGACATGCGTAATTTAAATCAGCTAACATGTATATATTTAAACTAAGGCTTCCACTTGTTTTCGAGCTAGGTACAAGTGGACCACATACATCAATAAATCGATTGCATAAGCCCCACGTAAAATATATACAATAAACACATAAGTTGATAAAAGCACGATTGATGAACTCAAATAAGTACATATTTATACCATCATTTATCCTATCTAATTGACCTGTTATATTGTATTATGTATGAGAATTGGTGCTTTTATGTTTACTTTTGTAATTCTCAGGTAAAAACAGGTATTTGGTGAAAGTTGGCGATTTTGGACTAAATATGGAGCAAAACGAGCAAGATGTCAAAAGTATACTGAATCCAGAAGATGTGCCGTATCTCATTCAACAGATACGACGCAACATCATACTTAGATGAATTCGAAGACCATTGCCTGGCTTTGAAGAATGCGCCGCATGCCATTCTGACATGCGTCGCATATGAAACTTTGGTCAACGAAGAAGATTGATTGAGCCTAAACCACCTAACTTATTGATGAGACGAAAAATGATCCATTTTTAGGGGGTCATTTAAGCCCGAATCCGACTTTATTTGATCAAATATTGTCCTAAATCGTTCCTTTTGTGATTTTAGGTGTTTGGAGAGTGAATTCTGGAAAAGAGGCTATTTTGGACGTTTTTGGAGCATAAAGTGAAGAAAACGGCAAAGTACCAAAAATCCAAGCTGAAAATACAAGGTGACGGTGTCAAGACCAAAAGCTTGACGGCGTCAGACATGAAGAATTAAATATCGAAGGTGGTGACGGCGTCAGACGTACTGGTGACGGCGTCAAAGTGGCCAAGAATAATTTACCGTGGGTGGTGACGGCGTCACATAGGCCGTCATAGGTGGATCAAGGCCGTCCGAGGAAGTTTATGGCGGCGAGGTGACGGCGTCAGAATTAACTCTTGACGCCGTCAGACTGTTTTTCCTATATATAGTTTTCTAGTTTTTTCATTAAAAGAGAGAGAAGTTTTGGTGAAACCCTAAAGACGATTTTGGTGCCTCTTTCACAGGTTTTTCAAGGGTTCCAAACCCTTGAGACCTTGCATTGTAATTGAGATAAGTGTACTTTCAATTCAATCAATATGTCTATGTGTTGGTTGTTTATCTCTTGTTCTTGTCTCAATTCTACTATGCTAGGCTAGATCTCTCTTGTGTTTGCTTAGATCTAATGAAACCTAGATGTTGATTATGTGTTGATTACTTGTCTATTCTTGTTTTGAATGAATGATTTATATGTTAGGCTTAAGAAAACTGGCAGATCTCCAAATGGTAACATGCTTGAACGTCTTAAGAAACATGAACCGAGGCGTACTAGGTCTTTATTGGTTGTATTTAATGCATGAGCCACTGTTTACAATCCCTATAGTTGTGCTGGGTCATGGTGTAGGAGGAGATAAGAGCTCATAGAGTTGGGGAGTTATGTATGCCACCCCACGAATGGTATTAAGGAATACAATCCGTCATTCATACAAGTGTAACAAGTAATTAACATGTAAAAGATATCTAGGGAGTAATGAAGTCTAAGTAAACACAATTTCTCCAAATACTGCTCACAACCTTAGTTTAATTTAGTTTAATTTCATTTTTATTATTTTATTTTGATTGCATCTTAGCTTTGGGTTAGTTGAATAGCAACTAATTCCGCCCACTCTTCCAAAACCCGAGATTTTAATTGCTTTCATAAAATATAAAAATACAAAAATAATCATCCCTCACCTCTAGAACTATTAATTAGGTTTTCTAATCCTAGCGACACTATTCCTAAGCTGAACGATCAATCCCCCGGTACTTGTCACTATACTATACTACAACGATCAGGTACACTGCCTGGTGGGGGTTGTAAGCTTCTCGAGATCCCTCGAGAGGTAAAGCAAGGTGCGATTCCCACGCATCACTTATATTGACCAAGGAATGGTCAACAAAGTCAAATAGCTTAGATCAATACTCCGGGTAATATAAGGTATCACCGGGTCGTTAAATCCCGTTGAGGTGTGGAATGTAACTTTAGCGTGCTTTGTGATCGGGTGTTACTCACAGAAAGGGTTTGTTGTGAGAATTATTTGGATATTATTAACAAAAATAGCTTAGGAAAGCTATGTGAATGGTTACGGGAACTAAGGTTGAGAAGGAATCACCTAAAACTTAAAAACCGTACGTTTGCCGAAGACGTGAACAAACGTACAAAAACATGAATACAGTGATCTGGAAAGGCTACTGGTATGAAAAATTACTTTTTACAAACTTAATGATGAGAGAAAATTTTTGGAAATTTAAAACTAATTTTTACACTATTTTAATAATTACTATTAATTAAATACTATTTTTCTAATTACTTTTAATTAACTAAATTAACCTAAATTATGAATAAATAGAAAATTAACTTGGAAAAATAAAAATTAAACTTAGAAAAGTCTAAAATACTATAAAACTAATTTTAGAAATGAAAATATATTTTTAAAACTATTTAATTAATTATTACTAATTATTAACTAATTATTAATTACTTTTTAATTATTTAAAATAACCTAAATCTAAATAATTATTAAATTACACTAGAAAAGTGAAAATAAAATTTGGAAAACTTAAAAATAACTAAAAACTAATTTTAAATTTTAATTTATATTTTTCTGATTTACTAATTAATTATTATTAATTATTAACTATTTAATAATTACTAAAAACTACTTTAAATTAAGAAAAGTAATAAATGATAAAAGAAAATTTTGAAAAAATTACAAAAATAGTTTTTACACACCAGAAGCCTAGGAAAATTGTAAAAATGGAAATTGCTTATTAATAAGCTGATGAATAAGCCAAATGACTTAAATAGAAGCTATCACTTCTATTAAGTTGGGCATATTTGAGATTTTCTTTTTCCAAACTGCTTATTACAAGTTTTTAGACAACTTTTGTGAAGTGACTTTGACTGTGGTCAAGGAAATAAGCACTCCAAGTGCTTAAAACCTCAACAGTTGACTTTTATTGACCAAGAGTGGAAATAAGCCAAAATCAGCTTGTGTGGGGTCCACTTTGGTGAAAACAGATGCAAATAAGTTCAATGAACAAGTTAAAACAAATATTACACAAATAAGCTGATAAAATAAGCTAAAATACCACAATAAGCACTTGGCTTATTTGGTTCTGAGGCAGTCTGGGGACAGACTTTTGATGCTAAACTAAGTGGGGTCCACTGGTCTATAGGTCAAACAACTGGTCAACCCTAAGTCCTTGGTAGGAGGGGGTTGAATGATACCAAGTTGGAGGTGTGGGTCCCACTGGGTTAGCCACAAAACACCACCAAAGGTGGGTGTGTGACTTGAGTCTGCTAAGACAGGGCAACTAACTTGCCCTGTAGGTTACTTCCAGGGGCATTTTGGTCCCTTAGAAAAAATCACAAAAATATAACCAACTTGAAAATCACAAATACTACTGGTAGAGTTAACACACAACAATTTTCAGACCTTGAATCAAAACACATAAATCCATAAAAATCTTGCCATTTTTGCAAAAATCTAAGATTAACTTTTTGACTTTTTGAAAAACTTAAGGTTTTGACTTTTATGAACTTGGATTGCTGATTTAATGATCAAATGTGTTTAGATAGGCTATATGAAGACTAACTTAAGTAAATTACCAACTTATGCAAAGGTGTGATTGGTTTTGGACTTGAAAACTCACCACAGTTAACTGTGGTGACCACTTCCTTGTGGATTTAACTTTTGTGTGTATTAGTGACCAAAAAAAATGCTCCCCTGAGCCTATATCCACCCACACAACTTGTTGAAACACAGACTTGCACAATAATACAGATGAACACTACAAACAAGCTACAACCAAACACCCCTTAAAAAACAGTTATTGAAGAGATTTTGATTCAGACAACCATACAATGTAACCTACTGAATCCAACTACTCCAATTAACAATACTTAAACAAGATAAACACAATTTAACTATTAAAACTACTTATCAATGAAGAAAGGAAATTTTTGAGCTTACAAAGCCTTCCAAGCTAACTGTTAAGGACCAAAGAACAATTGAACCAATCCTAATGCCCTCCCATGAGGTTCCTAACCCACAGCCATCCTTAATAAACTATGCTCCAAGCTCATTCAGTCAATGATCATCATTTTTTCATTTATTTTTGATTTTTCTTAATTATTTTTGATATTTATAGAAAATGAGTGTAGGATGTTCACACAAACTTAGAAAGCTTATAAAACCTTATTATCTGAGTTTACATAAGTTTCCAAATGAATTGTACACACATTAGAAGCTTTAACTAGCACTTGAGAATTTAAAATGGAACTTGAAAATTGAAAATGATAATTAAACTTTGAAACAGACTATCATTGATAAAAAAGGTTACAATACATTAAAAATAAACTGAAAAGCATAAAAACTAAAAGATTACGCACTATCAAAGGCTCACATGAGCTTAATATATATAACGAGCTAACAATTCACCCTAGGACTTCCCACATGGATTTATTTTGAATTATGGATGCCCCACAAGCTTCCTTTTGACCTCTTGACCAAATCCTCACCGTTCAATTGTTTTGAGATCATCTGAGCTGTTGATTACCATTTTGGCGCCAAAATGGATACGGGGCAAGGATGAGTGGTACTGGTGGGGGGTTGGTGTGGGAATTTATGGTGGTGGATTAGTTAGGTGTAAGCATTAATTGTGGGGGGCTTTTGTTGGAAAAAGGTGAGGAGGGGGGGTGAGTCACCCTGGTTTTGCGCTTCATGGTTGGGGAAGAAGGAGGGTCAGCGGGGATGTTTGACCCTGCTTTTTTTATTATTTTGAAACTGGGCTGGGAAGTTGGGCTTTGGGTGGACTGGGCAATGGGGATGGATTGGGTTTGGTTTTGTTTTAGGATAATAATGGTCCGGTTGGTTTGTTTAGTGACAAGGACCAATTTTGTAACTTTTCCAAACTTCAAGGACTGAAAGTGCACTTTTCCCAATTGCATCCAAGGACCAAATATGATATAATTCCAAAGTTCACAAACCATTATTTCCTTTTTCCAATTTTCAAAATTTCCCAGGGACCTATTTTGCCATTTTTGGATTTTCAGGGACTAAACATGTAATTTTGGAAAACTTGTGACCCAAGTGTAATATTTTGATTTTTTTTGACTTTTAAAACCTTGGGTTGACTTTTCCTTTCAAAATAAATGCATAGGGACTAAAATTGATAAGTTTTAAAACTTGGGGGACCGAAACTGCCAATATTGCAAACTTTATACGTTTTTCCTTTGTTTTTGCACATTTTGCATTTAAAACACATAAAACACAATCCCTGGGATAATTTAAGTATTTTGATATATTTTTGATTGTTTTTGTGCGTTTTGGCAGTTTAAATATATAAAAAACGATGAGTGTTTGAGCACTCATCAAAGATCAAGCTTGTTCTACTCTAGATACGCCGCATACACTTATCACAATACGGCGTATCTCTATCAAGATTTCACCAGATCAAGATCCAAGACTTAATATACATGCGCCGCATACAAAGATCAAGTTACGCCGCATCTGAAGACGGTGTACGAATATTCCAGAATATATTAATCTTGGACCCCACGCGAAGTTAAGTCAATGTGCCGCATCTACTACTACATGCGCCGCATCGATCCCTCAGACAGAAGACTATAAATACCCCAAGACCATACGAATTTAAGAGACCTTTTACCAAACCCTAAAGTCGAAATCAGAAGAAGAAGGTGCATAAGACACACCCAACAGAAGATACTAGAGCTGTAAGAAGGTCCTGCATGTATATTTAATTCATTAAGTAGTTTTGTTTTATTGTAATAATACGCTTTAATCCATCAGGATAGATGGCCGGTAGTTCGCGATAACGACCGTTTGCCCGCCTTAAAATTGCTTTTCCATCGATTAAAGTTTATATGTTTGATGTCTTTGGTAACTTTTATCAGTGCATTGATAACCTCTGTGTCTAGCTGAGCATTGATCGGGTCGCCATGCCTCTTTCAGTACAAGAAAACAAGCCTAATGCAACACTTAAATAGCAACACTTTAAAAAAATGTTGCATTTTAAATAACAATTATCATAAAGCAACATTTACATGAGAAGTGTTGCATTCTAATAACTAATGCAACACTTTTTTTAAGTGTTGCAAATGTTATTAGAAAAAGGCAACATGCTTAATAAGTAATGCAACACTTTTCGAAAAGTTTTTGCAATAATTTTTTATAGAAAGATAACATGTTTAATAGGTGTTGCATTTGTTAAAGGTTAAACTAAACCAATAGTTTAAATTGCTTCAGGCCTCTCACGAAATTTCTTCTAGCTCCGCCACTGACGACATCTAACAACAAAGAAAAACTAGAAGGATGATAACACATCATTTGAGTAAGCTTTAATTTATTAACACTAATGTTAAGCAAAAGTTTAAATAATCCTCTTATTTCGTCTTTTGTTACAACCAATGTTTTGAAACCCGGGTCGACCGGCCGGGTTAACCGGTTCGACCGGTTCCGGCAAAATAAATGGGTCAAAAAAACCCGGGTTTCTAAAACCCGGTAACCGGTTAGACCCGACGGGTTTTGAGTGACCCGGGTCAACCCAGTTCTCGAAACCCGGCCAGGTTTCGTTTTTTCAAAATTTTTTAATAAAAACCCGGGTTAACCCGGTGGTCGAACCGGTTGACCCGGTCGAAAAAAATAAAAAAATAATAAATTAAAAACCGGGTTGACTTGGCTGTTTAACCAGTCGAACCGGTTGACCCGGTGCCCGATGACTCGACCGGGTTAATTTTGAACCTGGTTTTCAAAACATTAGTTACAACTTACAACCTTAAAACAAGTAACCATTTCGTTTATATATATATAAAGAAAACAAGATACCAATATTTTGAGTAAACTTCAAAATACATCCCTGTCGTTTGCTCAATTTCGCACCATACATCCCTGTGGTTTGCCCAATAACATTACATCAATCATCCTTATACCTCCATGTCAAATAATCGACACCCACCTTATACCTCCTTTAGCAACATAACGCATTAACAAACCAATCTTATCACTCCATAACACACAACCGAGTATCACAAACATGACTATTTGCTCTTTAGACCGATGAACAAACAACAATAATGGTAGCACAGCGATCTTTTCAAGATCTCACAAAGGAGGTCACGGGTAGGTTGTATATGTTTGTTTTTGTGAATCTTTTATCAAAAGAAAGAAAGAATATTTAACATAGCTATTGTTCTTGTTCTTTCTTTATTACTTTTGAATATATGAAAGCAATTGTGATTCTATAGATCAATGATGGATTTGAGGAAATGATATTTAAAGATCTATTATAATTAGATTGAAAGTAAGCCTGAGATCTTTCTTCATTTTATTTTCAATGTATGAGTCGTGGGTCATAAATTGTTTGCAAGATGGGAGTGACGTGAGGAAATGGACCGAGTTATTGGTAATGATTGTTTGAATATGGGATAATTAACATAGTTGGTTGTTTATTGTTGTTTGACTTTTGGTTGAAGAGATTTTGACTAAAAAGAGTGGTGAAGTAGATGGGAAACGTAAAATGACATAAATACCCTTACTTAACTGCCACGTGTCCAAGTTAACGACACAACATTTCCATCGTTCGTCCTCGTGGATGTATATTATTTCACTTTTACTAACGGAGGGATGTGTTTGTTGCAACTTTTTCGAGAGGGATGTATGGTGCGAAATTGGGCAAACCACATGGATGTATTTTGAAGTTTACTCTAGTTTATATATAATAAAGATTGTGTTATTGCTTGTTATTATTTACCAACATAAATATGTTCTTATTAACTGATTGTTTGGCTATTGGACCACTCGATACGTATAATAAAATACTTGGATAAACCTTCTTAAACTACGGTGTGAATACATGTTCTTAGGCTTTTTGATTTTAAAATAGTAATGATTCCCTATACGAAATCAACCTGGTGTTGTGCGTTCAACCTAATAATTTCGGACGGTGTCTGAGTTCATTTAGAATTATTAGGAGGGAAAGTATTGGATTGCAGCACATCAACCACTGCTATCTTTGCTTCATGACCTACGTCGTAACTGATACGCATGCCCTCCTCCCTTTGATCTCTTTCGTGTTACATTACTGATTCTGCCTCAAAACAAGTCAAATGTCAAAACTGTTCGTAAAATACTTGAAACGACAAATATCTATGTATATTTAATTTGAAAAAAAAAATCAAGCAATGAGCCACATAAAGAAGGTCGACCAAAGGGTAAGCGCGACAGATGCCAAACCATAAGTCCACAACATGATCACGGAACATTCACTCTCACCAACACCGAATAATTGCACTATCGTATCTACCATATTAACAGGTTTCATAAATCTCACATAAACTATAAGACAGACTAAAATTACTGTCTAAAGGTTATAATATCATACCAGTGTTCATGGCTGGTGGAACCGTAAACTGTAACAAAAGAGCGAAAACATATAGAGGATCTGCGTGTACTAGGCCAAGATAAAGCGCTGCTTTGACAATTAAAATGCTGAAAAGTGGCAAGAAAACGTACTTAATTGCCACAATTAAAAAAACAAGTGGCAACGAGATAACAAACCCTTTTAGACCTGCAAATCATATATATACATAGTATCTAAGATCAAGAAATCAAAGTTAAGAATGTAAATTTTTGATCAACTTTACCTCTTAAGAGGTTTCCACCCACAATCAATGTCACAGTTGGAATCGATGCGGCCCTTTGAATAAACAGAGAGTATAGTACTGCACGTAAGTTTTTCCTGTTATCATAAAACAGCGATCAAGAGGAGGTGTAAATGATCATACCCCACTAAGGATGCTGAATCTTGAATTACTCGAAGCGGAGCTGTGGGGCCTATTAGAAGTCTGCGCATTGGTGAGATAGTTCCGATCACGAACCCCACAATCTTTCACAGTAGAAAATTAGGGAGTTCATTAGGTGCCCATAAATTAATGATTGATGGTATATAAGTTAAAGAGTTTGAAAAAATATACTGCTCCAATGGTTGATGGTGTGAACACCGCCTAAAATTTCGCTCGAAGACACGTGTATGCTAAAAAGTCATCTAGTAATCCATCTAACGGATAATATTTAAAAGTTCATTTTGAAAAAAAATATATGCGAGGTCCAATTTCGTAAACTACTAGTAGAAACGGGCCATTTTAAAAAATTTTCTTTTAAAACCATGTATCAACTAGATAATAATTTAAAAAAAAAATAAAAAAATTCCAACTTGTGCCCTAGAGGCACAAGTTACCAGGGGTGGATGTACATGTAACCCAGGGGTAGCTGTCGCTACCCCTGAACTTTTACCCGGTAGTGAAATTTTTGGCCATTTTTTTACCTTTTTTGGCGATTTTTGGTCATTTGCAATTTCACTACCCCTGAAACAAATTTTCGCTACCCCTAAACAAATTTTCGTAGTTCGCTACCCCTGAACTTGGCTCCTATTTCCGCCGCTGAATGTTACGCACATCAAAAGGACTCAGAGACCCACGAAAAACGACTCAGGGACTCACACAAAAGTACAGAAAAGTGTACATTTGTTTGAGTCTCTGAGTCCTTTTTCATGAGTCACTGAATCCTTTTGGTGTGCTTAACTTATACCCCTAGGTCACTAAGTTAGAAAAATCTTTTAAAAAAACAAACTTAATTTAGAAACAACGTGACGTATCAATTTATAATTGACAACATTTGATATTAGATATGTGTAACAAATGTATATTAAGAAAGTGATAAAAGTGGATCAAAAGATGGACTTTTTTTCGTACGGATGAACCTAAAGATTATAATACTTATTACACATGGTAAAATTTTTAATCTTGAACGTTTTAAAGGATGCTAAAGATCATTAGCTATGTACTGTAGTGTTGTCAATTTTAATATTTAACTGTTAATGGGAAGAAAAGAATAAAGGCAACATATTTTATTATTTTTTTTAAAAGAAAACATATTATTAAAAATCTCGAAACAACAAAAAAATAAATAATACAAGGTAGATTTAAGATCATTTATATACCAAACTTTATTTGGATACAAATGGACCAATCCTCACCCTCAATCTTCCTTTGATCTAATGGATGAGATTAAACAACATTTAAAAAACTCACTTTAATATTAATATATATATATATATATATATATATATATATATATATATATATATATATATATATATATATATATATATATATATTGGCAACAATTTTTTGAAGCCAATTGGCTACAATTTGGTGCTATAAATGTGGGTCTTTTAATCTTTCTGTGGGTCCCTGACTCATTGCTTGTGTATTTTAAATGAGGGATTGTAGCCAATTGACTACAATAATTGTAGCCAAGCTATCCCATATATATATATATATATATATATATATATATATATATATATATATATATATATATTTTCAAATATTAATATCTCTTAAACCGTTAATCGTTAAGCGAAAAAATATATACCATAACAATGAATATTTAATTATCTTTCTATAGATGGACACTTTGATATACCTTCGACAAAAAAAAAAAAAAAAAAAAAAAATTGTTTTTCCACGTTTTTTTTTTTTTTTTTTTTCGTTGTTGAAGCTTGCATGAACAAATCACATATGATTAAACTAGAGTAAATTACATAAATGGTCCCTGTGGTTTGGCAAAAATTTCGCCTATCGTCCCTGAAACTTAAAAGTTGCATGTATCGTCCCTTTCAGTGCAAAACAATAACACTGTTGGTCCTTTTCTTAACGAGTGTTAAGTGTATTCCGTTATAATTTACACGTTAGCCCCTGTTGGCTAACGATTGTTGCATCGTTTATCCTTTATAATAACGGCTGTTTATAATTTAAAGTTTTTCGACTTTAGATATTTTTTTATACGTTTTCGTCCGTTTTTCTTACATTTTTCTCTGTTTTTATATGTTTTCATCTGCTTTTTTTTTTACGTTTTCTTCCGTTTTTTTACGTTTTTACCCATTTTTGTCCGTTTTTCTATGTTTTTGTCCCTTTTTTACGTTTTTGATATGTTTTTATCCGTTTTTATCTGTTTTTATACATTTTCCGAAAAAAGAATTCGATTTTTATCGTTTAAAAAAAAATTGAGTTTATTTTTCTCGATTTTATTTTTCGAAAAAAAAAAATTCGATTTTATTTTTTTCAAAAAATAAATTTTGAATTCGAAAAAAATTCTATTTTTTTTTTGAAAAAAAATTCTAATATTTTTTTTCGAAAAAAAAAATCGATTTTATTATTTTCAAAAAAAAATTTTGAATTCTTTTTTGATAGAAAAAAAATCCAAATTTTTTATTGGGAAAAAAAAATTCTAAAATTTTTTTGGAGAAAAAAAAATTTCGATTTTATTATCTTCAAAAAAAAAAATTGAATTTTTTTTTGCTCGATGGAAGAGGTGATGTGGCAAGGTTACACATGTCATCCACACAAGAAAAACAAACGAAAACGTATAAAAACATGTGTAAACGTAAAAAAACGAACGAAAATGTATAAAATCGGACGAAAACATAAAAAGCAGACGAAACGTATAGAAAAGGGTGAAAACGTAATTAAATTGGGCGTAAACGTATAAAAGCGGATGAAAGCGGGTGAAAACGTAAAAAAACGGACGAAAACATATAAAACGTACGAAAATGGATAAAAACGTAAGAAAACGTATAAAAATAGATGAAAACATGCAAAAAGTGTACAAAAACGGAGGAAAACGTATAAAAACGGAGAAAAACGAACAAAAACGGAAAAAAAAAATGCCTAAAAACGGATGAAAACGTATAAAAACAAATAAGAACGGATAAAAATATATCAAAAGATAATTGTAGCTATACTAATTTGAATACATTAATAAAATCAATCTTCTTTTACCCCCACCAACTTATCACAATTGTAGGTATTCTCATGTGAATCATTGAGTAAGCAGTTCAACAATTGTTGGCCAACTTTTATTTCACCAATTATATTTTAACAGACAATCTTGTCTTTTACCTCCACCAACCGACCACAATTGTAGGTATGACCAAGCAATTCAACAATTATTAGCCAACTTTTATTTCAACAATTATATTTTTAACATTTATCACGTTTCTCACAGTGGAATTAAAAATTGTTAAGCAATCAGATGGTTGTTGGCTTCATGGAAAAAAATATATTTGTTAGAATTGTTTGTTGGTGCTGCAAGCCTGCAAGGTTTTTCGAAGAACAATTTCTGCAGGTAATTTCTTATATTTTTATGATCACGTACTATTTGATGAGTTGTATTCATCCAGTTATCATTTTTTTTTTTTTTTTTTTTTTTTTTTTTTTTTTTTTTTTTTTATCTTAGAGTTTTGTGATATAATTGTAGTTAAGATAAAGTGGCGATTAGTTTATCTTTTTCTTTTTGGCTTATTTCCTTTTTTGTATTCGGAAAGCTTATAAACCTTAAGTTGATAAGCTTGTAGAGTTGTAAGCCGAAAAAAGTAGGCTCTGAGCATTTTTAGTTTCAAATAAGCATATAAGCAGAAAAATAAACTAATTTAAACAAAAAGTAACTTCTACTAATAACAATAGGGCGAGTATATAATTGCTAGACATCAAAGCTTAAGACTATCTCCGACCATCTTGATTTTTGCATATTAGAAATATGCAGGAAAAAAAAAATCAGTTAAGTACTGTATATTCTTTCTTTAAAAAAATTTCATTTCCAATCTACTCCCATGCTCCAAATTTTTTAACACTAACTTTTTTCATGTTCAGTAGCTAGGGGAATTAATTGGGTTTCCTCGAAGTTCACATGTAACACCCCCAAAATTATCGCAGCGGAAGATAGTGTCACTGGGGTATTACTTCATAGCACAAAGTACAAAGTACAGAAAACGACTCTAAATGAAACATTTTGAAATAAATTATTTGATTTATAAATAATATCAGAGTTACAAAGGGGTCCCACAAGTTTTTAACATACATAAAATGTACAACATAAAAGTTGTAAAGTGTTTCGAATGATAATATATGCATCGTCTTCAAAATAGTTTTCCGTGCGCCTTCACATACCAGCTAATTCCTTTAGTACCTGAGATAAACATGCTAAAAAGTACACAAAGATTGAGTGAATTCATAGGTTTGTAAAACAGTAGTGGACAATTAGTTATCAGAGTTAAAGTGATAATTGCAACGAATACAATCATCTTGTAAGTATATTATTGCATCTAAGCTCATGGCACTCAAACTGACAGTATATATATCAATACATGATATATATATAGAATAATAATTGCCCCGTGTAGGTACTTGCCATATACCTAGAGTTATAAATATAGTGCGTTTGGTTACTTATCCAGCTGACACAAACGGGATTTGTCAATTCCGATAGGCCTATCTACTATATTCGCGTTCACTCGCAAGTGATTAATGGTCCATGATATGGGGGACTTATGGCATAAGAGAACTTAGACACAAGCAATAACATATATTCAGAAAAGCATTCAGTTTACAAGTAATTGCCCATAATAAAAAGAGTAGCATGTATCTCCCCCAAAGAGTTTAACAAAAGTAGGGGCTATGAACTCACCGTAGTAATCAGTAATGGTTTATAACAACAGATAGTGTATAGCGAGACCATGATCTTTAACAATGACCTACGAGAGTATAGTGATCGCGTCTTAGTATAGTGTACAATATAAGTGTACAAGTATATGTAAAGTCATTGACTTGATTAAGATGTTGTACATATGTCTTATGTTGTGTAAAGGAGTGAAGTATCTTTAAAATGTGGTTTGGCTATTAGCCTTTTATAAATAATATCGTATTACTGTTCGGGCTATCAAAATTTAGAGGTCATGTAGTGAACGTAGGAGGAGTCACGACACTTTAAATCGTAAATCCACAACTCGTCGATACGACACCCCGAAGAGGCCTCTTATGATAATGAAACTCTCTACTATTGTAGTACTTATCATTTATAAGTAAAAGTATTTGACGAGACAAATGTTGTGCAAAAACATTTGTCGTGTTTCGTCAAAGACTATTGGTTGAACTTGTGTGGTGTATATGATATAAGTCGTGTGTCATGAACTAACTTAGTGTAATAATCATCAAGTTTAAGTGTTACTAATTGTGATGAAATTTGATATTCGCAAGTTACTTATTATGAAAATAAGTTAACGACGATAGTATTATCAAGTAAAGAGTTCAAAATAATTTTTAGATATTATACTAGTTAATACAAATTCGTGGATCAAGTGAAAGTTATGACTTATGTGTAAATGATATTCATATAGTTAATAGGTGATATGGTCATTTTTATAGGTTGTCGAGGTCGGGAAAATAAGTCAAATAAATGATCAAGTCTCAATAACAAGTTCGGGTCATCAAACCTAAGCTAGCCGTGCGGCTAGACACACAACCTTGAGATAACAACAAAGGCCATAGCCATGGCTATGTCTCAGTTAGAAGCCCTTAGGACAACAGCCTTGGTTGTGTCTCAGCCTCAAGAGGTCTTAACGCCATAAAGATTCTTGAGTCATGGCCGTTTTTCAGTCTTAAACAAATCCAGTTGGTTTTTGCAGTTTTTAGCCTTTATTTTTCACTTTCATGACCCGTGCTCCTAAGTTTTTGTATAAAAAATCATTCCGAGCAACTTTCGTGTTTTACACTTTTGATGATTCGGACCAGAAAAGGGTGAAAATCGCGATTTAAAGTTCAGATCAGAAGACTTTTATTTCAGAACCTTATTTCTTTCTAACAATGTTTACTTAGCTATAACTTTTTAACCACAAGCTCTTTTTAAGTGATTCAAAAGCTCAAATTCTTGTTTTAGCATCCTCTTACAGCTTCTTAAAGTCATTCAAGTCCATGGTTCATGAATTTGTGTCGAAACTCATCACAAATCACTAGTTACACACTAGTTGTCTTAAAGGGTTTTCTAATGAGTTTTAACTCATGTTTTTCTATTATGCACAACATCATATCTTGTCAAAATACATATAAGACTTGTACAAGGTATAAATTACATCAAAATGATTGAAATACATTGAAAACTAAAGTTAAATCCTTAAACCTCAAAACTTAAAACCAGGTATCATAAGAATATAACGCTTATGAAAATGTCTAAACTTATCAATATACCTTAACTAACTATATTAAAAGTGTGATAAGTCTAATGGAGTGCGCTTATGATGTTAAAAACCTAATAGCGTAGGTTTGAGCACACGTATTACGTACGAAGTAAAATGTTTACGTAAAAATGGTAAAGTGGTAATAATTCATATAAAATATGTCTATTGATGAATTTTGAGTATTTTCAACATATAGACTCATCCTAGTCTTGAGTAGGTCGCAGAAAAAGTTTACACGATTAAACTTTCGTGATTACTTATAAAAGTAGTTTAAATATTAAAAGTAATATTATATGACATTAAAAAAATAATAGTCAAATCAATTTGTTTATTGAGTTTATTGTTGTGCCGGTACGCGTTGTGTGCGATTTTCACGTTTTGCGAGATATCTTCTCATTAAATAGACAGAGATGAACGAAAACGTTCAGAGAGTAATAATTCAAATCAGAGTGAATTATTTAACTTGGGAAGTTACTGGTTAACTACCGATTACAGTATTTGCTTTTACGTTACGATAAAAGTCAAATAGTCAAAAAGTCAAAGTCAAAGGGTAAAATAGTCATTTTACCTAATGAAAATTTACGGGTTGCTACATCACAATATTCCATGTCTCTTGAAATCCGAAACGCAAAGGACTAAACCTGCCAAATTTTAAATTAGTTGTATGTTTTAGCTTAATGCATATATAGTATATATTTTGCAGCAGGTTTACAACTTCCAGAGAGCGTTTGGGACCATCCACCCGCCATTTTTCTCATGTCGAAGCCTGCGGAAATGAATGGAATCGAGCAACAACCATCGTCACCAACGGAAGCAACGCCTGCGGTGTTTACGAGTAAAATGGTGTCACCAATTAATACATTTTTTGCAATGGTAATGTGGCTTGGGTCTCTTCATCTTATAGTTTTGCTCAACGTGGTTTCCTTCTTGTTGCTTCCTCTTCACAAATACTTCATGTAAGTACTTGTTTTATTACTTCTCTCTTTTCTATTTGTTTACTAATAATTGTCAATATTAGTGGTCATTGTATTTACTTATGTTCCAATATGAACTGTGATTTTGTTCCATTAAACTGTGTTTTGGTGAAGACATTTGCTTTTTATGACCAATTTGAGCCATAATCAACTCAAAAACATACTTTAATGACCAAAATGAAACGAAAAACATACTGGTGGGAGAAAAAAAAGTGAGTAAAAAGACCACACAAAAAAAAGTAAGTAAAAAGACGAAACACATACATTTGTGTCCAGTTATCTTCTGATAAAAATTAGTTTGATTCATTTTTAATCATTAATGTGTAATATATATTTTCAGGGTATTGGGAATGCTTGTGGTGCTTATGTTCATCCCAATTGATGAGAACAGCAGATGGGGGTTAGCTTTAGCCAGGTTAATTTATTCCCTTTGTCCCCCGAAAAAAGTTAGCTTATAAATCCAAAGTGCTACTTTAATTTTTGCATCAAAATTTAGTTAGTGCTTTTTAAAAAAGTTGCTGCACATGATGACTTTAAGTTAAATAGAATAAAAATGTTGCACCACTAGGCAGAAGTCTAGAGTGATCTTTCATGACCATGATGACTTTAAAGGTAATCTAGTATGTTCACCATGTTACTGAACTAATACATTAATTTCCGTCGAACATAGATCTTTTTTTTTTTCTATGTATAAAGTGTGGTGGCTGTTATAAAGTGTGGCTGTACATTCTATTTAGTCCATTATATTTATTCATATGCACTAAATGACTTTGTTTGTTAAGCCTTCTAAATTGTGTGATGTTGATCTATAGCTCCGAATCAAATATGATTGTTTAAATTTCAAAATGATATTCACTAATTAATAATGTCAAGATAGAATCTTGTGGACTAAAATCACTACTTTTTATATTATATTGTCATGTACTAAAAGTATCAAGATTATGACTAAATCTGTAATATGACCGGTATCATGATTATATTGTTATCAATTTCACTTTTGAGGTTTGACTGAGAGGTAGGTATCATCACTTTTGTATTTGATATATGTTTCTGATTCAAGTTCGTAATTAATAACTGCCATCGATATACATTTTCTGAAGTGAAACTTAATTTATACATGCGCCAGTTAATTTATAACATGGACTACGTAGCATGCACTTAATATATGCCATCGATGTCAGGTACATATACAAGTACGTGGGTGGCTATTTTCCAACTACTCTATATGTTGAGGATATGAATGCTTTCAATCCTGATCAGTCTTATGGTAATTTTTGCCTTACATTCTCAATTTGGGTATATTTTGGAGCATATCAAAATACTAGTCGACACAAATCGCATTTTATTTAGGCAATTCAATTCCCAATTTCTTTTTGCCATTGGGTTGAAATTTACATGAATCTATCTACTTCATGATAGAGATACAACCATAACTATCATAAGCTTAATTTAATGCAGTTTTTGGATACGAGCCCCATTCAGTTTGGCCAATTGGCGCAGGGATATTATCAGATCTTGCGGGTTTTATGCCTACTAGCAAAGTCAAGATCCTTGCAAGTAGTGCTGTAAGATTTACAACCCATCAACTTCCAAATTTCCGATTTTTGTCCAATAAATGTTCAAATTTTGTTATTATAAGGTGTTTTACACGCCATTCCTGAGGCATATATGGACATGGATGGGAGTGACATCAGCAACAAGGCAGAACTTTTCATCTCTTTTAAAATCCGGGTATAGTTGCATAGTAATCCCTGGTGGAGTACAAGAGGCGTTTTACATGGAGCATGATTCTGAGGTTCGTTTATTGTTCAATTTGTTATGTGCAAATATATAAGATGATCAATTATATATTCTTTAAGTTATAATTTTATATAGGTTGCTTTCTTAAAGGCGAGGAAAGGATTCATTCGCATTGCCATGGAGAATAATTCCCCTGTGGTTCCTGTTTTTGCCTTTGGTCAGGTGATTTTCTGTACATTTCACATTAAAAGTTACAGTATTTTTTTTAAGAATAGGCATCACTATGAAGGGAATACTCACCCTCAAAATAGACCCAGCCTAACCTCCTATGGCTGTGTATAGGGAGGACCCAGAAGGTGCATCTTGCACACCTCTCTATTCCACCCAACATACACAGCCCACCCAGACTATATACCTTTCTCAATGGCTAGCCCTACGTTATGGTACATTTATCCGAATTAGACCTCCCACTCTAACAAAAAAAGCCTATCAGTTCCCTCCCAAGGCCAAACTAATAAAGCTATCCAGTTCAAGTGGGTACATTCACACCAGATAAACTCCAAGGTACTAGATAACTAACCATTGTATAGCCTGCAGACCAGATAAACTCCAAGTTACAGTATTTTTTTAAAGTACATTTGTTATGATAATTAACTATGAATGAAAGACGTGTTAAATGGTGCAGTCCTATGTTTATAACTGGTGGAAGCCACGCGGGAAGTTTTTATTGAAACTCGCTCGTGCAATCAAGTTCATACCTATTGTCTTCTGGGGTACTTTATGGTATGTTCAGATTTTTAATCCATATTTACTACATTCATATAAACCACCTTATAATCAGTATTGACAGTTTTGTGGCCTGTTAAATTTTGCAGGTCTCCAATACCCTTACGGCGACCAGTTCTTGTGGTGGTTGGAAAACCATTACATTTCAAGAAGAATTCTACACCCACAATGGAAGAGGTATTTGAGTTATTAATCTACTTTTCAGGATGATTTTGTAATTTCACTCGTCTTCTGAGTACACGCATGGTGTGGTTGTTGTAGTTGTATTTGCATGAGGTGATATTTTGATATGCTTTTACATGTTTTATAGGTTCAAGAAGTACATGGCCAGTTTTTGGAAGCACTTCAAAATTTATTCGATAGGCATAAAGCGCGAGCAGGGTATCCTGATCTTGAGTTGAGAATTATGTGATGAGATTGTGAGTTTACAAGTGTAAGTTAAGAGTCCAGTTTACCAGGTAATGAATAAAGTTTTTAGATGCCAATGAAGGAAGTACATTTTGTACGGAAATGCATTAAAACCAGATAAATATGTTCTTATTAACCGATTGTTTGGCTATTGGACCACTCGATATGTATAATAAAATACTTGGATAAACCTTCTTAAACTACGGTGTGAATACATGTTCTTAGGCTTTTTGATTTTAAAATAGTAATGATTCCCTATACGAAATCAACCTGGTGTTGTGTTCAACCTAATAATTTCGGCCGGTGTCAGAGTTCAGTTAGAATTGTTAGGAGGGAAGTATTGGATTGCAGCACATCAACCACTGCTATCTTTTGCTTCATGACCTACGTAACTGATACGCATGCCTCAAAACAAGTCAAATGTCAAAACTGTTCGTAAAATACTTGAAACGACAAATATCTATGTACATTTAATTTGAATAAAATTCAAGCAACGAGCCACATAAAGTAGGTCAACCAAAGGGTAAGCACGACAGATGCCAAACCATAAGTCCACAACATGATCACTGAACATTCACTTTCACCAACACCAAATAACTGCGTTATAGTACCTGCCATATTAACACGTTTTACAAATCTGTCAGATTTTGATAAGCATGTATAGAAACTATAATTAACATCCAGAGCTCATACTAGTGTTCATGGCTGGTGGGACTGCAAACATTAGCAAAAGAACAAAAACATAGAGAGGATCTGCTTGTACTAAGCCCAGATAAATCGCTCCTTTGACCAATAAAATGCCAAAAAGTGGCAAGAATTGCACATCTTTCGTCATTCCAAACGATTTTCCTTATTTATAGAATTGCACGTCTTTGGTCCTTGTGGTTTACTAGTGTGTTTTGAAAGTTTTTTTTTTTTTTTTGTTTTTAAAAAATATATCAAACTTCAATATTTTTTATAATATCGTACGTACGTAAAAGTATATCGATATTAGGCTCATTTTGTTCGTAATCCAAAGTTCTTCGCAACGGTATATTTTTTATTAGCGAATTCGCTAACTATTTGACGAATAAAATTCGTTATATAAAAAAGTTGTAAATATCAAATAGTTTAAGTGTGGATTTTGTATTTTTTAGATTATCCTTTTAAAATATTTGTAACTTTCTTATTTTGTATGTTCGGTTACAACAAGGCCTGAACATCTTTTTTTTTTTTTTTTTTTTTTTTGGTTAATTTGTTTGGCTGACTGTTTGGTGTTCGGTTACAACAAGGCACAAACAAGTTGGACATTTTGGAAAAAGTGGTCCTCTGCAGGACAAACGAAAGTCTGACAGTCCATTTTAGTAATTTTTGTTTTTTTATACGGGATAAACCAACGTATCCCAGACCAAGATAAACCAAAGTATCCTATACCGATTGAGAATAAAGGCAACATAATGTTTAAGACTTTAGGCCGAGTTTATAAGATATTTAAAGACATTCTGCTTGTGGTCCAAGGCGACAAGTTAAGATTCTTTTACAAAACATGTGAGTTTTGCCAATCAAAAGAAAGTAATTTTTAGTTAAGAGTTTGTTTTTGAATAAGGCTTATCTAAGAAGTGTTGACTTATGGTTAATTTATTAACATGTAAATGTCTAGTATCGAACACGAGACCTCGGGATTGCACACATTACAAACGAGAATACATGTATAATAATAATTATATTTAAAAGTTAAGTATATAATTATTATTTAAACAATTAATGGACTTAACGGTCGTTAGTACTTAACCGTATGGACTAACTATCGTTAAATAAGAAAGAAAAGGACTAGGACGTAATTAGGAGTCAAGAAGGATCTAGAAACCCTTCTAGACCCCTTATATGATCGGCAAGAGCAAGAGGGATCCCAATCCCACTCAAACTTGTCCTCCAAGTTACATCTAGTATATATACAAACTCAAGGGTTATTTGTTTCTCACCTTTTGTGCACACACACACATAACCCTAAAAGTTTTCTTCTCTCTTTTCTTCTCGGTCGATCAACGAACACACCCTCTTAGGGTTGGGAGTCGATTTTGGCTTTCCAAATTAATTGTTTTCTTGTTTCTTGCAAAACCTTTTATTCGTTATTAGTTTGTGTGTACAAGAACGATGTAATAACTTACTTTAGTTATTATCAAGAGATCGAATAGTTATTCATTGATCTATTTGTTATTCATTGTTCAAGAATCAAGATTTGCTAACGGGTACGTTTTCATTATGTTTAAGTTAACTATTATGTGTTATATAATTGTTTACATGCTTATGCTATTTATGTACTTTGATTATGGAGTTTTTATGATTGTCATGAGTGTCAAATTCCAACAGTGGCATCACAAGCCATGTATAACATGTAATTGATTACTTAAACAATAAAAAACATATCTTTAAATTGTTTAGAACATACATTTTTTTTAAGGGCTTTTATTATTAAAAATTGGATCTTTAATAAAAACTTTTGAACCCTAACCCTAATTTAGGGGGGGGGGTACGAATTTGATCCATAAACCCTAATTAGGGTTTGTGTTTTTCATGATTAATTGTGTACAATTAGAAACCCTAGGTCTTTAACAAGTTGTTGTGTATGTATCTTGTGACCTATTTGCTATGTGATATGCATGAATCCGTGACAAAACATGCATGTTAGTCACGGATATTTAATTGATTAAAATTGTTTAGATGTTTTCGCATGCTTAATAATTCTTAAATTGGGGAAGACTCCAATTTTATATATATTAAAATCAATTATGTGCAATTTGGTATATATTGGCTTTTGACTTACGCAATTGACTATGTCAATGTATGTGGCTCTACCTTCTTGCGCGAGGAGAAAGTCTTAAGCTTAATATATGCATACTTGACATCTAGATATTGATTTTATAGGATTGTTAAAAGGTTGCATGTGGCTATATGTTTTCACTAACCCTTAATTGGTTTGTTTATTAGTTAATTATTGTTTTCTTTTGAATTACTTGTTTATTGTTATTTATATGTGATATGTGATAGTAAGCAATAAAAAAGGGTAATTTTTTAAAGAAAAATTGAATTGGACTAATAACGGTGAAACATATAGTGATAAAGTTACAATCTTGTGGTGTCTTATGTGCCGCTCGTGGTCCGATTCGCTCGGTAATCAGCTCCCAGGCGAGACTAAGCAAGATATAAACTTTTTTACTTGATTTTAAGAATAAAGTTGCAAACTTTGTTATGGATTGATGTTTTTGTACAAAGTTGTGAAAAAAAGTAAGGGTTTTTTCGCATTCTCATAATAGTGGATTGAAGTTTTTTGAAAGAGCCTTAGAGTCTACCTTGGTTTCCACGCCTATGAGATTGTTTAAAAGACTTACCTATATCATTAACTTATGAACAATATCATCTTAAGGGTGATGTACCTCAATTCCACTTTGGTGTACGATAATTGTAGGTACATCTTTAATTGGTGAACCCAATTCCTCTATAAAAAGCTCTTGACTTTATCTTACTCTTAAAATTGGATATAAAAATTGTTTTGAAAATTTGTGATACAAAGATGAGTGCATGCATCTTTGTACATGTTTTTGTCACATCAAAAACTTAATACCCTAAAAGAAGTTACATGCCATCTAACTATAAGGAACACTTCAACTTAATTTTGGGTATGCGTGAGACCTGGACCAAAATTAACAACAAGGTAAATTTATGAGTGTGCGTGAGACCACACATGGATTAATTTACAGTTTCTAAGTTAGACAACTTAAATAAGCTGATGCGTGAGACCTAGAGCTTATGGCATGAGATGGGATAAACATGCTTACGTGACATGTTGATGAATCAATATGTAGTAAATCCCATAAATAATCTAGGAATTGGAAAACTTGTTTGCCAATTATTGTACGACAGATTACCATCTTTAGTACTTTCACTACTAGCAGATCAACTGATGTAGTGGAATTATGTAAAGTTGGATCCTAGATTTTCAAGAAAATTAAGTTGGTTATATGAATATATCCATGGGTATTATATTTTCTTGAGAATAAGTATTATCGAAAATACTAATGTTTGAACTTTTTCTAATTTCTGTAGAATGGCTCAACCCGATAACTCCGTGTTTGCTGCTTTCAAGAGCCATCTTGAAAGAGCCAAGTTGACTGGAAAGAACTTCAATGATTGGCACAGATCGCTTAGAATTGTTCTGAGGGCGACTGACAGGCTGAATTATTTGAACACTTCTTGCCCTAATGAGCCTCTAGCTACTGCGACTGAACAGGTCAAAGCTGAGTGGAGAGCTGAGTATAAAAAGTACAATGAGATTGCGTGCTTGATGCTCCAAAGTATGGATGAAAAGATGCAAAAGAAGTTTGAGCATCACTTTCCATATGACATGCTGCAAGAGCTTACAAAGTCTTATGCTAAGACCCCTAAGGTTGAGATGTATGAGTCTCTTGATAAGCTACATAGCTGCAGGCATGGTGATGGTAAACCAGTTGAAGATTATGTGAATGAGATGAAAGCTCACTTTGATCAACTTCACAGAATCAGATTTGGTTATCCCGAGAATGTTCAAGTGAACCTAATTAACAGAGCCCTTAACAAGGACTTTGCTAGTTTTGTTCAAAACTTCAACATGCATTGCTCGGGGAAGACAGTTTCTGAGTTACTCGCATTGCTTGTTGACCATGAGAAACATTTACCATTCAAGGGCAAGTTACCTACTCCTCAAGTGTTGGCAATTCAAGGAGGAAGGATCCAGAAGAAATCGCATGTGAACAAGGGTAAGGGTAAAGGTGATAAAGGCAAGCAGGTCATGGCCTATCAACCTCATCCTAAGGTGCATCAACACCAGCCCAAGAATAACATGGTGAGTCCTCAAGGAAAAAGGATCAAGCTTGTCACCACTATCATGAAGTAGGGCACTGGAAGAGGAATTGTCCGCTCTACATCAATGACTTGCGACAGAAGAAGCAAAAGAGTGAAGCTGGTAACCCCAGCTCTTCAGGTGCGTTCTTTATGATCGAATTATTTACTCTAACTCGTAAGTTAAATTCCTGGGTATATGATACGGGATGTGGTATTCATATTTGCAATACTATGCAGGGGTTTATAGTTGAGAGAAAGCTGGCCTATGGAGAACAATTCTTGCACGTGGCTAATGGAGCACATGCAGAAGTTGAAGCTATAGGCGTTTTTAATTTAGTGTTGCCTTCGGGCTTAGTACTATCTTTAAATAATTGTCATTATGCACCGTCAATTGTTAGAGGTGTAATTTCATTTTCATGTTTATTGAACCTTGGTTTTAAACATACTATTTCTAGCAATGAAATTTCAGTTTCTTTAAATGATATTTTTTATTTTAATGTTATTGCTGTGAATGGTGTATTTGAACTTGATATGAATGACAATAATAATGCTTGTGTTAATAATTCAATGTATAGCATCAACAATAAGAGAATCAAGAAAAGTCTGGATTCATCTTATCTTTGGCATTGTCGTCTTGCACACATTAGCAAGGATCGCATGAAAAAGCTGCAACATGATGGGCTTTTAGAAAGATCAATGATGAATCATTTGATAAGTGCGAATCTTGTATAAGTGGTAAGATGACAAAGAAACCCTTTAACCAATGGATTGAAAGGGCTACTGATCTACTTGGTCTTATTCACACAGATGTGTGTGGACCACTTAGACATGTGTCAAGGAGAGGTGCTAGCTACTTCTTAACATTTATAGATGATTTCAGCCGTTATGGTTATGTTTATTTACTTAAACATAAACATGAGGTGTTTGAAACATTCAAAGTGTTTAAAGCTGAAGTAGAGTTGCAACTCGGAAAGAAGATTAAAGCTCTTCGATCCGATAGAGGTGGTGAAAACCTGAGTAAAGAGTTTGTAGATTTTCTAGCTGAGAATGGAATTGTCCAGCATCTCACTTCTCAATATACACCAGAACAAAACGGTGTATCTGAGAGAAGAAATCGTACATTGCAAGACATGATATGATCTATGTTTAATCTAACAACTCTTCCCTACTCTTTATGGGATTATGCCTTAGAGTCTGCTGTTCGCATTCTGAATATAGTTCCCACAAAGAAGGTTGATAAGACACCATATGAGTTATGGACGGGAAAAGCTCCTAACTTGTCTTATCTAAAGGTCTGGGGTTGCGAGGTGTACGTTAAACGTGACTCGGGCGACAAGCTCCAACAAAGATCTGTAAAGTGCATCTTCGTAGGATACACAAAGGAAACAATGGGTTACTACTTTTATTATACTCCTGAGAATAAAGTATTCGTTGCTAGGTATGGAGATTTCTTGGAAAAGGATCCCATATCTCAAGAATTAAGTAGGAGGATATATGATCTGGAAGAAGATCAAGATGATGCATCACCTTCTGAAAACACTAGCCAACTTCCTGAAGAACCAGAAAGTCTAGGTCCTCCACCAGAAGTTGAAGTGGCTCCCATTCGCAGATCCGTAAGGGTTGTAAAAGCTCCTGAACGTCTATGTCTTAACGTAAAGTGTGAGGAATATATACAAGGGGATCTTGATAAACCACCTAGTTATAAAGCTGCCATTAATAGTCCTGAAAAGGAAAAATGGTTAGTTGCTATGAATGGGGAGATGCAATCCATGAGAGATAATGAAGTCTGGATTGAAGTAGACCTTCCTCCTAATGCCAAGGTAGTTGGGAGTAAGTGGCTCTTCAAGAAGAAAACGGACATGGATGGCAATGTACACACCTATAAAGCCTGTTTGGTAGCTAAAGGCTTTACACAAACGTTTGGTGTTGACTACGAGGAGACCTTCTCTCCTGTAGCTGACATTAGGGCTATTAGGATTCTCAAAGCTATAGAAGCGTACTATGACTATGAGATTTGGCAGATGGATGTCAAAACCACCTTCTTAAATGGTCTTCTAGATGAGGACATCTATATGGCGCAGCCTGAGGGGTTTGTGAATCCAAAGTTTCCAAATCGTGTATGCAAACTTCAAAGATCCATTTATGGATTGAAGCAAGCATCACGACAATGGAACAAGAGGTTTGATAGTGAAATAGAAAAGTTTGGTTTTACTCAAAATCTTGATGAGCCATGTGTATACAACAAAGTTAGTGGGAGTGAAGTAATTTTTCTTATATTATATGTCGATGACATATTGATCATGGGGAAAGACATTCCAAGTTTGCATGAAGTCAAGGCATATCTTGGAAAGTGTTTTTCTATGAAAGATTTAGGGGAAGCTGCTTTCATTCTGGGAATTAAGATATATAGAGATAGATCTCAGCGATTAATTGGATTAAGCCAAATTGTTTACATCGATAAAATACTGAAGAGATTCAGTATGCAAGATTCCAAGAAGGGATACTTGCCGATGCAAGAACTACATGGCTTGAGCAAGAAAGTTTGTGCTTCAACACCTGAAGAGGTGAAACGCATGGCTAATGTTCCTTATGCTTCGGCTGTGGGATCCATTATGTATGCGGTTAAAAGCACAAGGCCAAATGTGGCGTTTTCTCAGAACTTAACCAGTTGTTATCAGCAGAATCCAGGTAGAGCACACTGGATTGCTGTTAAGAATATTCTTAAATACCTTAGGGCTACTAAAGATATGTTATTAGTTTATGGGGGCGATCCACAAGCAGAACTTGATGTTACAGGTTACTGCGATGCTTCATGGAAAGGTGATAAGGATGATATAAAGTCTCAGACTGGATACGTCTTTGTCATTAATGGAGGAGTTGTGGATTGGAAGAGCAAGAAGCAGAGTACATTAGCGATGAGTGATGTCTGCAACAGAAGCTGAGTACATAGCTGCATCAGATGCTGCAATGGATGCCGTCTGGATTAGGAAGTTTATTTCGGGGCTTGGAGTTATGCCTTCGATTCAACGACCTATAAAAATGTATTATGATAATTCAGCTGCAATTACATTTGCCAATGAACCTGGAATCATGAAAGGCACCAGAATTATCCGATCAAATATCACTATGTGCGAGAGCAAGTAGAGATTGGAGAGATCGAAGTACTCAAAGTTCACACAGATGAAAACTTAGCAGATCAATTGACGAAACCTCTTCCTGGCACTAAGCTTTATAAGTCAGCTGAAGGAATAGGTCTTCGTAAGGCTGAAAGTTTCATGCCCATTCGTGATTAGTATTTGGATAAAGGATGTAATAGACAATTATTGATTTTAATGAAATAAAGTATTGTTTATTTATATTGTCTTGTTGAAATATACATATATCCTGTTTTTGCATGTTTATATCCTTGAATAATTTTATTATTCTAAATATGTCCATTGTCGGTTAATGATATGGGAATGTCATTAAATTAAGACAAATGTGAATGTTGGTTAAAGGATATACTTGAAAGTAAATTGATGCGAAGTCATACCAAATTCACATGATATTCTATGAGTAGAATATAGGACTTATCCCAACTACACATGAGATTACTTATGGATCTTATCATCAAGTAATTCATGAAGGAGTTATCCTCAGACTTGAGATACCAGATAAGAGTCATGGATGTAGTGCATTTTTGCAAGGCAATTTACCGCTCACCGTAACTGGGAGTTATAAGGATTGTTTTCAGAAGTGTAGCAAAGTCCATGGGTTATTCTTGTAGTCAAGAAAGAAATTGTTCCTTCAAATTTGTTTTGAAGTATAATACTGCTGGCCCCTCGTAGGGTTGACAAAATGTTTGCGTGGCCACGCCCAAAGTCTATATGGAATACGTTTAGATGTTTTGGTAATTTTGCTCAATCAATAACAACGAGAAACAGAAACATTAATAAAGATTGATTTAGATCCATATCTTTATTTATAGAGTATTAGTAACAAAAGGATAATAATAATGATGAATCATTAAAGATTTTCCAGGAAATCTAGCTCGAGTCGAACTGGGGGCATTGGGGTGTAAGCAAGGCGCCTACCGATGTCATTTTACTGTTAATAGTTAACCAAGTGGGAGTTGTTGAATTATGGTTAATTTATTAACATGTAAATGTCTAGTATCGAACCCGAGACCTCGGGATTGCACACATTACAAACGAGAATAAATGTATAATAATAATTATATTTAAAAGTTAAATATATAATTATTATTTAAACAATTAATGGACTTAACGGTTGTTAGCACTTAACCGTATGGACTAACTATCGTTAAATAAGAAAGAAAAGGACTAGGACGTAATTAGGAGTCAAGAAGGATCTAGAAACCCTTCTAGACCCCTTATACGATCGGCAAGAGCAAGAGGGATCCCAATCCCACTCAAACTTGTCCTCCAAGTTACATCTAGTATATATACAAACTCAAGGGTTATTTGTTTCTCACCTTTTGTGCACACACACATAACCCTAAAAGTTTTCTTCTCTCTTTTCTTCTTGGTCGATCGATGAACACACCCTCTTAGGGTTGGGAGTCGATTTTGGCTTTCCAAATTAATTGTTTTCTTGTTTCTTGCAAAACCTTTTATTCGTTATTAGTTTGTGTGTACAAGAACGAGATAATAACTTACTTTAGTTATTATCAAGAGATCGAATAACAAAACTTGGTAAGGGGTTATTCATTGATCTATTTGTTCTTCATTGTTCAAGAATCAAGATTTGCTAACGGGTACGTTTTCATTATGTTTCAGTTAACTATTATGTGTTATATAATTGTTTACATGCTTCTGCTATTTATGTACTTTGATTATCGAGTTTTTATGATAGTCATGAGTGTCAAATTCCAACAAGAAGAAAATAAGTTATGCCTAAACACAATGGAGTAGTTTTTATTTCCCTCTTCCTTTTCGTTTTTGGTATGAGGCTAAAGGCAACATTGAGATATAGGCCAAAATGTTGCTAGCCTTGATGTATTTGTATACTCTTTTAAGCTAAATATCCTTAATTTCCATTTTAAGTCCAAGGTCCATCTTTTACTCACCAAGTCGCCATTTATGCTGTTGAATGGTATATGGTTTTTACATCAACTGATACACGTGATTTTTCAATCTAATAGTTTGTCCGATTCGCCATATGTCTTCTTTATAGTGGCTTGTGCGAATAAAGTGTGTATGCCATTATGTCAAACTGTCAACATATTGTAAAAAGAAGCTAACACAACTAGAATGTAAATAAATAGAGTACATGTGCTCCAGAACCAGAGAAGTAACGCTGTATTATGTTAGCCAATTTCTGTATTTAGGGGGGTATTTGTTTATGTTTATAAGTGGGCATATGAAGTTATTTGATTTCGGCTTATACTTCATAATTTCCAATTTTTCGGCTTATTTCAAAACTTATGGCCTTATATCTTATTATGATATAAGAAGTTTTTATAAGCCCATAAGTCTCAAAGTAATCTGAAGAATTGGAACTTATGAAATACGAGGCACTCAGACCCGTGCGATGCACACGGGTTGTATCTAACTGTTACCGTGGCCCGTGGGTATACTACAATCTTTTTGTTTGGTTCGACTCATGTCTCTTAGACTCTCCCTTTTCAATTTAGCTCCTCCAATGATTTGAAATTTTTGATTGACCCAAGTTGTAACTCTTTCAACATTTATACTTTATGTTATGATTTTGTTTGTACCCATATATTCCATATCTGTAATTTATAAAAGTAACACTTAATGCTAGAATCTTCTCAGCCCCCCAATAAAAATGCTCAAGTTTCTCCACTGCATTATGGGTACCTAAATTTCATTTGATAAAAGTTTTGCGTGGTTCTCGAGGTTAGCCTATTTACCATGATTTTATTTTGGGTAAAAGGTCAATGACCCGGTAAATATATTACTCCAAAAAACATTTAAGTACAACGGATATGAGTGAATCTCATATCTCAGCCCGTTACATAGGCGAAAAAACTTACATACCAATACTTCCTATTTTCTAGACAAGAAAACAAAACCATTACCACATAATAATGAAATACTCGGACAAACATATAAACTACTTCCTACGACCTTGGAGATTAAAGCCATAAATGGCATTAAGAGCATCCAATTCCCCTGGAAGATCGTAAATTTGCTTGGAGTAATCATCATAGTCATCAAGCTCATCTTCACGCTCATGACCTCCACCAAAAAGATTAGCTGATTCATCGAACGTGTTAAGAACCTCCTCCTCCTCACTATCAGAAACCACAACCATACCCACCTTGGAAAATGGGTTAACCCTTTTAGTGACTGAGGCGGACGGAATAGGATGACCTTGATCATCCACAAGAGTAGCTTTCCCATCGATAAGAAGCTTTTCAAGCTTACTAATTTTCGCAACTAAAGGAGTAGAACCAGCTTCCTTAGCTCCCATTGAATCATTCACAAGCGGTTCTTGTGATGTAGTACCAGTCTTAACCGACTCATCCTCATTAACTTCCATTGTACGTCCAGCATCCACATCCATGTTGGTGTCATAAGTAGGAATACCAAACGTATCCGTATCATCCATATTAAGAGCATCAAATTGGTTAGATGTAGAAATCTTAGTACCACTAGAACTAGCTACATCAGAAGTCTTCTTCTTAGTGCTACCAGCTTTCTTAGGTTCAGGAGGAGTCTTTTTGGGTTGATACTGAAACTGCTTACCCACAACTGGTTTATTAAACCCCCTTGACCCGGAATTGTAGGACCACCTTGCTTACCTTTCTTCTTGTGATTGACAGTCTTGAAACTATCATTAACAGGCTTAGTAGGCTGAACAGGAGGTATAACAACTGTAGGACAGTCAGTCAGAGTATGACCAAATATCTTACATTTGTCACACCGGGGTGGTTGCCACTCGTATTCAACCCGTATCTTCTCAATAGTCGAACCCGTACCATCAAGTAATGGTATCTCAACAGTGAGGCTGTCCCGAAGCACCTCATCCGATCTCACTTCTATCATGCATCTTGCAAAACTACTACGGCCCCACGATTCCTTGCACATTTGGCTTGTAAAAGCATCTAACCTTTTGGGCGTGCCGATCAGTGTGGCAAGAAGACTGAGGCCATCATCAGAAAACATTGCAAGGGGAACATCATGGAATTTAACCCACACCGGGATGTTAGTCAAATCCTCTTTAAGTAGATTAGTGTTCAAAGTCCATGGTTTAAGAATAATAGGAACATTTCTGATCAACCAAGGACCGTTTTCAAGCACATCATCAACACCTTTCTTCGAATTGAACTTAAAGAAGAAGAATCCCTTTGCATTCATCATAACCTTTTGCACACCAAACTTAGCCCATGCATTGCGTACATAGTAATCCACAACAGGAAAAGCAAGGCGTTGGCCAAGGAAATAACCGTAGAGAGTATTCTCAAACTTCGTGTTTACCTCTTCCACTACTTTCAAAGGAACTGAAAGGTCAACATCATCCTTCTTTTTGCTACATTCCAACCTCCGAAAATTAGACACATGTTTCTGAGATTCATTAGAAGTAGCAACCGCGTAAGAAACCGACTTCACTCCACTAGTAGTATCATCCTTAGAAGCATTAGGACTAGAAACTTTCGAATTAGAATTATGCCCAATACCACTTGAAGAGGAAACCTTATTAGCAACAATCTCCCGTTGAATATTAGTCATTGCTTCATCAAAATTCTTATGCGCATTAGATAGCAAGTGCTTCACATCAGCACTTGTACCGGGCCCAAGTCGTCACCATGTGATGTATCATTCTTAAGTGGAACCGGCTCCACTATCTGATCATCATCCGCAAACAAACTATCTGCATCACCCAAGTTTTCATCTTTTTTCAATTCCGTACCCTCACCATCCCCACCAGATACATCATCATTAGATTTAGTAACACCAGACACACACTTGTTAATCAGGAAACCCTTGTTAATCATCTCTCAACCCACTAGCAACAACAGAAAACGACCCAAGTAAGAAAACACTAACGGACCAGTTAGGGTTCAAACGAAGAAAACCAGAATCTCAACCTGCATCCATCATGAATCGCACCAACAAAAGGATAAGTCAGATCCAACAAGGACTAAAGGGATGTTGAAATCGAATAGCAAAGAAAATAATGGAGGTGCGATCAAAACACAAATACAGAAAAAAGAAAACGATTTCTAAAAAACCCTAATAAAACGATCACACAATTGATCAAAACGATGTGGTTAAGCAGAAAATATGATCAGGATAATGAGTAACACGAATGTTAATCAATATCCGTACAAATCCTTGCAAAAGACACAAGATTCTGGTCGATTAGGGTGAAAAAACGATTTAGGGTTGTTAGGGTTTTTAGAAAATCGCCAGAGATAAGTCGTGTGGGTTTTTTCTAAGATAGTATTACCTATTTACCATGATTGTACCAAAATTTCGTTTAACACATGTTTTCGAGGAAAGTTATTGTTTCGAGTTTGACTTTATTTCATAAGCTTGGTTTTAAGATTCAAGCTAGCCAAGAACCGCATACCCCATTCTTTTATATCAAACACTTATATGACACTTATTTAGACAATGTAGTAAAAACGAATTTTATATCTAGCACCAATTTCAAAGTATAAAGATACATATACTCTAGCGACAACAGCAGTTCATGGGGCATCAATGGCGACAGCTCCGACAGTAGTGGGGAAGATTCCGGCAACGACAAGCAACAGATCTGCAAAAATATATATATATATATATATATATATATATATATATATATATATATATATATATATATATATAGTAAAAAGTAAAAAAAAAAAAAAAAAAAAAAAAAAAAAAAAAAAACTTTAAAAGCGTGGAACGCGTGCCTAGAAATCACTTATATTAGCTCGCAGCTCTCTCTTAAAGTTATAACAATAATCCAAACTACACATTCCCGCTGAATGCTATGACATTAATGCCGTCATAAGCTGTACATGCATTGACAGAGGCGCAGCTTCTAAGGGGCCGGGGGGGGGGGGGGGGGGGGGGGCGGCCGACCCCCCAAAATTTTTTTTGTGATGTAGGGTATATAGTTTTCGTGTATAAAAATTTCGGTATTTTCGGTTTCGCCCCCCCCCCCCCCCCAATTTAATTCGGTTTCGACCCCCATAGTGTTAGGAAAAAAAAATTTTAGATCCCGACCCCCCACTCGAAATTTCCAAGCTTCGCCACTGTGCATTGATATACAACAAATAAACTAAACGAAAAAATAAACACGGAGTAATAATAATTAACTTCTCAATGTTATCCATCATAATTCCTTTTACCTCTGTTATCTGATCCTTTAACTTTGACAGCTTACTCATTTCGTCTGGATGGTTTAAACAGTAATCCATGTGCTCCTTCAATATCGGCCTATTAACCGCTGAATATAAAAGAGCATAAATAAACAATATAAGCAAAACAAGGTAGCATCCTCCTCGAATTCCTCATGAGCTGCTCGCAGCTGACTGGAACAAACGTATTCGCCTTTATTGCTTCCTAACCGTATTTTGTGTTTGTGTCTGATCTTCACTTCATCATATAACGCCCTAAAATGAACAGATTATACACCAACAGTCAATGTCCATCCTTTATTGCAAATGAAGCTTAAAAACATATGCTTAAAATGGATATAATAATATATATACCTCTTGTGATCAAACTTCCTTTTCATGTCCTGCAAAAGATATAGTATTAAGTAAGAAATCAATAATGTTGTGATGATCGATCTATAATAGAAGCTAGCGAAGAGTTAATGGAAACCTCGACTATACGCAGTATAATGATTGGTGAATGCAATCAAAGTGTGTGTTATTTATACTTACAAATGAGGCTTTTAAGTGTGAGGTGCTAAGTTTGAGATAGTTTGCCTTCTTGAAACTCCAACAACACTTCAACTTCTTTTGATGGTTACACAAATAAATGAGTCATATGAATTCAATCAATAGTCACTCTTCATATTCTTACATTCAATTCGTCAATGTTGAGTCTTGCATATGTTACATTGAATTCGTCCTAAATTAGTCACGAGCACTTAACACTAAATACACAAACTGAATCTTTTAGTATATAAGATAAGCCTTAAATAAATAAGTTTATAAGCCCAAATATATTCTTAAACAAACACCCCCATGGCCCCATAGAAAAGAGGAAGTGTAAGAAGCTTGTATAAGCCCATAAGCCTCAAAGTAAACCGAAGAATTGGAACTTTTAAAATATAAGCCCTAACCAAATAAGCTTATAAACCCAAATATAATCTTAAAAAAACACCCCCATAGAAAAGAGGAAGTGTAGATTTGAGCCCAGGCGTGACATCCATATTTTTGAATAGTTTATGTGTAGAGTACGTTACAACTCGTTCTAGTTTGCACCAATGCTTTGTAACAATGCCTAAACGATGCTTGAACGAAGTGTTACATGATCCATAACAAAAGGTAAACCTTCTATCTGATTATTCACATGTGGGTTTTACTAATATGTGACCATGGGTAGGGGCGGAGGATCATAGGGGCAGGCAGGGGTGGTGGCCCCCCCGAAATTCCCACTTGCAGTTACTAGTTTTGAGTAAAATTATGTAACTTGTTAACATATTTTACAATATGTCCACTCAAACTCCTCTTAAAAGGATCTTGTTTCATTCTCACGGAGAACCCTGCATAATCTATCGACCTCTCATTCCGAGATGTGTTGGTATTGAATGAGGAGGCACTGCTCCAGTCTCCAACTACTAAAACCAAAAGGCACTTAATCGAGTCTAGAGCCACGAGATTCATCAAAAGATCTCTTAGGACACGCTTCCATTTGTACACCTGTGTTCAACATCTAAGAGCACAAGTTGCACGTAGAGTCGATACTGCCTGCTAGAATACTCACATTGAGTATTCTCTTTTGTGGTAGTTGTTCCAAACAGACTATAGTCGTGGAGTGATACCTTGGTATACTCTAGCGGCTCATCTGTATTCGTTTATCCCTTGGAAATCCGGATACAGGAATGACAGGGTGAAGATGTTAAGTACGGTAATCCCAGTGTCCATCCGGTCTCAGAATATTCGAGAAACGCGCCAGCATTTGTGTATCCGTTCTAAGACTATTCAAGGAACATGCCAGTGATCTAGGGTGTGACTGTATAAGACATCTAAACACTTGCGTCGGAAACTTTATTACTAACCTTTTTTATGCAGCTACACATGGAGGCCCAGAGTTCCAGGAGAGACCATTACCATCAACATGATCATCAACATCCTTCCATTTCCACATGCTCATACCAACATCATTACGAAAGACAAAGACGTGCAAAGTTCATAGAAAGTTCTCATCAAAGATCAAAGCAAATCAAAGTTCAGATTGATTCTACGTCAAAGCCAAAGAATCTGCAAAGTTAAGAGACAAAGATCAAAGTCAAAAATTGAGAGCTACATATGTAAGATACACAAACATCAACAAAAAGTATGAGCATGTTGGAAAAGACGCAAAGACATCAGTGACAAAGACGTTGATGAAAGGCAGGCGAAACCAATATCAGATCACAACAAGAACAAAGAACAAAGAAGTAAAGAGTTAAAGATGTCACAAGCAAAGAACACCAAAGATTTAAAGACGCCAGAAGAACTATGATGGTTCTTAGGGGGAGATTGTTGGGATTATGTTATTATTGTAAATTGTCGGTCATTTACATTGTAATAGATCGTTAATTAATATGGCTCATAATTCTTAGTTTAATGGGCCGACCTACGTAGTAAGCCCATAGGCCAAGCCCATAGATTATTAGGGCAACCCCCTACTTTGTGTAAACACAAAAAATACCCTTCTCACTCATGAGAAGGGTGTGGGTTCAATTTACTTCATTTTCACTTATCATAAAATTGTTCCTTTCACTCTCTCTACTTACTTTCTCTCTCTAGTTTTATGTGTAACAATGAATCAAGAGGTGACCTAACACAAATCCATGTGAAGAAGTTGTAGCATATGATCGGTACTTCATTCCGGTTTTGATTGAAATTTTGCTCTTGTGGTTTTTCCTTGCTCACATGCCGAACATAGATGTTCTTTGGAGTACCTGATTCTAGGAAGACCGTCGACTAACTTATGTTTTGTGACTTCAGTCATGGTTTTTAAATTCAAGTGTGAAGGACTTTTGTGCCACAACCATGATTTAGTTGAGGTTGATATGGAAAGCAGACAAATAGGTGAGGTAGCAATCATATAAGAAATAGAAATTGTATAAAGATTCGTGCCATGATTTTTGGACAGTAGATCATTTCCTTTTAAATCACGTACATAACATGTTTTTTCACGAAATTCAACTTCCAAATCACCGTCACAAAATTGTCCTACTGAGAAAAGGTTGTGTCCAAGGCCTCCAATGTAATAAACTCGACCGATTTTGATGTTGCCATTGATGTAATCTCCATAGCCCATAATAGCAGCAAAATGATCGTTCCCGAATCTGATAGTGCCAATGAACTTTGCAACAAAGTTTACTAACAATTTGAGCTTGCCTGTCATATGTTGGGTACAACCGTTATCAACCATCCACAGAACGATTTGGATCACCTGCACCACACGAAGACTACGAAGGTAGAATAATGGTAGAGGTGGAACCCGAAGAGTTCGTGGGTTCCGTTACATTAGAGGTACACATGTTAACAATTTTAGGCAACCATTTAAAGCTAGTTGTACGTTGTAACCATATTTGCCATATCTAACTACGTCGTGCTTTGGTCTTAATGAATTCGCTAGGTGATTGCACTTTCTTAGGAGTTATGGTCGCAACTATGGGATTATCTAAGGCATTCCCAGAAACTACATTAGGCGTATTTCCTATGTCAGAGTTCGCAACTATAGTGGACCTAGAGGTAGTGCTAGTTGTATGTTTCTTAGAACGAGACAAAAGTAAGTTCGCAACACATTTATCATGATTACCATACATCATACTTTGATGAAAAAAATACAAGATGCATTCATGTTTGAAACTTTTAAAGATATAGCAGTCCTTACACTGATAATACAATTACAATTTCCAAATTTGTATCTAAATTAGATATAACATGAGTCTTATTAGAATTCCTAAGACGATCTTCTACTTCAGTAGCTTTATTCGTTCCTCTCCTACGTTGCCAGATCCTATTCTTTACTTTGTTTCTCTTACGCCTTGATCTGCTAACGCTAGTAGTGGTAACTATTCCTGTAGAAGTGGAAGGAATCAATTAGTATCCTAAGTTTTGTCCGCCGTGTTCTGCCTAGTAGATGTTTCTACTTTGCACATTCCAGTGCAATCGCATTTGTATTATTGAACTTTTCTTTTTTCATCTTATTCAATCTCTCTTTTAATTCAATGATGATATGGTGCTGATTTTGAATTTTAGCATCCAATTGTCTATTGATATGAACTGTGTCTGTGTAACTTTTTGTACATTCAGCATTTTCTTTCAAAAGGTGAGTCTATATCTATTTTAAACAGTCATAAATTGTTTTGTATTCTTTCTTTAAATGCTCAATTTCTTGTTCATATTTGAAAATTTGACATTTTGACGACACGTTCTCATCATCAAGATCTTCAACTTTTGATGTCCAATTGTTTTCGAAAGACATTTGTTCTTCTTGGTGTTGCAAAGTGAGCTCAGTGTCAATACTCTGAGTTTGACACCATTGAAGCTGACGTTTGAGTTGAGAAATCTCGTTTGAAAGTTTAGATTGAGCATCATCATTTTGAGTGAAAATTCTCTCGTTTTCCTCTTTTAAATTCTCAGTCTGTTGTCTCAAGATTTCATTTTCCTCTTTTAACTTTTGAGTTTCAAAATTTTTATCAGCAAATAACACAGTATCACAGGAAGAATATTCAGAGTATAACAAAACAGATATAATATCAGAACAAAGAACATCTTCCAAGAGTCGATCAACATCATTTCGAAGAATTTTATTTTTACATTTTGTATTTGAAATTGAATTTTCGACTTCATTGAAAGTGTCCATCATGGTTGTTACTTCCTTTTTAAGTTCCCGTTCCCAATGAGTTGCACAGAGACGCAAATGTGCAACATGAGGTAAAACTTCAGTTTGAAACATTTTGCGTTGTTCTCTTGTGTAAGCGGGCTGAAAACTTGACACACTTAACTCAGAATTCTTTTCTGTTGCTTTTTCCAAACACGTGATGTCTTCCATAAGCGTATCAAAGTACCATAGTGTTAGACAGCATTTAGGGAGTTTTGGTAAAGGCTCACTTTTGCAAGAGGATGGTAAAGGGCCATTTATTTGTACAATCGTTTGGACTGGACCATTTTCAGAAGATGACTCAGTAATTTCTAAAATAGAGCATGATTGTCCCAATATTCCTTGTTGAGAAAGACAATGTGTATAAAGAGCATTTTGATTTGTGTAATCATGTGGTTTAATACCCTTTTGACTCATTTTTAATCGACTCTGGTCTTCCTGTTCCTGTTCTTCCTCACAATCATATACTATAACATGCATGTTGGGATCAAAAAGACATGCATCACTCTACAACTTTGGAATTTCTTTGAGAGCTGTGTGTAGAAAACGTGGATGGTTGTAACTAAGAACAAAACATTTTGTATCATCAAGAGATCGTTCCAAAGTTGTCATTTCAATTTGTGTAACTGACTGAACGATTTTATATACGACAGTTCCAAAATCTTTTATCCAAAACATTTTCTATTTGTTTACTAATAATTGTAAATATTTGTGGCATGCTTTTATAAGAATGTTAATAGCATAGAATCGCAAAGTACTTATGCAAATGTTTCACATGGTCATTGTATTTACTTATGTTCCAATATGAACTGTGATTTTGTTCCATTAAATCGTGTTTTGGTGAAGACATTTGCTTTTTATGACCAATTTGAGCCATAATCATCTAAAAACATACTTTAATGACCAAAATGAAACGAAAAACATACTGGTTGGAAAAAAAATTAAGTAAAAAGATGACACACATACATTTGTGTCCAGTAATCTTCTGATAAAAATTAGTTTGATTCATTTTTAATCATTAATGTGTAATATATATTTTCTGTTGGTTTATTGGTGTTCCTGTGCAACCAGATTATGGTTAAGATAATCAAGGAATGTACCTGATATTCACTTGAAATCGTGGTATCACTTTCCAATAGAAACTATTCGACCCTATGCCTGGGTTACATGAATATCTCTATGGGATAAGACCAAGTGATATTCTTGTTTTAGGCACAAACCAAGAACCAGATGCGTACTTTAGTGTTTGGGTTTGTGTTAATCGTACTGTGTTGTTGTGTATCTCATCATGTAGATGTATGACCTCTATTTATAATAGAGAATACTCAAAACCCTAGCCCATGGAATCAAGTATAATTAACGGCCCATTAATTATATCTTAATACTTTCCATAATAATATGAATCTGTGGTTAAAGATGAGCAACAGAGTAAACTGATGCTTTCAGCAGAATCATACTAGCAGCAGAATCAGCAACAGATTTAGCAGCAGAATCAGCACACTAGCAGTAGAGTCCTGCTAGCAATAGATTCAGCAGTAGAGTTCTACTAGCATAACCACAATTGAGTCAGGGTGTTCATGGACCAAATGGGTGTACACTCCGTACCTCCAAACCCATTACCAGGTGTGAACTAATTCCTCAAGTGCACTAAATTTTCCAACAATCCTCCCCAAATTTAGTTCACTTCTTTTTGCATGAAATAATTAAACACAAACCAAAACAAGTGCATAAATGAAAATATCCTGAGGATTGAATTTCCACATTAGTACGTATACTTTCAAACATTCGAGAATCAGGGTGTTCTAAGAATTGAACCCTTTAACCCATTTGAATACCTGAAGATAAATACACACAAGTTTTCAAACACTAAAATACTCATGACACTATTACAGCCATGTGTCCATATCCAATTCATAAATGTTGTAAAAGCTAAAAGTCCAAAGCTTCCTGAAGCGGCAAAACTTCATCATTTACATAGGTGGTTCATCTTTAATTCATGCCCCTGCTAAGCACTTTTCCAAAGAAAATTAACCATTAAGAAGTGAAGACTTCATCCTCCTTTTCAGCAGGTAACAAGCACAACCTTGGGATGTATGTGATACATGTGATTCAGTCCACCAAATGTTCAGCTTTTCACATTGAACTCAGCTTCCAAGTTTCCTTAGAAGGGAGTTGGGTATCCTTGCATTCAGTGACTAAGTTGGACTTAAACCCATCCCTTGAGCAGACTTCAAAACCAAGTCTTTAGCCAAACCCTTCGTCAAGTGATCAGCTAAATTTTGTTGAGATTTAACAAACACTATAGATACCACCCCATTCATGATAAGCTCATGAATCATGCTATGCCTGAAACCTAAGTGTCTAGACTTCCCATTGTACATCTGGCTATAAGCCTTTGCCAATGTAGCAGCACTATCACAACGGATAGAAATAGGTGCTATAGGTTTAGGCCACAATGGAATCTCAAGAAGCAAGTTTTTCAACCATTCAGCTTCTTTACCAGCAGCAGCAAGAGCCACAAATTCAGATTCCATGGTTGAACTGGTAATGCAAGTTTGTTTCTTGGATGCCCAAGAAATTGCACCTCCACCAAGTAGTGTCACACCCCCAAAATCGGGTCCAGCGGAAACATACATGTAGCTGGGGTGTAACTCAATTGGTATTACAGCACAAGTACAAAATTGGTTTTCACTTCAATCATTTAGAATAAAATCGTTTAACTAAAAGTATTGAATTTACATTGTTTAAAATTAGTGCGGAAGTAGGCCCTTAAAAGTAGTTTAAAACGGTCCCCATATAAATAATCAGAGTCTTCTATGACCATGCCCTGCCCTGCCAAAACCTCCAGTAGCGTGCCATATGCTTAATACCTGAGAATACATGCTAAAGTGTCAACACGAGGTTGGTGAGTTCATAGAGTTTGTTTAACAAATAATGTCTATAGAGAAATGATCGCCCAGCAAAGGCATTGTAAATCCACTCAGTTGCAAGTCCCGCCATAAGAGACTTGTAACCTGTGTGTTTACAACCCACTGCCAAAAATGTTAAAGTCTACGTGAACAAAAGTAATACCAGTATCCAAATTCCCAGATAAATATAGCAAAATGGCTATATAACTAATTCAGTCAACGAGGTTATATAAACAATGCTGACAATGTCGTCAGATAAATAATGCTGACAATGTCGCCAGATAAATAATACTGACAATGTCGCCAGATAAATAATACTGACAATGTCGCCAGATGAACAATGCTGACAATGTCGCCAGATAAATAATAATGACAATGAGGTCATATAAAATCAGTCAAGTAGGAAAACAGCAGTATTACGTTTGACTTAGGAACAATTGGTGACCATGAGATCATATAAACAAGGATGACAAATCCCATGAAATGTAGGTAATCAAACATACCAAAGAAATACAGGTAATCAAACATACCAGAGAAATACAGGTAGTCAAACATACCAATAAAATACAGGTAATCAACCATGTAAATCGAGTAATGCGTTTAAGTAAAACGAGCATGTATTCTCCCCCAAAGAGTTTACCAAAGCAATTGAAAAAGTAGGGGCTATGACTCGCCTGGAGCGATAGCTACGATGACAAAAGTGGATACACTGAAATGAGGCACGATCTCTAACCGCAACCTAATATGAGTAATAACGATCTACTTTAGATCATGACATGATGAAGTGAATGCACATGCACATGATGCCTATACCACTCGTAACTTGGAAATAATAGTTATTGTCAAAGTATAATAGTTTCCATACTTAGGAAAATAAGTCCAAATATAGAAGTATATAACTTGTCGTAGTATATCGTATAAAAATGTTAGTATTATATTCCTCGTCTAGAAAACCTTAAAATAATGTCTAGTAGTAGCGTAATAAACCTTGAGTCATACGTACTTCATTAGTTAAAAATAAACTCCTTGAATAAGAAATCTAGAAAATATCTCATTTAGTACGTAGTTATATTATTTTCTAGTAGTGACTATATATATATGTATAGTTTTGACGATTTTAAAACGTGTATAACTTGGTCGTTTTAAGTTCATTTTTCTCGTTCTTTATATCCACGGATTCGTTTTAGTATATACTAATATATTTTTGGTAGTTCGGCTCCTCTAGGTTACGTTTAACGCATATATTTGCCCATCGAAAACTGTCAAACAGCATGCAGTTTTTCAGAAAATAGTTTTCGTCGTTAAATTTACAAAAATCATATCTCCTTCGTTATTAACTCGTTTTTATCCCCGTTTTCGGCTATAGTTTCGTATCGGAGAGTATTTTCTAAATCTTTGGTCAAAAGTTATACCCTTGCCCCTGATCTTTCCACGTTTGTCAAAAAGGGACAGCAACATTTTGAAAGTGTCAAAAATAGATTTTCCTAGTTTCTAACTTGTTCAAAACCACTTCAATCAACAATCAAAACAACTCTTGATCTACCATACACCTTCTTAGAGTGTCATGGGTTCCTAAAAATCACCCATCACAACAATCTACCAAGGATTCACCTATATAATATATCTAAGGCTTGTAAGTTATAAAAAGTATATATAGAGTGGTATAAATCAACATATGCATATATAACTTGAATAAAAGTGTATGGTCATTGAAAGATACTTGAGGAAATTGTGAAAATGAGTTTGACAACTTACTTGAAGGATTAGTGGATTAGTGGAGATGAAAAACTTGCAAAACCTTGTGTTTAAACTTCAAAACCCTAACAAGAAGTACTAAATAACCTTGATTATCACTTGATCTTGGAAAAATTGATGTTTCTTCTTGTTGTTTTTGTTTGAGCTGAACCATATAGAGAAAGAAAGGAAGAGAGAAAGTCTTGTGTTAGATCTTGAAAAATGAGGTAAAATGACTAGTTTAGGTGATATATATTATTGTGTAGACAAGATCCACAATTTGGGGAAGGATGCATAGGGGGGGGGGGGGCAATTTGGAAAAAGAGTGGAAGAAATGTGAAGACTTTTGAGATTCTGTAAGGAAAGTGAAGACTTTTGTGTAGTTTAGGTAGATATTACTTGTTTTAGGTGATACCGGGTACCGTGTTAACTAAAAATAAATGTTAAAGAGGTGAAATAAAATACGACGAAGTTGTAGGAGTTGTAAAATATTATTCCTGATGAGAATCGGGTGTCAAAATAATTATCTTGTTGAAATAACGCAAACCGACGGAGTTATAAGCTCCGACCGTAAAATGTAGCAATTGATTGGAAAACACCGGGTAAATTAATATTATAATTTTTATATTATTAAAATGAATATAAAAATATATTTTGGATCATAGTCGGGAGTGTCGGACGTATTAGTCACATTATTGGTCGTTTGTTAACGTTTATTTAGAAATAATTAAACGTAAAAGTTAATTATACGAAAAGTACTAATTTAAATATCCTACGAGTGGAATAGTATGCAAGTGCCATAATGATGATATGCAGACTATTTCTAGTCCGTATGAAATGTCTCAATGATAATGCATGAATTCGCTCCTGAACCAATACGGTTACGCGAATTTTGAATACCCGTAAACTAAGTTTACGATGAAATGAGTAATGCACATGAATAGTGTATTTCTTCCGAAAATGAATAGTGTCAAGTGAATAGTAAAATTTTTGAATGTATCTAGGAATGTCAAATTGACCTAAAAAATGATGAATAGTGATATATGAATAGTAATTGGTGAATAGTAATATGTTGAGGTTTGGAAAATGACCGGAAATTACGAGTTGTGACAGTCTTCCCCTCTAACAGGAACTTCGTCCTGAAGTTCAGTTTGTGTTGGTCTCTGAAGTGGTATTGGTGAAAAGATGCTAATATTTGAGAATTCCAGCGAACTTCCACAATAGGAATTCGACTCTGCTTCAATCGTTCGACCTAACAGTCCATGATTTCTATTGGTTCTCTTACCAGGTTTATGTTTGTCTTTGGGTTGGATTCCTTTCCAAATGGGATTATGAGTGACTAATCTGAAAGTCATTTCCTGGGATTTGAATATGTGAAACATGGTTGTGTAATCCGGCTACTTTCCAGCAAGGCTTAAGTCTAAGGGTTGCTGGCCTACTCTGTCTCAAATATTAAATGGTCCAGTGTACATCGAGTTTAACTTCCCGGATTTTTCTGAATGGTATCATGCCTTTCCTAGGCAGAACTTTCAACATAATCATGCCACGAATTTAAAATTCTAGTGGTTTACCGCTTATCGAACTTGTAATTGATTCTTGATTTGTAGGAAATTCCTGGTTATTTCATGAATGCTTACTGGACTAACGAGTTGGGCTTTTCTAAATTTCGATCCGTCCTTGGATGTTGGCACTTCGACCATAGAGTGCTTCAAATGGGGTAGTCTCTAAGCTCGTGTGGTAACTATGGTTATAAAGGGATCTGATTTATGGCAAATGGTCAGTCCAACCATTTCTAGAGTCAATCACTCATGCTCTGAGCATATCTCCCTATGTTTGAGTCGTTCTCTAATCCTGACCATTGGTCTGCAGATGATAGGTGGTGTAGTTCCAAAGGAATCTTAATGAAATCGCTAGGAGTTCGAGATGAATCAAGTTCCTCTATTAGGAGTAATTGAGATGGGTATCATGAATCTTGTTTTGAAAGGCTTACAAGGTTAGGTCCGTCAAGGGTGTTGTTGAAAATAATAGATTAGGATAAGGTTGTGATTCCTCCGCAGGAATGTCATGAATTGAGTCTTTCTCCACCTACGATGCTTAGTCTCCATTACTAAGATTTTTCCCAAGTCCTATGTCATCAAATCACAAAATCCTAAATGTATAAGTGATGTAATATAGTGATTGATTTTTAAAGTCTGTTTTGAGATTGTGTGTTTCGTTCATAAACCTTCCCTGAATAAATGAATTTACAATTTTAAGCAAAAGGCTTTCTAAGTAACATTTTTTCTTGATGTTTCAAAATTTAATAGTTATGCAAGATATGACAGTTTTCAACATAAGGTGGATAATATGGTTTACCAAAGATCGATGTTTAAAATTTCCTAACATTCAATAGTTTTGTAAAAGATTAACCAAAAGAAATTTGCTTGTCAAAATAAGTGCCTCAGAAAAGTATTTCTTGCAAGATATATGTTTTGTATAACTGTAGTTTGGAGAAAAATCCATTTAAATGTGAAAGTATTAAGAGGATAAAATAGTCGGGTAGGTATGTCTGCACAAATGCATAGGTGTCTAACATGTTTGGATAAAGTCTATTGGTGAGGACATGTTCAATTTATAGTCTCGGTTAAAAGGTTGGATTTATCTCTATGGTGTTGCTTAGTGAGCACTCGTATCGAAACTAATCCTTATAATTTAGTTAAGCCAATACTTTCCAGATGATGGAATTTTGGCGATCAGGCCAGTGATAGTGGTTCGAATGGTTTTATGATATCTTGAGATTTCTGTTGAGTTTTGAATGGTCTTAATGTTCCGAGGGATCCTCCTTATAGATGGTATGGAAAGTCTTTCCTAAGGAGGTCATTGATAATATCCACTTGTCAATATAGGGAGTAGATGAGTGGCATAGGAAACTATATAGTGTTAGCTAATTCCTTATATATATATATGGGGATGGGAAGAAGAAATGATAATGATGGTGAGAAGGGAAAAGACTGTGACAACTGCAACAAAATGAGATTGTGATAAAAGAAAGTACTGTGATGTAAGTGTATTGTGCATAAATATGAAAGTTCATAAAATAAAATGACTAGTTGACAAGCTTCCAATCGGTGGTTCACGAAGTGATGAAAAGTAGGAATGTTATGACAACGAGAGTATACACACACGTAAATGAAGCATTTGGAAAATGAGTTGAGAATTTATTCCGGACAAAATTTTATTATAACCATTCTTAGTGTTGCAAAATTCATTTCTGAGTCAGACATAGGTGGTCAGCCTATATCTCACTATCCCGGGTTGAATATAGATGACCAGTCTATATCCCACCGAGGTTCCATGAATTTTGAAATACTCAGCTCAGTTATACTAAGACTATGTCCTTCACAAATACCAAGGCGTTCTGAAAGACAAAAGCAAGTGACCAAACTCGAGGTCGAATGATGAAACTATGCATGGAAAACATAATGCGGTGACATATATGATACGTGAACATGCTTATATGAAAGACAATGATAGTAATCAACTTTAATAAGTGAATATAATATACCAGATAATGAGATACAAATCTCATCACATATGTCGACAACAAACCACAAGTGAGGCATCATCTTGGCAGGCAGGCACGTGACGGTCATAGGGTTAAGTTTTCGTAAAAGTAGCTATAGTCTAGGTTTTAAAAACACTTAGTTCGCTATAGCCAAAGCTCTGGTACCAATCTGTCACACCCCCAAAATCGGGTCCAGCGGAAGCATACATGTAGCTGGGGTGTAACTCAATTGGTATTACAGCACAAGTACAAAATTGGTTTTCACTTCAATCATTTAGAATAAAATCGTTTAACTAAAAGTATTGAATTTACATTGTTTAAAATTAGTGCGGAAGTAGGCCCTTAAAAGTAGTTTAAAACGGTCCCCATATAAATAATCAGAGTCTTCTATGACCATGCCATGCCCTGCCAAAACCTCCAGTAGCGTGCCATATGCTTAATACCTGAGAATACATGCTAAAGTGTCAACACGAGGTTGGTGAGTTCATAGAGTTTGTTTAACAAATAATGCCTATAGAGAAATGATCGCCCAGCAAAGGCATTGTAAATCCACTCAGTTGCAAGTCCCGCCATAAGAGACTTGTAACCTGTGTGTTTACAACCCACTGCCAAAAACGTTAAAGTCTACGTGAACAAAAGTAATACTAGTATCCAAATTCCCAGATAAATATAGCAAAACGGCTATATAACTAATTCAGTCAACGAGGTTATATAAACAATGCTGACAATGTCGTCAGATAAATAATGCTGACAATGTCGCCAGATAAATAATACTGACAATGTCGCCAGATGAACAATGCTGACAATGTCGCCAGATAAATAATAATGACAATGAGGTCATATAAAATCAGTCAAGTAGGAAAACAGCAGTATTACGTTTGACTTAGGAACAATTGGTGACCATGAGATCATATAAACAAGGATGACAAATCCCATGAAATGTAGGTAATCAAACATACCAAAGAAATACAGGTAATCAAACATACCAGAGAAATACAGGTAGTCAAACATACCAATAAAATACAGGTAATCAACCATGTAAAACGAGTAATGCGTTTAAGTAAAACGAGCATGTATTCTCCCCCAAAGAGTTTACCAAAACAATTGAAAAAGTAGGGGCTATGACTCACCTGGAGCGATAGCTACGATGACAAAAGTGGATACACTGAAATGAGGCACGATCTCTAACCGCAACCTAATATGAGTAATAACGATCTACTTTAGATCATGACATGATGAAGTGCACATGCACATGATGCCTATACCACTCGTAACTTGGAAATACTAGTTATTGTCAAAGTATAATAGTTTCCATACTTAGGAAAATAAGTCCAAATATAGAAGTATATAACTTGTCGTAGTATATCATATAAAAATGTTAGTGTTATATTCCTCGTCTAGAAAACCATAAAATAATGTCTAGTAGTAGCGTAATAAACCTTGAGTCGTACGTACTTCGTTAGTTAAAAATAAACTCCTTGAATAAGAAATCTAGAAAATATCTCATTTAGTACGTAGTTATATTATTTTCTAGTAGTGACTATATATATATATATAGTTTTGACGATTTTAAAACGTGTATAACTTGGTCGTTTTAAGTTCATTTTCCTCGTTCTTTATATCTACGGATTCGTTTTAGTATATACTAATATATTTTTGGTAGTTCGGCCCCTCTAGGTTACGTTTAACGCATATATTTGCCCATCGAAAACTGTCAAACAGCATGCAGTTTTTCAGAAAATAGTTTTCGTCGTTAAATTTACAAAAATCATATCTCCTTCGTTATTAACTCGTTTTTATCCCCGTTTTCGGCTATAGTTTCGTATCGGAGAGTATTTTCTAAATCTTTGGTCAAAAGTTATACCCTTGCCCCTGATCTTTCCACGTTTGTCAAAAAGGGACAGCAACATTTTGAAAGTGTCAAAAATAGATTTTCCTAGTTTCTAACTTGTTCAAAACCACTTCAATCAACAATCAAAACAACTCTTGATCTACCATACACCTTCTTAGAGTGTCATGGGTTCCTAAACATCACCCATCACAACAATCTACCAAGGATTCACCTATATAATATATCTAAGGCTTGTAAGTTATAAAAAGTATATATAGAGTGGTATAAATCAACATATGCATATATAACTTGAATAAAAGTGTATGGTCATTGAAAGATACTTGAGGAAATTGTGAAAATGAGTTTGACAACTTACTTGAAGGATTAGTGGATTAGTGGAGATGAAAAACTTGCAAAACCTTGTGTTTAAACTTCAAAACCCTAACAAGAAGTACTAAATAACCTTGATTATCACTTGATCTTGGAAAAATTGATGTTTCTTCTTGTTGTTTTTGTTTGAGCCGAACCATATAGAGAAAGAAAGGAAGAGAGAAAGTCTTGTGTTAGATCTTGAAAAATGAGGTAAAATGACTAGTTTAGGTGATATATATTATTGTGTAGACAAGATCCACAATTTGGGGAAGGATGCATAGGGGGGGGGGGGGCAATTTGGAAAAAGAGTGGAAGAAATGTGAAGACTTTTGAGATTTTGTAAGGAAAGTGAAGACTTTTGTGTAGTTTAGGTAGATATTACTTGTTTTAGGTGATACCGGGTACCGTGTTAACTAAAAATAAATGTTAAAGAGGTGAAATAAAATACGATGAAGTTGTAGGAGTTGTAAAATATTATTCCTGATGAGAATCGGGTGTCAAAATAATTATCTTGTTGAAATAACGCAAACCGACGGAGTTATAAGCTCCGACCGTAAAATGTAGCAATTGATTGGAAAACACCGGGTAAATTAATATTATAATTTTTATATTATTAAAATGAATATAAAAATATATTTTGGATCATAGTCGGGAGTGTCGGACGTATTAGTCACATTATTGGTCGTTTGTTAACGTTTATTTAGAAATAATTAAACGTAAAAGTTAATTATACGAAAAGTACTAATTTAAATATCCTACGAGTGGAATAGTATGCAAGTGCCATAATGATGATATGCAGACTATTTCTAGTCCGTATGAAATGTCTCAATGATAATGCATGAATTCGCTCCTGAACCAATACGGTTACGCGAATTTTGAATACCCGTAAACTAAGTTTACGATGAAATGAGTAATGCACATGAATAGTGTATTTCTTCCGAAAATGAATAGTGTCAAGTGAATAGTAAAATTTTTGAATGTATCTCGGAATGTCAAATTGACCTAAAAAATGATGAATAGTAAAATGATGAATAGTGATCGATGAATAGTAATTGGTGAATAGTAATATGTTGATGTTTGGAAAATGACCGGAAATTACGAGTTGTGACAAGTAGGAATACCCAGCCACTTGTAGACGAATTGTCTTCAGTGTTACTGATCCAACTTGCATCAGTGTAACCTTCCAACACTGAAGGATAACCAGTATATGAGAGACTATAATCCATAGTTCTCTTCAAATACTTAAAGACCCTCTGAATTGCTTGCCAGTGATGGGCACTAGGATTACTAGTGTACCTACTCAGTTTACCCACAGCAAAAGCAATATCAGGCCTTGTACAAGTCATGGCATACATCAAGCAGCCAATTACTCTAGAATACTCAAGTTGAGATACAGCTTTGCCTGTATTAGGCATCAACTTCTCACTTGTATCCATAGGAGTACTCACTGGAGTACAATCAAAGTAATTAAATTTCCTCAGTACCATCTCAATGTAATGAGACTGGGACATAGAAAATTTGTTACTTTCATGTTTAATCCTTATACCAAGGATAACATCAGCCTCCCCCATATCCTTCATGGAGAACCTTGATGACAAAAACTCTTTTGTAAGATCCACTTGATTTTGGTCAGTGCCAAAGATCAACATGTCATCAACATATAGACAAATGATGACTCCTTTACCAGGTTCATCAAATTTGCTATATACACATTTGTCAGCCTGATTAAGTAAATAACCACTAGACAAAACCACTTCATCAAACTTTTGATGCCATTGTTTAGGTGCCTGTTTTAGTCCATAAAGAGACTTAATCAGTTTACACACCTTGTTTTCATTGCCATGCATGATGAAGCCCTGAGGTTGGTTCATGTAAACCTCCTCATCTAAATCACCATTCAAGAAAGCTGTCTTCACGTCCATCTGATGAATAATCAGATTGTGAATTGATGCCAAAGCAATCAGCAATCTTATGGTACTAATACGTGCCACTGGAGCATAAGTATCAAAGTAGTCTATTCCTGACTTTTGTTTAAAACCTTGAATAACTAGTCTTGCCTTGAACTTTTCAACAGTTCCATCTACCTTCATTTTCTTTTTGAAAATCCATTTGCAACCCAGATGTTTGCAACCAGGAGGTAGATCAGTCAACACATAAGTGTTATTGCCCATGATGGAGTCCATCTCATCATTTATTGCTTCTTTCCAGAAAGCAACATCCTGGGACTTCATTGCTTCTTCAAATGTTTTAGGATCATCCTCAACAATGAAGCAATAAGAGTATTGGTCAGAGACCTCACTCCTTGTACCTTCAATTAAGTATAATTGAAACTCAGGTCCAAATGACTTTGGAGTCCTCACCCTATTGCTCCTTCTGAGCTCAGGTTCAGGTTATTCCACAACCTCAGCAGGAACCTCAGTAGGAACCTCGTCAGATACTTCTGACCCACCATTGTCATTGGCTCCATTTGGAATCCTTTTACTTGGTCTAGGGATAGATGAGAATCTGTTCTCATCAAAGAGTGCATCCCTTGATTCAATTATTGAGTTAATTGAAATAGATTCATTAGGTTCTATAACATAAAACCTATATGCCTTGGAATGCTCAGCATATCCAACAAAGATGCATTCAATGCCTCTTTCACCTAAAGTTTTCTGCTATGGATCAGGGAGTCTTACAACAGCCCTACAACCCCATATCCTTAGATAATTCAGGTTAGGTTTCTTTTTAGTCCAAAGTTCATAAGGGGTAACCTTGTTCCTTTTATTGGGAACCCTATTTAATAAATAGCAAGCTGTTAACATAGCTTCTCCCCAGAACCCTTGACTCAGCCCTGAATAGGACAACATGGAATTAACCATCTCCTTCAGCACTCTGTTTTTCCTTTCAGAAATACCATTTTGCTGAGGAGTATAGGGAGCAGTCATTTCATGGATTATACCAACAGACTGAAAATATAGAGTATCCATGTACTCACCTCCCCTATCAGTCCTTAATCTTTTGATCAGGGAACTTTGTTGCAATTCAACTTCAGTTTTAAATACTTTAAATTTATCTAATGCTTCATCTTTAGTATGTAACAGATAAACACAACAATACCTAGAAGCATCATCAATAAAAGTCACAAAGTATTTTTTATTCCCCAAAGAAGCAGTTTCATGTAAATCACATAGGTCACTATGAATCAATTCCAAAACTTTAGTTTCACGTTTTACTCCTTGAAATGGTTTCTTAGTTATCTTGTTCAACATACAAGTTTTACAATTTTCAGTGTTCATATCAAAAGCTGGTATTAAACCATCCTTAGACATATCTTGCATTCTTTTAAAATGTACATGGCCAAGTCTTGCATGCCATAGATTTAAATCATTAAGTTTAGAAGTAGATATAAAAGTAGAATCAATATTATCATGAACAATATTAAGTCTGAACATTTGATTACATAAATAACCAAAACCAATAAACACACAATTTTTAGATAAAACAAACTTATCAGATTCAATAACTTGTTTAAAACCACAATTATTCAAAACACTACTAGAAACCAAATTCTTTCTAATATCAGGAACATGTAAAACATTAAACAAAGAAACAATCTTTCCAGAACTAAACTTCAAATCAACACATCCTTTTCCATGCACCAGGGCAGTTGACTCATTCCCCATATGAAGAATAGAACCATCATTCATTGACTCATAAGTCTTGAACCAGTTTCTATCTTTACACACATGAATTGTTGCACCAGAGTCAACCCACCAAGCTACATCATTATCCTGCACAAAGTAAATTTCAGATATATATGTAACATAATAAATCTCAAAAGACTTATTAAATATATTCTGACCTTTCAGAGAATTGGAGTTACCATTCCCTCCACTTGTGCCTGATCCATTGGATTTGTTTCCAACTTTACCACCCTTGCAATCTTTCCTGAAGTGTCCAGGTTTCCCACACTTCCAACAAGTAAACTTAGGTTTCTTGTTATGATCATCTTTGGTGTTTTCATGATGCTTACGCTTGCCTTTGTTGTCATTGTTCCTGGAGGAGTTGTTATGCTCCACCATATTGACAACTGATGGACCAGTTGCTACTCTTTGTCTTGTCAATGTCTTATGCTTTGAGTGATTCCTCAATGCGCAAGTGACTGCCCAACTCAACAAGAGTTAACTCCTCCTTCTTTTGCTTAAGCATATGCTTGAAATCTTTCCAAGAAGGAGGCAATTTATCGATGATACAAGAGACTGAAATAGCCTCATCCATGTTCATCTTGTGTTGTGTGAATCGACCAAGTATACCAAGAAGTTCATTGTATTGTTCCATGACAGGTCTAGAATCAACCATTTTGTAATTGTTAAAATTATTTACAAGGAACTTCTTACTTAATGCATCCTCAGCCATATATTTGGCTTCCAAGGAATCCCATAGTTCTTGTGAAGATTCAACATTCTGATAAATATCAAAGAGTGAATCAGACATACCATTGAGGATTAAACCTCTGCAGATGTAGTCATCATTCTCCCACTTGCTTCTAGCCCTCATCTGTTCCATAGTAGCATCATCACCATGATCTTCTAGAATAGCAGTAGTTAGAACATACACCATGTTCGTACTAGTCAGCAAGAATTGCATCTTCTTTTGCCATCTTCTGAAATCAACACCTTCAAACTTTTCCAACTTGGCAAAGTTAGCAGCTATTTGCCTCATAGCGGTAGCCATTGATTATCTCTAATAGTTTCTATTGATTGTTGGTTTATTGGTGTTCCTGTGCAACCAGATTAGGGTTAAGATAATCAAGGAAGGTACCGGATATTCACTTGAAATCTTGGTATCACCTTCCAATAGAAACTATTCGACCCTATGCCTGGGTTACACGAATATCTCTATGGGATAAGACCAAGTGATGTTCTTGTTTTAGGCACAAACCAAGAACCAGATGCGTACTTTAGTGTTTAGGGTTTGTGTTAATCGTACTGTGTTGTTGTGTATCTCATCATGCAGATGTATGACCTCTATTTATAATAGAGAATACTCAAAACCCTAGCCCATGGAATCAAGTATAATTAACGGCCCATTAATTATATCTTAATACTTTCCATAATAGTAGGAATCTGCGGTTAAAGATGAGCAGCAGAGTAAACTGATGCTTTCAGCAGAATCATACTAGCAGCAGAATCAGCAACAGATTCAGCAGCAGAATCAGCACACTAGCAGTAGAGTCCTGCTAGCAATAGATTCAGCAGTAGAGTTCTACTAGCATAACCACAATTGAGTCAGGGGGTTCATGGACCAAATGGGTGTACACTCCGTACCTCCAAACCCATTACCAGGTGTGAACTAATTCCTCAAGTGAACTAAATTTTCCAACATTTTGAGGGTATTGGGAATGTTTGTGGTGCTTATGTTCATCCCAATTGATGAGAACAGCAGATGGGGGTTAGCTTTAGCCAGGTTAATTTATTCCCTTTGTCCCCCGAAAAAAGTTAGCTTATAAATCCAGAGTGCTACTTTTTGCATCAAAATTTAGTTAGTGCTTTTTAAAAAAGTTGCTGCACATGATGACTTTAAGTTAAATAGATTAAAAATGTTGCACCACTAGACAGAAATCTAGAGTGATCTTTCATGACCATGATGACTTTAACGGTAATCTAGTATGTTCACCATGTTACTGAACTAATACATTAGTTTCTGTCGAACATAGATCTTTTTTTTTTCTATGTAAGACGTGTGGTGGCCGTTATAAAGTGTGGCTGTACATTCGATTTAGTCCATTATATTTATTCATATGCACTAAATGACTTTGTTTGTTAAGCATTCTAAATGGTGTGATGTTGATCTATAGCTCCGAATCAAATATGATGGTTTAAATTTAAAAATGATATTCACTAATTAATAATGTCAAGATAGAATCTTGTGGACTAAAATCACTACTTTTTATATTATATTGTCATGTACTAAAAGTATCAAGATTATGACTAAATCTGTAATATGACCGGTATCATGATTATATTGTTATCAATTTCACTTTTGAGGTTCGACTGAGAGGTAGGTATCATCACTTTTGTATTTGATATATGTTTCTGATTCAAGTTCGTAATTAATAACTGCCATCGATATACATTTTCTGAACTGCTAACTGTTAAAAACTTAATTTATACACGTGACAGTTAATTTATAACATGGATTGCGTAGCATGCACTTAATATATGCCATCGATGTCAGGTACATATACAAGTACGTGGGTGGCTATTTTCCAACTACTCTATATGTTGAGGATATGAATGCTTTCAATCCTGATCAGTCTTATGGTAATTTTTGCCTTACATTCTCAATTTGGGTATATTTTGGAGCAGATCAAAATACCAGTTGAAACAAATCGCATTTTATTTAGGCAGTTCAATTCCCAATTTCTTTTTTCCATTGGGTTGAAATTTACATGAATCTATTTACTTCATGATAGAGACACAACCATAACTATCATAAGCTTAATTTAATGCAGTTTTTGGATACGAGCCCCATTCAGTTTGGCCAATTGGAGCAGGGATATTATCAGATCTTACGGGTTTTATGCCTACTGGCAAAGTCAAGATCCTTGCAAGTAGTGCTGTAATATTTACATCCCATCAACTTCCAAATTTCCGATTTTTGACCAATAAATGTTCAAATTTTGTTTTTATCAGTTGTTTTACACGCCATTCCTGAGGCATATATGGACATGGATGAGAGTGACATCAGCAACAAGGCAGAACTTTTCATCTCTTTTAAAATCCGGGTATAGTTGCATAGTAATCCCTGGTGGAGTACAAGAGGCGGTTTACATGGAGCATGATTCTGAGGTTCATTTATAGTTCAATTTGTTATGTGCAAATATTTAAGATGATCAATTATATATTCTTAAAGTTATAATTTTATATAGGTTGCTTTCTTAAAGGCGAGGAAAGGATTCATTCGCATTGCCATGGAGAATAATTCCCCTGTCGTTCCTGTTTTTGCCTTTGGTCAGGTGATTTTCTGTACATTTCACAATAAAAGTTTCAGTATTTTTTTTAAGAATAGGCATCACTATGAAGAGAATACTCACCCTCAAAATAGACCCAGCATAACCTCCTATGGCTGTGTATAGGGAGGACCAAGAAGGTTCATCTTGCACCTCTCTATTCCACCCAACATATACAGCCCACCCAGACTATATACCCTTCTAATGGCTAGCCCTACATTATGGTACATTTATCGGAATTAGACCTCCCACTGTAACAAAAAAAGTCTATCAGTTCCCTCCCAAGGCCAAACTAATAAAGCTATGCAGTTCAAGTTGAAAACTAACCATTTTATAGCCTGCAGACCTGATAAACTCCAAGTTACAGTATTTTTTTAAAGTACATTTGTTATGATAATTAACTATGAATGAAAGACGTGGTAAATGGTGCAGTCCTATGTTTATAACTAGTGGAAGGCACGCGGGAAGTTTTTCTTGAAACTCGCTCAAGCAATCAAGTTCATACCTATTGTCTTCTGGGGTACTTTATGGTATGTTCAGATTTTTAATCCATATTTACTACATTCATATAAACCACCTTATAATCAGTATTGACAGTTTTGTAGCCTGTTAAAATTTTGCAGGTCTCCAATACCCTTACGGCAACCAGTTCTTGTTGTGGTTAGAAAACCAATACATTTCAAGAAGAATTCTACACCCACAATGGAAGAGGTATTTGAGTTATTAATCTACTTTTCAGGATGATCTTGTAATTTCACTCGTCTTCTGAGTACACGCATGGTGTGGTTGTTGTAGTTGTATTTGCATGAGGTGACATTTTGATATGCTTTTACATGTTTTATAGGTTCAAGAAGTACATGGTCAGTTTGTGGAAGCACTTCAAAATTTATTCGATAGGCATAAAGCGCGAGCAGGTTATCCTGATATTGAGTTGAGAATGATGTGATGAGATTGTGAGTTTACAAGTGTAAGTTAAGAGTCCAGTTTACCAGGTAATGAATAAAGTTCTTAGATGCCAATGAAGGAAGTACATTTTGTGGAAATGCATTAAAACCCGATAAATATGTTCTTATTAACTGACTGTTTGGCTATTGGACCACTCAATATGCATAATGTTGGTTGGTATTGCCCAAAACAGGGTGAAGATAATCAATAGCCTAACTACGTACCAAATTAATGGTTACCGGATATCACTTGGAATCGTGTTATCACTTTCCAAAGTAAACTATTCGAACCTAATGCCTCGGTATCACGAATATCTACTTGGGATAAGACCAAATGTTTGTTATTGAATTAGGCACGAATCAATAACCCTTGGCGTTTAAGTGTTATGTGTTTTCTGTCTATTCTATACATGCAGATGTGTTTGATCTCCTATTTATAGGTAAGATCACTCAACCCTAGTCAATGAAATTAAGAGTGATTAACGGCCCATTAATCCCACTTAATTTGCCTCTATAATAATAGGTAATAGTGGTTACACGACCAATTAAACGTGGTCATTAATGCAGTTATAACTGCCACTTGAATAGGTCAAAACTGTTACAAGTTAGTTATGATTCAGTCTAGTGAGTTATACTCACTGATGAGCTAGTCCCTGAAAGGGTTGCTCCCTGAGTGTGGTCACTGAGAGGTTCCTTTACTGATGACATGAACTCTCTGATGACACTACTCCCTGATGAGATCCATCAACTTATTACTCATAGAGTACTAAGCCAAACTCACCAGCCTATGAATACCATTCAGTCCAGAGTGTCACTCACTGAAATTCATCATACACTGAATAACACTTTACCACTATCTGAGACAGGGTGTTCAGGGACCTTATGGGTGTACACTCCGTACCTCCTGACCCAATACCGGTGTGAATTGATCCCTCAAGTGCACTAAATTTTCCAACAATACTCCCCAAATTTAGTTCACTTCCTTTGCATGAAAATTTTAACATTAAACAAAACATATGCATAAACGAAATTATCCTGAGGATTGAATTTCCATCTTAGTACATTACACGTTCAAATATTCAAGAATCAGGGTGTTCTAAGAATTGAACCCTTCAACCCCTTTGAATACCTGAAGATAAATTACACATACATTTTCAAACACATAAACGCTCCTCACACTATACAAGCCATGTGTCCATATCCAATTCATAAATGTTGTAAGAGCCAAAAGTCCAAAGCTCCCAGAAGCGGCAAAACTTCAACATTTACATAGGTGGTTCCTCTTTGTTCATGCTCCTGCCAAGCACTTTTTCAAATAAATTAACCATTAAGAAGTGAAGACTTGATCCTCCTTTCCAACAGGTTCTGAGCACAACCTTGGGATGATTTGTAAAACATGTGCTCCAGTACACTGAATGTTCAGCTTTCCACATTGAACTCATCTCCCAAGTTTCCTCAGGAGGGAGTTGGGTGTCTTAGCATTTAGTGACTAAGTTGGACTTTAAACACATCCCTTTAGCAGACTTTATAACCAAGTCTCTAGCCAAACCCTTCGTCAAGTGATCAACCAAATTTTGTTGAGATCTAACAAACTCTATAGATACCACCCCATTCATGATAAGCTCACGAATCATGCTATGTGTAACAATTCGCAATTTCAGGTTAACTTTTATTCCCGAAAATTTCACTATTCACTTTTTACTATTCACTTTTACTATTCACTTTTTACTATTCACTTTCACTATTCATCTCAGAAATTTTTATTTTATATTCTCGTAAGTTAAACTATTTTAATGATAATCCGAGAGTTTGACGCTCGTCGGATCATTTCTGCAAAAATCACAAAGCCGTGTCCGAGATTTACTTTTAGGTTTAAACGTCCTTCTAGCATCCCGATATGTCCATAAAACATTATAAACAATAGAAATATGATTTTCTCTCATTTTAGGACAATTCCAAAAGTTTCGGAATTTTACGTTTTTCAGTTCAGCGTTTTACGCGAATTGCGCGTTTTAGACCCGTGTTTCCAGTTTTTAGCAGGGTTTTCGCACCCGATAGAACCTACCACTCATTTTATATTTTATTATGGACTATATTGACATGTTTAACCATATTTATAAGTTTCATATTTTTAGGATACCCGGTTTTACGTTTCGTGGCCTAAAAACTTACGGTTAGCAATTTACGGAGTCAAAACTAGCTACATACTTAGGATATTATCATCCAAAGACCATGACTACTCATCTAGTCACCCTTATCATGTATAAACCGACTTAGGGGGGTAGGAGTCACCATTTTGTGGCTTGATCTTGACCATTGATCTCTAGGATGTTTACAAGTGTCTAAACTAACCATGGTTTAATTCTAACCCAATATATGGTTAACTATTTTTCTCATCCTATAAATAGCCAACTAATAACACATATAAAACTTGCACCACACCTTCTTATAACCTTCAAGTCCTAAAACCTAAGGCACTTCTCTTATATTTTGTAAGAAAGTTAACTAGTTTTTGAAAGAAAACTAGTGTTTGATCTTCAATCTTGGAAATTTTCTAAGAAAAGTTGTTATAACTTTAAAGTCTCCAAAAAGACGTCGTTATAATCTTCAAATAGCTTTGGACTTCAAGAAGGCGTCGTTATAATCTTCAAATAACCTCGGTTTATCATAGATTGCAAAGGGTGAAGCTTAAGTCTATCAAAGTCCGTACCTTACTAGTTACTTACCTTTCTTAAGAGAAAGCCAAAAGTTGTAAGCAAACCCTAACATACTCCTTGCTTAATTATCATTTTCATGCTCTTTGTGTTCCTTTCATGCTATATATGTTCTTGTTATTGTGTTCATGATGTTTAAAAATGGATAAAACAAGTATTGGTATACATATGTTAACTTATGACAAGTAAACAAGCAAACTAGTGATTTTTATGGAAAACCACGACCACAATAGTATAACTTTGATATTTGACACTTACTTACTGTTAAAGAGGACTTAACAAGGAAAACATAGCAATTTGAATCACCCAAAACGAGTACACGAGTCAAAAGTTATGACCATTTGAAGTTAGCGAAACCAAAACGGCAAATCTGCCTAAATAGCATTCTGATCAAATTATGATTTTGAAAGTCCCACTTCTGGTCCGATTCATCAAAAAGTTAAAACACAAAAGTTGTCCGGAACGACGTTTTCGTTCAGGAATAAAGAAGCTCGAGCCCTGAAAATGCTTTCTGAGTGATAAATTTCTTCAAATTCTTAACAGCCCATTTTTAGACCAAAGTTACTATATAATGATTATATTTAGATGAGACCAAGAGGTCTAAATGACCTAAAGCCAAGACCACAACCATGGCTAAAGCCAAGGTTGAGTCTCAAGACCATGGTAACAATGACCAAGGTCACGGCAAAGCCACGGCTAAAGACCATATAACTATTAAAGATCAAAGCTTATATATATATGTTATCGAATACTACAATAGTAGGGAGCCTCATGTGAGGAGTTCATTGAGTAAGCCGTCGAGACGAGTTGTGGATTTACGAGTTAAAGTGTCCTGGCTCCTCGAACGTTTACTCCATGACTTCTGAATTATGTCGGCCCGAACGGTAGTAAGAGATTTACAACCTATACATGTTTCATAGACCACTTATATTCAAAGACTTACACTATATACTAAGTACTACATCATGAACATTATGCAAGACATATATAGGCAATTCGTCGTATTCTTAGACGTTACTCCAAACCTAAGTCGCAACATTCTATTATAGGCTGCTCTTAGAGACTTTCGCGATTCGACTACTACTTTCATTACTCATTTCATAGACTTAAGGTGAGTCATAGCCCCTACTCTTTTCGTACTTGTTTTAAACTCTTGGGGGGGATACATGCTCAACTACTTGCTTACTTGTACAAATACTCAAAACGTCTATACTTGACTGTGTTATACTTGATTGCTTACATACATGACTGCGTTATACTTAATTGCGTTATTCTATTTATTGACTAGTAGTTGTCTTTGGGAATTGACTCCCAGTTGTCTTTGGGAAGTGGCTCCCAGTTGTCTTTGGGAATTGACTCCCAGTTGTCTTTGATACATCCTAACATTTGCGAATGTTGGATACATCATAAAAGTGAGGTCTTCGGAGATGAAGTAGAGACTCACTTCTAATTGCTTAATTGTCTTGATGAACTTATACATGTCTTTATTATACTATATTGTAGCAGTGGGTTGTGAACACACAGGTTACAAGTCTCTTATGGCGGGACTTGTAACTGAGTGGATTCACGATGCCTTTGCTGTGTGAACATTCTTTTAAGGCTTTTCAACTATTTTAAGACAAACTCTATGAACTCACCAACCATTGTGTTGACACTTTAGCATGTTTATCTCAGGTTAGTAAGGCGATAGCTAGTGCATGGAACTTAGAGTCAAGCTGCATATTCTGAAGACTTACGCTTTTATCATTTACCATTCAACATTTTGTATACATTTATGTATCATACTTTGGAATCTCAAGTTTGTGACTTTGAATTCTTTAATCGAATGGTAACTTTTCAAAACGTCTCATTTAGAGTTTGTTTTCTATAACTTGTACTTTGTATTATGAAGTAGCACCCCTATGACACAGTCTTCCGCTGCGGTATTTTGGGGGTGTTACAGATTGGTACCAGAGCCTTGGTTATAGAGAACTAGGTTGCATTTAGTGCCTAGGCTATAACTGCTATATACGTTGGGACCTTCCTCTTTATTTTCCTTACACACAATACATACACATGTGCTTTTTGGTTAGACGTTTGCTTAGTTCCACGCTGTTAGATGACGTGACTTTAGTATTATAAGGAGCCCCAGAGATTAGCCGAGTCATTAGAAACATGGAGCTCAGTAATAACTAATTAGGTAACTTGATCTTGTGACAGTTCTTGTTTGATTAGACACAAGATTTGAGTTAAATAATATTATTGCTTAGCTTTAGGGATTTGATGGCTTGATTATCTTACTATCGGCCTCCGAAGGCGGATTTTGTGTCGGAAATTCTTAAGTAGGATGATTTAGAATCTCCTTATTTAAATGGATTGGGACGCCTCTTCAGTTAAATAAAGAAATTGTAAATCACCGAACCATAAGTTTATGAGACCTTACTTACATAAATTTGGACGCTTCTTTATGTAAGTAATGTGTTATAAATAAGTGGGCTTATTTACATCCGATACAACTCCTTAACCAGAATCTTAGACGAATCAGAGTAAACACGACTATTTTAGAGATCCCGAATTCTCTTAGACACACTGTAAGTAGTTAACATCAACTGAACTTCGGGACGAAGTTCTCCTTAAGGGGTAGAGACTGTAACAATTCGCAATTTCAGGTTAACTTTTATTCCCGAAAATTTCACTATTCACTTTTTACTATTCACTTTTACTATTCACTTTTTACTATTCACTTTTCACTATTCATCTCAGAAATTTTTATTTTATATTCTCGTAAGTTAAACTATTTTAATGATAATCCGAGAGTTTGACGCTCGTCGGATCATTTCTGCAAAAATCACAAAGCCGTGTCCGAGATTTACTTTTAGGTTTAAACGTCCTTCTAGCATCCCGATATGTCCATAAAACATTATAAACAATAGAAATATGATTTTCTCTCATTTTAGGACAATTCCAAAAGTTTCGGAATTTTACGTTTTTCAGTTCAGCGTTTTACGCGAATTGCGCGTTTTAGACCCGTGTTTCCAGTTTTTAGCAGGGTTTTCGCACCCGATAGAACCTACCACTCATTTTATATTTTATTATGGACTATATTGACATGTTTAACCATATTTATAAGTTTCATATTTTTAGGATACCCGGTTTTACGTTTCGTGGCCTAAAAACTTACGGTTAGCAATTTACGGAGTCAAAACTAGCTACATACTTAGGATATTATCATCCAAAGACCATGAATACTCATCTAGTCACCCTTATCATGTATAAACCGACTTAGGGGGGTAGGAGTCACCATTTTGTGGCTTGATCTTGACCATTGATCTCTAGGATGTTTACAAGTGTCTAAACTAACCATGGTTTAATTCTAACCCAATATATGGTTAACTATTTTTCTCATCCTATAAATAGCCAACTAATAACACATATAAAACTTGCACCACACCTTCTTATAACCTTCAAGTCCTAAAACCTAAGGCACTTCTCTTATATTTTGTAAGAAAGTTAACTAGTTTTTGAAAGAAAACTAGTGTTTGATCTTCAATCTTGGAAATTTTCTAAGAAAAGTTGTTATAACTTTAAAGTCTCCAAAAAGACGTCGTTATAATCTTCAAATAGCTTTGGACTTCAAGAAGGCGTCGTTATAATCTTCAAATAACCTCGGTTTATCATAGATTGCAAAGGGTGAAGCTTAAGTCTATCAAAGTCCGTACCTTACTAGTTACTTACCTTTCTTAAGAGAAAGCCAAAAGTTGTAAGCAAACCCTAACATACTCCTTGCTTAATTATCATTTTCATGCTCTTTGTGTTCCTTTCATGCTATATATGTTCTTGTTATTGTGTTCATGATGTTTAAAAATGGATAAAACAAGTATTGGTATACATATGTTAACTTATGACAAGTAAACAAGCAAACTAGTGATTTTTATGGAAAACCACGACCACAATAGTATAACTTTGATATTTGACACTTACTTACTGTTAAAGAGGACTTAACAAGGAAAACATAGCAATTTGAATCACCCAAAACGAGTACACGAGTCAAAAGTTATGACCATTTGAAGTTAGCGAAACCAAAACGGCAAATCTGCCTAAATAGCATTCTGATCAAATTATGATTTTGAAAGTCCCACTTCTGTTCCGATTCATCAAAAAGTTAAAACACAAAAGTTGTCCGGAACGACGTTTTCGTTCAGGAATAAAGAAGCTCGAGCCCTGAAAATGCTTTCTGAGTGATAAATTTCTTCAAATTCTTAACAGCCCATTTTTAGACCAAAGTTACTATATAATGATTATATTTAGATGAGACCAAGAGGTCTAAATGACCTAAAGCCAAGACCACAACCATGGCTAAAGCCAAGGTTGAGTCTCAAGACCATGGTAACAATGACCAAGGTCACGGCAAAGCCACGGCTAAAGACCATATAACTATTAAAGATCAAAGCTTATATATATATGTTATCGAATACTACAATAGTAGGGAGCCTCATGTGAGGAGTTCATTGAGTAAGCCGTCGAGACGAGTTGTGGATTTACGAGTTAAAGTGTCCTGGCTCCTCGAACGTTTACTCCATGACTTCTGAATTATGTCGGCCCGAACGGTAGTAAGAGATTTACAACCTATACATGTTTCATAGACCACTTATATTCAAAGACTTACACTATATACTAAGTACTACATCATGAACATTATGCAAGACATATATAGGCAATTCGTCGTATTCTTAGACGTTACTCCAAACCTAAGTCGCAACATTCTATTATAGGCTGCTCTTAGAGACTTTCGCGATTCGACTACTACTTTCATTACTCATTTCATAGACTTAAGGTGAGTCATAGCCCCTACTCTTTTCGTACTTGTTTTAAACTCTTGGGGGGGATACATGCTCAACTACTTGCTTACTTGTACAAATACTCAAAACGTCTATACTTGACTGTGTTATACTTGATTGCTTACATACATGACTGCGTTATACTTAATTGCGTTATTCTATTTATTGACTAGTAGTTGTCTTTGGGAATTGACTCCCAGTTGTCTTTGGGAAGTGGCTCCCAGTTGTCTTTGGGAATTGACTCCCAGTTGTCTTTGATACATCCTAACATTTGCGAATGTTGGATACATCATAAAAGTGAGGTCTTCGGAGATGAAGTAGAGACTCACTTCTAATTGCTTAATTGTCTTGATGAACTTATACATGTCTTTATTATACTATATTGTAGCAGTGGGTTGTGAACACACAGGTTACAAGTCTCTTATGGCGGGACTTGTAACTGAGTGGATTCACGATGCCTTTGCTGTGTGAACATTCTTTTAAGGCTTTTCAACTATTTTAAGACAAACTCTATGAACTCACCAACCATTGTGTTGACACTTTAGCATGTTTATCTCAGGTTAGTAAGGCGATAGCTAGTGCATGGAACTTAGAGTCAAGCTGCATATTCTGAAGACTTACGCTTTTATCATTTACCATTCAACATTTTGTATACATTTATGTATCATACTTTGGAATCTCAAGTTTGTGACTTTGAATTCTTTAATCGAATGGTAACTTTTCAAAACGTCTCATTTAGAGTTCGTTTTCTATAACTTGTACTTTGTATTATGAAGTAGCACCCCTATGACACAGTCTTCCGCTGCGGTATTTTGGGGGTTTTACACTATGCCTGCCACCTAAGTGTCTAGACTTCCCATTGTACATCTGGCTATAAGCCTTTGCCAATGTAGCAGCACTATCACAACGGATAGAAATAGGTGCTATAGGTTTAGGCCATAATGGAATCTCAAGAAGCAAGTTTCTCAACCATTCAGCTTCTTTACCAGCAGCTGCTAAGGCCACAAATTCAGATTCCATTGTTGAACTGGTGATACAAGTTTGCTTCTTGGATGCCTAAGAAATTGCACCTCCTCCAAGTAGGAATACCCAACCACTGGTAGACAAATTGTCTTCAGTGTTACTGATCCAACTTGCATTAGTGTATCCTTCCAACATTGACGGATAACCAGTATATGAGAGACTATAATCCATAGTTCCTTTCAAATACTTCAGTACCCTCTGAATTGCTTGCCAGTGCTGAGTACTAGGATCACTAGTATACCTACTTAGTTTTCCCACTGCAAAAAGTAATATCAGGCCTTGTACATGTCATGACGTACATCAGGCAGCCAATCACCCTAGAATACTCAAGTTGAGATACAGTTTTGCCAGTATTAGGCATCAGCTTCTCAATTGTATCCATAGGAGTACTCACAGGAGTACAATCAGAGTGGTTGAATTTCCTCAGTACCTTCTCAATATAATGAGACTGAGTGATAGAAATTCCCTTACTCTCATGTTTGATCCTTATTCCAAGGATAACATCAGCCTCCCCCATGTCTTTCATGGAGAACCTTGATGACAAAAATTCCTTTGTCAGGTAACCTTGATTTTGGTCAGTGCCAAAGATCAACATGTCATCAACATATTGGCAAATAATGACTCCTTTACCAGATTCATCAGATTTGCTATATACACATTTGTCAGATTGGTTAAGTAAGTAACCATTAGACAAATCCACTTCATTAAATTTTTGATGCCATTGCTTAGGTGCCTATTTCAGTCCATACAAGGACTTAATCAGCTTACACACCTTGTTTTCATTGCCAGGCATGATGAAGCCCTGAGGTTGGTTCATGTAAACCTCCTCATCCAATTCACCATTCAAGAAAGCTGTCTTCACATCCATTTGATGAATAATCAAATTGGGAATAGATGCCAAAGCAATCAACAATCATATAGTACTGATACGAGCCACAGGGGCATAAGTATCAAAATAGTCTGTCCCTGACTTTTGTTTAAAGACTTGAATGACTAGTCTAGCCTTGAACTTTTCAATAGTTCCATCTACCTTCATTTTCCTTTTGAAAATCCACTTGCAACCCAAAGGTTTGCAGCCTGGTGGTAGATCAGTCAACACCCAAGTGTTATTTCCCATGATGGAATCTATCTCATCATTAATTGCTTCTTTCCAGAAAGCAACATCCTGAGACTTCATTGTTTCTTTAAATGTTTTGGGATCATCCTCAACAATGAAGCAATAGGAGTATTGGTCAGAGACCTCATCCTTTGTACCTTCAATTAAGTATAATTGAAACTCAGGTCCAAATGACTTTGCAGTCCTGACCCTTTTTCTCTTTCTGAACTCAGTTTCAGGTTGTTGAACCACAACCTCATCAGTGACCTTATCAGGGACCTCTGATACACCAATGTCATCAGTTCCATTTGGAATCCTGTGACTTGGTCTAGGGACTGATGAGAATCTATTCTCATCAAATAGTGCATCCTTTGATTCAATTATTGAGTTAATTGAAACACATTCATTAGGTTCAATAACATAGAACCTATAAGCCTTGGAATGCTCAGCATATCCAGCAAAGATGCATTCAATGCCTCTTTCACCCAAAGTTTTCAGCTTTGGATCAGGGAGCCTGACAACTGCCCTACAACCCCATACCCTGAGATAGTTCAGGTTGGGTTTCTTTTTATTCCAGAGTTCATAAGGGGTAATCTTGTTCCTTTTGTTAGGAACCCTATTTAATAAATAGCAAGCTGTTAGCATAGCTTCACCCCAGAACCCTTGGCTCGGTCCTGAATAGGACAACATGGAATTAACCATCTCCTTCATTACCCTGTTTTTCCTTTCAGAGATACCATTTTGTTGAGGAGTATAGGGAGCAGTCGTTTCATGGATTATACCAACAGAATGAAAATGCAAAGGATCCATGTATTCACTTCCCCTATCAGTCCTGAATCTTTTGATCAGGGACCCAAGTTGCAATTCAACTTCAGTTTTAAATACTTTGAATTTATCTAATGTTTCATCCTTGGTATGTAACAGATAGACATAACAAAACCTAGAAGCATCATCAATAAATGTCACAAAGTACTTCTTATTCCCCAAAGAAGGAGTGGCATGCAAATCACACAGGTCACTGTGTATTAGCTCCAAGAGCTCAGTCTCACGTTTTACACCTTGAAAAGGTTTCTTAGTTATTTTGGTCAACATGCATGTTTTACACTTTTTAGTGTCCATGTCAAAAGCTGGGATTAACCCATCCTTATACATATCTTGCATCCTTTTATAGTGTACATGGCCAAGTCTATCATGCCAAAGGGTAGAGTCATTCAGTTTAGACGTTAATATAAAGGCTGAATTAACAATATCACTGACAATATTAAGCCCGAACATTTGATAACACAAATAACCAAAACCAATAAACACACCATGTTTAGACAAGATAAATTTATCAGATTCAATAACTTGTTTATATCCATGATTATTCAAAACACTACTTGAAACCAAGTTCTTGCTTATATCAGGAACATGAATAACATTAAACAAAGTTACAATCTTTCCTGAACTAAAACTAAGATCTACACAACCACAACCATGCACCAGGGCTATTGACTCATTTCCCATGTGAAGAATAGAACCATCATTCAGTGACTCGTAAGTCTTGAACCATCTTCTATCTTTGCACACATGAACAATAGCTCCAGAGTCAACCCACCACGCAACATCATCATCCTGCACATAGTTAGATTCAGATACATATGTAACATAATAAACCTGAAAAGATTTATTAAACATATTCTGACCTTTCAGTGAGTTGGAAGAACTACCACTCCCTGAACCACTAGTGCCTGAACCATTGGCTTTACCACCAACCTTAACACCTTTGCAATCCCTTTTAATGTGACTAGATTTGTCACATTTCCAACAAGTAGGTGTTGCCTTCTTGTTAGGATCAGCCCTTGTGTTATCATGATGTTTACGTTTGCCCTTATTGTCATTGTACCTGGTGGAATTGTTATGTTCCACCATATTGACAAAAAATGCACCAGTAGCATTGCTACTCTTTGGTTTGTCATTATCCTGTGCCCTGAGAGATTCCTCAATACGCAAATGACTACCCAACTGAACAAGAGTCAGTTCTTCCTTCTTATGTTTCAAGGCATGCTTGAAATCTTTCCAATAAGGAGGTAATTTTTCAATGATACACGAGACTGAAATAGCCTCATCCATATTCATTTTTTGTTGTGTAAACCTTCCAAGTATTCCAAGAAGTTCATTGTATTGTTCCATAACTGCTCTTGAATCAGTCATTTTGTAATTTGTGAAATTACTTACAAGAAACTTCTTACTTGAAGCATCCTCAGTCATATATTTGGCATCCAAGGAATCACATAGTTCTTTGGAAGATTCTACATTCTGATAAATATCAAAGAGAGAATCAGACATACCATTGAGGATTAAACCTCTGCATATATAATCATCATTCTCCCATTTGCTTCTTTTCCTTATCTATTCCACAGTTGCATCATCCCCATGATCTTCAGGAATAGCAGTGCTTAGAACATACACCACACTCATGCTTGAAAGCAAAAAGTGCATCTTCTTCTGCCACCTCCTAAAGTCCACCCCTTCAAATTTATCAAGCTTGGCAAAGTTTGAAGACATGTGTTTCATAGCAACAGCCACCATTGATTATCACAAAATAGTTTACTTTGATTGTTGGTTGGTATTGCCAGAACAGGGTGAAGATAATCAATAGCCTAACTACGTACCAAATTAACGGTTACCGAATATCACTTGGAATCGTGTTCTTACTTTCCAAAGTAAACTATTTGACCCTAATGCCTGGGTATCACAAATATCTACTTGGGATAAGACCAAATGTTTGTTATTGAATTAGGCACAAATCAATAACCCTTTGCGTTTAAGTGTTATGTGTTTTCTGTCTATTCTATTCATGCAGATGTGTTTGATCTCCTATTTATAGGTAAGATCACTCAACCCTAGTCAATGGAATTAAGAGTGATTAACGGCCCATTAATTCCACTTAATTTGCCTCCATAATAATTGGTAATAGTGGTTACACGACCAATTAAACGTGGTCATTAATGCAGTTATAACTGCCACTTGAATAGTTCAAAACCGTTACAAGTTAGTTATGATTCAGTCTAGTGAGTTATACTCACTGATGAGCTAGTCCCTGAAAGGGTTGCTCCGTGAGTGTGGTCACTGAGAGGTTCCTTTACTGATGACATGAACTCGCTGATGACACTACTCGCTGATGAGATCCATCAACTTATTACTCATAGAGTACTAAGCCAAACTCGCCAGCCTATGAATACCAGTGTCACTCACTTGAAATTCATCATACACTGAATAACACTTTACCACTATCTGAGACAGGGTGTTCAGGGACTTTATGGGTGTACACTCCGTACCTCCTGACCTAATACCGGTGTGAACTGATCCCTCAAGTGCACTAAATTTTCCAACATATAATAAAATACTTGGATAAACCTTCTTAAACTACGGTGTGAATATATGTTCTTAGGCTTTTTTATTTTAAAATAGTAATGATTCCCTATATGAAATCAACCTGATGTTGTGTTCAACGTAATAATTTTGGCCGGTGTCAGAGTTCAGTTAGAATTGTTAGGAGGGAAAGTATTGGATTGCAGCACATCAACCACTGCTATCTTTTGCTTCATGACCTACGTAACTGATACGCATTCCCTCCTCCCTTTGATCACTTTCGTGTTACATTACTGATTCTGCCTCAAAACAAGTCAAATGTCAAAACTGTTCGTAAAATACTTGAAACGACAAATATCTATGTACATTTAATTTGAAAAAAATTTAAACAACGACCCACATAAAGAAGGTCGACCAAAGGGTAAGCGCGACAGATGCCAAACCATAAGTCCACAACATGATCACTGAACATTCACTTTCACCAACACCAAATAACTGTGTTATAGTACCTGCCATATTAACACATTTTACAAATCTGTCAGATTTTGATAAGCATGTATAGAAACTATAATTAACATCCAGAGCTCATACTAGTGTTCGTGGCTGGTGGGACTGCAAACTGTAGCAAAAGAACAAAAACATAGAGAGGATCTGCTTGTACTAAGCCCAGATAAATCGCTCCTTTGACCAATAAAATGCCAAAAAGTGGCAAGAAAACATACTTAGTGTTCATGGCTGGTGGGACTGCAAACTGTAGCAAAAGAACAAAAACATAGAGAGGATCTGCTTGTACTAAGCCCAGATAAATCGCTCCTTTGACCAATAAAATGCCAAAAGGTGGCAAGAAAACATACTTAACTGCCACTATGCCAAAAACAAGTCGTAACAAGATACCAGGCCCTTGGAGACCTGTAAAATCATACTATCTAGTAAGAGCAAGAAATTAAGCGAATGTGTGAATGTAAAGGTACGGTATGATCGAGTTTACCTCTTAAGAGGTTTCCACCCACAATCAATGTAACATTCGGAATAGCTGTGTCCCTTAGAAAACAAAGAGTAGTGTTGTCCATTACTTATTTACTTAACAATGTTTTCATTAAACAATGATCTAGATGTGGTAAAAAAGCATTCATTACTATGGTTGCAGAATCTTGAATCTCACGAAGTGGAGCTGTGGTGCCTATTAGAAGTCTTCGCATTGGTGAGGTTGTTCCGATCACGAACCCTAAAATCTTAGAGAGTTCATTATGTGCACATAAATTAATGATTGATGGTATATAACTTAAAAGAGTTTGAAAAAATATACTGCTCCAATGGTTGATGGTGCGAACACTCAAGTTAATATGTTTTGAAAAGTTCTCCAAGTTTTGCTTCAACGCATATAACATCACCTAATGCAAATTAAATTTACTTTTAATGTCAAATGTATTAGTAAATAAATTCGATTGAGACTCCAAGTTCCAAAAGCGAAAAGCAACCTTCACTTTTCCTCTTATGTTAGTGGAAGAGGGAGATGAAGGAAGCAAACTGCAGGTCAAATCATCTTGCCTGGTTCCTATTTCCTTACAACCAATATCTTGGGATTGACCTGAGTAAACCCGTACTAGGTTGTAAACGTATAACCACAAATATACAGCTCCAATCTGATGAATATTTAATTAGGACCGATCGACAGGGTAGTTCAAAACAACTAGCATTTTGTGTAGTAAGTAATCTAAAAAACGTACTGCCAAAGACAGTGAAGCATAAGCTATTTCGTATCAGAACAAGCATCAGGATCTCCAAAGGGACTGGCTTTTTCTTTGCATACAGCTGGTAGTATTATCAAAAGTATGTTTCCCATGTTACCTGTCATTCACAAGTGACAATCAAAATCTGGTAATAATGTTGTTTTTATGCATTATGGTTGAGTTAGTTACCTGCTGCACATGAACCAAGGATGAGGCATATTAGACAGGTTTTGGGAGGATTTCCAGGATCGAAATGATCTTAACAACACATGATAATCATCATATAAAAATAAGAATTGATAAAGATGAAACAAGGAAGATTTGGTGAACCCTTTATATTGATATAAATGAATCTGAAAGAGTTACAATGAATGTTACAGAATCTACACTATATATAAGATATGAATCGGTGTGTAGAAGGGTTGTGTTGGTTCGAATGAATCAACAGGTATGATGGTTTGTTTAAACCATTATGTCCCTTCATTGTATAACCGAATTTAATTGCCATATTTGACAGGTCATCAATCCTATTCCTTCAACCTTATTGGTCGAATATGAGTCTGCTATGTTTCTGTGATGTTTGGTGCGGATTGCAGTCCAATGAAAACATGCAGCCTTGAAAAAACAAAGTTAATAGATTATGTTTTCCAACATATTGCCCCCTAATCTATTAATCTTTGTTCTCTTCAATCTCCTTGTTCCTTGATGCCTTCCTTCAATCTTGATATCTTCAGTTCATAGTTTGCTTGATACTTGTTATTAAAGATCTTAAAATAAAATAAAAAATGCTCAATCTGAGGACTGTTCTTCTCAATGGGTTTGATCACTTGATCTTATCGGCCTTTACGGAAAATCCCTTGCCTTGTGAAACAAGTCCTTCTGTTCCAAAGTGTGATACCCTAGTAGTGCTATAGTAGCAATTGAAGTCGTCCAAAATATTTATTGTAGCATGTAGATCTTCTGCCATATTCTTGACAGGCCAAGTATCTCTTATATCTTCATGGCTTTTGTTGGTTTGATGCAAAAGGAAGAACCAACAAGCCTCTTCAAATGGCCTCCATTATTTCCATGGCTGCCTGGCATTCTTAAAAGCATCTCTGATCGAATGAATGATGATTGTAAAGAATGATTTGATGTTGTTAGATCCCTTGAAGCTCTGATGCCAATTATTAGACAGGTTTTGGGAGGATTTCCAGGATCGAAATGATCTTAACAACACATGATAATCATCATATAAAATTAAGAATTGATAAAGATGAAACAAGGAAAATTTGGTGAACCCTTTATGTTGATATAAATGAATCTGAAAGAGTTACAATGAATGTTACAGAATCTACACTATATATAAGATATGAATCGGTGTGTAGAAGGGTTGTGTTGGTTCGAATGAATCAACAGGTATGATGGTTTGTTTAAACCATTATGTCCCCTCATTGTATAACCGAATTTAACTGCCATATTTGACAGGTCATCAATCCTATTCCTTCAACCTTATTGGTCGAATATGAGTTTGCTATGTTTCTGTGTTTGGTGCGGATTGCAGTCCAATGAAAACATGCAGCCTTGAAAAAACAAAGTTAATAGATTATGTTTTCCAACAAGGCCCTTTAGATGTCGAGTTGGTTTAGCGATAATCATAAGCACCCATCCAAGTGCTGACCCGATGATGAATGTTGAAAGAATATTAACAGGCATAAACCACCTACAGTTAATTTGCAACCACTGATATTGTATCTAAAGCAATGAATATAATCAAAACTGGATTAAGAACCAACGGAATAAAACTAACATTGAAATCATGCTTTCATAAGTGATTGTACTAGCGAGATTGCTGCCTACAAGTGCTGGATTGAAGATGAAAAACACAATCAGTTCACAATGGACAGAGCTTTGTAAGACGCATGGTTAAATTATAAGATTAGATCTTAGATCAAATTAGCAGTTCTCTTAAATTATCAAAGATCCACAATATCCAAATAGATTACTATATATGGCAATCCACAAGATGACATATCAAATAGAGTAGCATGAAATCACTTGTAGAGTGCAAGAAGGCTATCTATTGTTGTCCCTAGTGTGGAAAACTAGAAGGGGGGGTTGAATAGTTTTACGTCTTTTTCGTTTTGCTTATTTTATAAAAGATAGTTTCTAAGATAAAACTTTCAAATCACTTTAATACATAAATATATATACTAGTTAATTTATGATTTTGTATAAATACTACTTATGTATAATGTACAATTTCAAAACACTTAACTACAAAAGTATAAATACAAGATTTATTAAAGGTTTTATATATACAATGCTTATGTATAATGTTTGAAAAGAATATACAATTTCATATATTTTATGTAAGCATATATATGTGTAGTAGTGTATAGATATAATTATATGTACTAGGTTGGTTTTTGTAAGATTAGTTTTATGAATGAATTTTAGTTTGATCTTTATGTGAAATCAACATATGCACAATACTATCAATTATGACTATGTGTGAAATGCAAGTAAGTAATAAATCAAAGAGTGAGAGATGGAAAGATCAAACCGAGACACAAAGGATTTATAGTGGTTCGGCTACAAGGACACCTTCCTTGCCCTACTCCACTCCCCGAGTCACCTACTCGAGAGTTTTCTTCACTAGATCAAAAACCTCCTTTATGGCGGAGAAAACCGTACACACCAAATAACACATCACAAGAATATCACACCACAATCACAACTTCAACACACCTTCTTCACACCAATCTTCTATTTTCTTCACACCAATCTTCTACACACCAATCTTCTCCACACCAATCTTGTATTCTCTTCACACCTTCAAAGTACTAATGTCTTGACACCTTCAAGTCACTAATATCTTCACAACTTTAATGCACTAGTGTCTTGACACCTTCAAGCCACTAATGTCTTCACAACTTCAATCTACAAATGTCTTCTAGTCTTCTCCACTAGAGATCCTTAATTTCTTCACTACAAGATCCTATTGCTACAATCTCCTATCACCACTACTATCTAACCCTTCTTCTTCACTTCAAGTTACACTTCACACTAATCAACAATTCTAGATTCTTCAACTAAATCTAGATAACTAATACATACACCTTATTCACCAAAGTATAAAGGATTTACAACAAATTATAAATAAACAACTTAGATAGCAAGATGATACTAAGTTGTAATACTTCTAATAGAAGTATTCTTCTCTTTGCACTTGAAAGAATGAGGCTTTTGATCACTTGGAAACAAAGGCTTATGAAATGAATGATCAAAGGATTTTTAGGATTGAAATGAAGATCTAGAACAGAAAGTTTTAGTGCAAAAAGGTGAGGAAAAAAATCTAGGTTTAAGGTGGTATTTATAGGCAAAAGTTTCTGACAGAGGAGCGTGGCCGGTCCCCTTAAATCATGGCCGGTCCCCTTAAAATTAAGGGGACCACCCTTTATAATTAAGGGGGCCGCCCAGCTGAAACGGCCAGAAACTTTGTCTTTTAGTGGGGAAAGTTTATTTGGTGAAAAACTAACTGATTTTGGTTAAATATTTGAAATCATATATTTAGTATGATTAAAACATTTTTCCTTATTACCAAAATTGTTTTTCAAAAATATATAATAAGATTATATAAATAAATAAACTTTGTATTAGTTAATTAAATACCCCTTTGATCATAAATTGCACTAAGCACTTTGTTTATTCATACCTTAAGTGATTAGTTGGTGAAAGTGATTATTTATTACTAAATACGTGTTTACGTCATGATCTTTGGTTTGATTAGTTTAAGTTTTGTGATTATCAAAACATAGAGATATCGGAAGATATGAATAATGTTTTTAGTCAATTATTTATATCAACAATCTCCCCCTTTTTGATGATTACAAAACCTAAACTTATTAAATCCAAAAATTAATATTTAGACAAGTATTTAGTAAGTTTACATTCACTTCTCACCCTTTTTGTAGAATCAAAAAGGTTAGGCCGAATAAGCTTCGTGAGAGAAGTTTAAACGGGTAGAAAACTCCCCCTTGATGTATGCTCCCCCTCGTTTGAGGGCACCAAGGTTTCGAGAGAGTAATTCTTGCAAGAAAAATATTAGAAGCACAAGCATGGCACAAGCAAATACATATAGCATAATATTAACAAGTAATAATCATGGCACAAGGGAATAAGAAACATATATTAAACCATTCAATAAGAGAGAAATGATTATGTCAACCCATAATCATTGTTACAAAGGCAATACAAATAGAATTCTAAATAACATAGAACATCCTATAGTGCCAACAAGGAGTGTCACCAAACTTTCTTGAATCCCAAAATGGTTGAGGAGTTTTATTTGAAAATGAGAAAACATAAGCATATCAAATGCTTGGTGGTTTAGTGGAGGTAAACTCTTGGTTCCATGGGTGTTGGTGAGTTTGTAGAGCTTGGAGGTGGTGGATTTTGTAACACCCCCAATTCATGGATGCAGCGGAATTCAAACTGGGTGTTACTCGACGGCACAATAGTCACAATAATAGAAAACGAACTCCAATTGAGTCGTTTTAAAAGATGTATCATTCAAATTATATAAATATCAGAGATTTCAAAATGAGGTCCCAATTGGTTCCATGTTTACAATGTATAATAAATGAGTTTTGAATGATAATAAAATTTATAGCCCTCTTGAGTATCCGTGTCCTTCCGTGCCATCCTTGATCGTCATGAACCTGAAATACATGCTTGAGAGGTCAACACAAAGGTTGAGTGATATTCATAGAGTTTGTTAAATCGATTGAACACAATATGTTGGTAGTGTGAGTTATAGGCTCACACCAATGTTTCGAAAAACAAAACAGGTATTATCATTACTAAGCTCATGACACCATAACGTTAACGGGTACCAATATCGATCGGCGGAGTTATCCCGGTAGGTACTTTGCCGTCATACCTAATGTCTCAAATATTAATGCATTTGTTTGCACTTAGTCAATACAAATGGGATTCGTCAATCCCAATAGGCCTATTATTAATATTCGCGCTCACTATTTCTAGTGATTAAATGGTTCATAATAAAGGATCTCGGTTTGGCAAGGAAGGTACTTAGTGATAATAAAACAATCAGGCAGCATACAGTTTCAAAGCATTGTGTTCGGTTTAGAAATAGCATGTATTCCCCCCAAGGGTTTGTAAAACATTGAAGTAATGTAAAGTGGGGCTATGAACTCACCTTAAGTAAGATAGCAAGTAATGAATGTAACGGTCGAATCGTGAAGGTTTCTACGAGCAACCTATAATAGAATGTCGCGACTTAGGATCGGAGTAAAGAATATGAAGTAGTGCCTATATATATATATCTTGCATTTAGTCCATGATGTGGTATGATGTATATTTGTAAGTCTTTGAAAGAAAGATTCATGAAACATGTATGTTTTGTATATCGTTTACTACCGTTCGGGCCGACATAATTCAGAAGTCATGTTAGTAAGCGTTCGAGGAGCCAGGACACTTTAACTCATAAATCCACTTTCGGGAAAGTTTTGGGAAAATGAATAGTAAAAATGAATAGTAAAATGAATAGTAAAAGTAAATAGTGAATTTTCCGGGAATAGTAATTATCCTGAAATTGCGAATTGTTACAGTCTCCACCCCATATGAGAGCTCCGTCCCGGAGATCAATTTGCGTTGGGAGTAGAAACTTTGTTGGTAAAAAGATGTGGGTATTTCTTTCGTATCTGGTCCTCTCGTTCCCATGTGTATTCAGGACCACGTCGTGAGTTCCAACGAACTTTGACAATTGGAATACGGCTTTGCTTGAGTTGTTTGACCTCTCGGTCCATGATTTCTACGGGCTCCTCAATAAATTGAAGATCGTCATTGAGTTGAATTTCATCGAGTGGAATCACGAGTGATTCATCTGACAAGCATTTCTTTAGGTTAGATACATGGAAAGTGGGGTGTACACTACTGAGTTCTGATGGAAGCTCAAGTTTGTATGCCACAGGGCCAACCCTGGCTAGGATTTTTGAATGGTCCGATGTATCTTGGGTTTAGTTTTCCTCGTTTACCGAATCGTATCAAGCCTTTCCAAGGCGATACCTTTAGTATAACCCTGTCTCCGACTTGGAATTCTAGGGGTCTGCGTCGTGTGTCGATGAACAGGTGTGGTTACTTATGAGGACTAAAGTCTGGGATTACCGGTGATGTAATTTGATTTGTCATTTCAGTGTATGGTGTAGCATGAGGCTTACTTTTATGTAGGAAAGGTATGGTAATAGTCGAATATCAAAGGAAATTGATATAGCAGTCGAATATTAATAGGAATTGAGATAGTAATTGCAATCATAGCCTAGTAGGTAATCGGTTGTTGTACCTAATGTTTATTGACTTCATACTTATGTTATTTCAGATACAAATAAGCCCACTTGTTTATAATTCTTTATTTACATAGAGAGGCATCCCAAACAATGTAAATAAGGAAATATAAATTTATGGTTTGGTGATTTACAATGTCTTTATTTAAATGAAAAGGCATCCCAATCCATTCAAATAATTACAAATCATCCTACACAACATTAATACTTAGTCGGTAAGTTACAAGGTAGGGTATTACGAGATGATACTGGTGTTCCAAAAGTACAAGATGAATATTCAATCTTGTAAAGCTGATGAGGGTGCTTGTGATGTAACTATGGATGATTTGAGCTTTAAAAGTGCATCAAGATCTGTTAATGAGCTTGTGTTTGCCACGGTTGTGAAGGTAATGTTGTGATATGTTGATGAACAAAAGTGCTTAGTGTATGCTTAACATTAATACTCTTAGGTATAGATGTTGAGTTTGCTTTAAAAATCTTGAGAGATTTTAAAAGTTTATGATGGAATGGTATCCTTAGGACCTAAACAGGATAGTACTTCTACAGGATGAAGAGGAAAATTGGTAACTATCCCAAGATAGTAATTCGGATTATCTCATAAATGAAAAATTTCAAGAATGAATTTAGATCATACAAATAAGGTGTTAAGATCTTGCTGAGTGATAAGGCACTATCGTGTCTCTAGATTGTTTTAATGTATTCTGGTGGTTTATCGAGTTAAAGTAGGAAATCAACCTAAACATAACCCTAGTACAACTATTCTCAGTATTTGAAAATTTTAAGTCGAATATAGTTAGTCAGACTATATTCCACTGTCCCAAGGTTAAATATAGGTGACTAGTCTATATTTAGCCAAGGTTTGATAAAATTTTCAAATACCTAAATTAGGTATACTTTTGATATGTCCGTTGCTTTCGGGAAACTGTCCACTAAACAAAGGCAATGTCAAACCCTTCAATTGCAAGTCCCGGCCATACAAGACTTGTAACCCATGTTTTCACATTCCATTGCATAGAAGATAGTAAGGGTAGGTACGTATGGAAAGGAAGTTTTAAGTAGTTCTAAAATAGAACATACTTGGCCAGGATCACGAACTTTTAATAATGAAGGTTTCAGAAGAAAACTTTGATGAATGTAGAGCTGAACTTCAGCTTTTGTAGGTGATGGATTTGTTTGTCCTTTAAAAATCTCATATTTCTATTTAGAAATTGATAGGTTGTGACGGGTTTTTGATATCATATGAAATGATATTGATGATGTGATGGAATAATTCTAGAGACCATTGCACAAAACACAATGTCTCGGGAGTAGGTTAGACCATTGTGCAATTCACAATGTCTGGGAAGTAGGTTAAACCATTGTGTGACTCAAAACATTTGAGAAATGGTTAAGACCATTGTATAATACAATGTCTTGGAAAATGAATGAGACCATTGTATCTCACAATGTCTTGGACATAAAATGTTGGAGTAGGAACATGATTGGGAGAATGTGATTGTGTCGAAATGCCCTAGAATAGGCATACGCGGATATGTTTAGATAAAATGATTGAAAATAAACCAAGTTTATATATCAATATACTAATGCTTACGGGGAAATGCTCAAAATGGGTATATATGAATATACTAATATGTTTGTGTAACATAACATGCTTACTAAGTCCATAATCGTCTGGAGGATGGAAGACACGGAGAGCGGAAGGCTATAAAATGTTTTTGTTTGTGATTGTAGTTATAGTTTAGGTCTCAATTAGACCCGTTTCTCTATAACCATGGCTCTGATACCAATCTGTAACACCCCCAATTCATGGATGCAGCGGAATTCAAACTGGGTGTTACTCGACGGCACAATAGTCACAATAATAGAAAACGAACTCCAATTGAGTCGTTTTAAAAGATGTATCATTCAAATTATATAAATATCAGAGATTTCAAAATGAGGTCCCAATTGGTTCCATGTTTACAATGTATAATAAATGAGTTTTGAATGATAATAAAATTTATAGCCCTCTTGAGTATCCGTGTCCTTCTGTGCCATCCTTGATCGTCATGAACCTGAAATACATGCTTGAGAGGTCAACACAAAGGTTGAGTGATATTCATAGAGTTTGTTAAATCGATTGAACACAATATGTTGGTAGTGTGAGTTATAGGCTCACACCAATGTTTCGAAAAACAAAACAGGTATTATCATTACTAAGCTCATGACACCATAACGTTAACGGGTACCAATATCGATCGGCGGAGTTATCCCGGTAGGTACTTTGCCGTCATACCTAATGTCTCAAATATTAATGCATTTGTTTGCACTTAGTCAATACAAATGGGATTCGTCAATCCCAATAGGCCTATTATTAATATTCGCGCTCACTATTTCTAGTGATTAAATGGTTCATAATAAAGGATCTCGGTTTGGCAAGGAAGGTACTTAGTGATAATAAAACAATCAGGCAGCATACAGTTTCAAAGCATTGTGTTCGGTTTAGAAATAGCATGTATTCCCCCCAAGGGTTTGTAAAACATTGAAGTAATGTAAAGTGGGGCTATGAACTCACCTTAAGTAAGATAGCAAGTAATGAATGTAACGGTCGAATCGTGAAGGTTTCTACGAGCAACCTATAATAGAATGTCGTGACTTAGGATCGGAGTAAAGAATATGAAGTAGTGCCTATATATATATCTTGCATTTAGTCCATGATGTGGTATGATGTATATTTGTAAGTCTTTGAAAGAAAGATTCATGAAACATGTATGTTTTGTATATCGTTTACTACCGTTCGGGCCGACATAATTCAGAAGTCATGTTAGTAAGCGTTCGAGGAGCCAGGACACTTTAACTCATAAATCCACAACTCATCTCGACGGCTTACATAATGAACTCCTCACATGAGGCTCCCTACTATTGTAGTAGTTGATGAAATATATAGATATAAGTTTTGATCCGAAAGTTACATGTCCGATATTTGTATAAACTTAGGAAAGTTTATTTGTACATGAAGATTTTTATTAGGGGTAGTTTGATAAGTTTTGTATGACCATTTTCTCTTGGTAAAATCTCATGGTTTCCTTTTAAGTGAAGTAGATCCAAATTGCTTGTTCATGTTATCGCCTAATTCATTGTTTCATGTTTACGCCTATGTAAGTTGTTATGGTCATTTCGTCATGGCCTAGCCATGACCTTTGGTCCTTGTTTCAAGGTCATGAGACACAACCTTGGCTCTAGCCATGGTTGTGGTCTTGATTATAGGTCATAAGACCTCTTTGGTCTTCATAAACCATAACCTATATGTAATGACTTTGTCTAAAAATGGGCTGTTTAGAATTTGAAGAAATTTATCACTCGGAAAGCGTTTTCAGGGCTCGAGCTTCTTTGTTCCTGAACGAAAACATCGTTCCGGACAACTTTCGTGTTTTAACTTTTTGATGAATCGGACCAGAAGTATGACTTTCAAAACCCAATTTTGATCAGAATGGTATTTGGCAGTTTGCCGAAAAGTTTTGGTAACTTCAAATGGGCGTAACTTTTGACTCGTATACTCATTTTAGGTGGTTCAAATTGCTATGGTTTCCTTGTTAAGTCCTCTACTGTAATATGTAATGATCCAATATCATAATTTTACCATTTTGGTCGTGGTTATACCAACAAAGTCACTAGTTTACTTGTTTTATGAACTTGTCCTATCACTCAAGTACAATAACTTGTTTTACTCACTTTTATACATCATGGACATAACTACAAGACATAATATAGCACAAATAATATGTAAATAACATGAACATGATTATTTAACAAGAATCAAGTTAGGGTTTGGCTCACAACTTTTGGCTTTCAAAGATGAAAGGAAGTTAACATGTAAGGATAGGACTTTGATAGACTTGCTTCAACCCTTTTTCACTTCATGCAATCTTTCTACCCTTGGTATTCTTGAATGATGGATGATGAAGGTTGAGGTGAATTGAGTGGATTTAAACTCAAGAGAAATCACCAAGTATTCTAGGGTTTGGAAGATTTTTGGTAACTTATGATCAAACTAGGGTTTCTACTTGAACTTGTACTTGAATCTTGCATGATACTTGGAAGAGAATGAGCTAAGGATGAGAAGATGGGGAGGGTGAAGGGTGGCGTTTAAATGAGGGGAGGAAGGGAGTATTTATAGTCCAAATGAGGAGGTTAGGAAACTAGTAGGAAATTACCAAAACTTGGTGACCAAGTTGTAATTTAGAGATGATCTAGGGGTAATTTCATGAGATGAAGCCACATGGGATGACTCCCCCCCTCCTAGGTCGGTTTGTAAGCTTGGAGAGCAAGGGTGTGGACTTTTCTTGGTATTATCCAAGATACTTGGTTAGTTTTGACTCCGGGAAATGCCAATCGTAAATGATTAAGCCTCAAAACGTAAAACCGGGTGTCGTAAAATTATGGAATTTGAAAGTATGGTTAAACATGTCCATATAGTCCATAATAAAATATAAAATGAGTGGTAGGTTCTATCGGGTGCTAAAACCCTGCTAAAAACTGGAAACACGGGTCTAAAACGCGTAATTCGCGTAAAACGCTGAATATTGCGTAAAATTGAGAAAAGTAAAAGGTTACTTTTCTAATGTGATAAAAATGATTTAAAATGACTTATAATGTCTAGACTGGGCTCAGTCTAGTGTCGGTTGGTATTAAATGCCTTTTAGACATCAAACCGTAAGCCTAAAAATCACGAAATGACTTATAACATCAAGGGATGATTTTTGGTCAATGGAGGAGGGAAAGAATATGTTGACTTTTTCTAATAAGTTGAAAACTCAAATATTCTTAGAAATGCGTTTTGTGGTCTAACGGTTAATCGCCCATACGGTTAAGCGTGCTCATGCGAGAGTAGTACAGGCCTGGGTGACCTGCCGGGAAGTCTTTGGTCATGTTTTTCTCAGTCACGATTAATTCTCAAATAAATCATGAGTGTGTCAAACATTTTTCTGATGTGGGGTCACTTGACAGGGTTGAATTTCGTTGTGCGTAGAATTTCTGATTGACGTTTTACCCTAAAACGTGTAATTCCATGTAATTCCTTAATAACTTTCACGAAAATGATCTGACAAATGTCAAACATTTAATTTGCCATGGAAATGATTTATCACTTGATAATATCAAATAGAAATCAACTTTCGGGAAAGTTTCGGGAAAATGAATAGTAAAAATGAATAGTAAAATGAATAGTAAAAGTGAATAGTGAATTTTCCGGGAATAGTAATTATCCTGAAATTGCGAATTGTTACAGATTTGAAGTGGGGTTTGTTGGTTGAGGGTTGTGATGTTGTTCAAGTGATGGGGTTTGTTGAGATCTAGTAAGAAGATACTCAATCCAAGTGAAGTGCTCATTCAAAGCAATGGTTTGTTGTTGAAGGAAGATGCAACAAGGGCAATTGTTAACATGCTTCTCAAGTTGGTTTTTGTTATGAGGTGATGATGGTGAGTTTGATTGTGGTGGATCCAAATTGCGTTGAGCAAGATGTAATGCTAAAAGAGCACTAAGCTCATGTGCCTCTTTTAGCTCCTCAACGAACTTCAAGTGTTCGGAGGAAGGTGATGGTGGTGGAGCATGATAGTTGTCTTGGGTGAAGGTTTGCACATGCAACATTGGAGTGGCATGTGAGGTTGTAGGAAGTGGTGGTGGTACTCTAGGTAGTGGAGACATGTTTGAGCTTGGGTAATCATGAAAACATGATATGGGTGGAAGAGGTTCTTCATGAGTGGATGATGTCTTTGTTGAATGAGCAATATGTGAAGTGTTGATTGAGATGTTGGGATTGTTGTTTTGGGATTGAGCATGCTCATCAAAAGAGGAAGCATTAATGAGGGTATTAGTGGAAGATAGGTTGTGGGATGACTCATTTGAGTAGGTTTGAGGTTGAGTTGTTGGTTGACTTGAAACAACATCACAAGGGTTATGACAAGAATCAAGTTTCCTCCTCCAAACGGGTTTGACGGAGATCCTTGCGGTTCTTGAAATCTTTGGTTTTTGGTTGTTGGAAGATGACATGTTTGGGTGTGATGGCATTAATGGTGGGAGGAGAATATTTATAGTGTATGAGAAGTGTGGTTTAGGAAGAAAAATTTGAGGGATAGTATGGGACAAAATATGTTTGTGAATTTTGGGAAGTATATGTTGAAATGGGTCAAAAAGTGATAAAGAAAACAGTATCCCCGACCATCAGATGGCCGGTCCCCTTAAATGGAGGCCGGTCCCCTTAAATTTAAGGGGGCCGCCCTTATGATTTAAGGGGGCCGCCCATCTGGTGATTCCCAAAATGCCAGAAATGGGTTTTTGGCAGAAAATTTTCAAAAAGGTTGTGTTTTTGGATTTGGATTCAAGTAAGTTCAACTCTTGAGGCTATATAGAGCATACTATTCATGAATGTAGAGAATATCATAGAAATGATTAGAGTGAACAATTAATTCCTAATAATCATGTTATCTACTAATATTTCAATTAAGTTTGGTAACTAAGGAAGCAATAAAGCAAACTAGTTAAGTATGCAACTATATGAAGATAATGGTAAGTAGGATTAGTGCAAACAAATTTAAGATTGCTTATGATAAACAAGTAGGAAGATATGATTATATGAACTTCAAGACTTGTTACAAACAAGATCCATATGGGCAAACCATGATTCTCATGAAATGATTTGATTAGATTGTGGATGTCATTTTCACATAAGTTTATGACATATGTGAGAAAATAATAATGTTTTAAGCAAAATATTTTTAGTTTTATTCAACAATGTTTGAAAGTAAGTTTTCACTTAATGCTATAAATCTGGGAACGAAAGAATCTAATGAGAAGCAAGGTTCATAAAAGTAAACTAGCGTTAGGTATATATAGGAAGTGCAATTTAATCAAGTTGGAGAATGAGTATGAGACTATTACTAGTGGTGCTCAATTCAGGCTAAACACGACCGTTTTTACGGGTTACACACACCCAACTTCTCACATAGAAGCAATTCAACCGTTAGGTTAAATTGAATTTCTAGTCAATAGATTCTCCAGTAGTCATTCTCCTTTTAGAAGAAATCGAGTTCCTAAATTTACCTATCGAAGATTACCAAATATGAAGTTTTCTTGATTCACTAATACTTGGCTTAATGTTTTGAAATACATTCAAGTTTGTATCCTAATGAAACAAATTTTGTTTTGTTTCAAAAAGAAAAATGTTTCTATCTTGATAAAGATCAAAATAATGTTATGATAGCTTATGATTAAGCATGTTGTTCGAAAAAGCATAAATAGATATTCGAAGGGTTTTAACTCAAAGAGAGAAGTTTTTAAATATGATGTATTGATTTTGATAATCAAGAATTTTCAGGTGAAAGATATACTTCAAGAGAATCGATTCAGCCCATTGTCACATGTAATCATCTCTAATGGCAACTAAAGATGTGAAAGAGATATGGTAGACATTGAACATCTAAATGCAATGAGATAGGAAAGGTCAAAGAAAATCATCAATGAATGCAATATAGACATATGTATATATGCATGTATACAAGACACATTGTAATATTGAGTCACTAGCAAGTCTTAATTATAACACATCTATTAATGCAACTAGTAAGATCATATAGCACAAATGGCAAGTATTCTATTCTAGATCATAGAAGATTATCAATATAGATGAAAACTAAAATAAATGATAATAGACATAGCAATAAGAGGGTTAATTATCCTAATGTTATGTATGCATATATTGGTATTCATGATCTAAAAGCATAGCAACTTGCAAATTAAAACATATTAATATACTAATTGAAGCATACTCTATCTTAATGTAATGTAGGCAAGTTTTTGAAAAGAAAACTTACCTCAGGTCCAACTCTTCTTTAAGAGTGGTCATGAGAGCAATATAAAACGTCAAGAAGGTTTTCCCCAAAGCAAGTTGAAGAAGCGAAGTAATATCCCAATGCAAAAAGGATCAAGGAGACTTGATCATAGAAACACTATCGGTCGCACCAATCATCACAAGTCGTGCAGATTAAGAATGGTAGAACAAGAATCCTTCGTCATGAGGTAGTAACGAACACACCATAAAGTCAATGGTCATCAAATGAAAGAAAGCGAATAGAGCGATCCAAAAAGTAGTAGTTCCTTTGATCGTTAATTACCTACACATGACAGAGAGCTTGGTACCCAGATTCTCATGGGTCCGAGTTGATTAGTAGCGAACATCAATGCACTTAAATGCATATGAAGAGGATGTCGTCGAGAAGTACAAGAATTCATTATTTGTTTGTTTTAACAAACAAACAATAACTTTCTTGACTAGAGAAATAATCAATGGATGTAAATAATAATAGTTCTAAATTTTTCCATTAGGTTTAACAAATTTTATTTGTTTTGATGTATTTTTCAAATACTCATCTGCCGTAAATCCTAATCCGGTTTTATCAGAAAATGACTTTTGAATGTTAAGTAGATATTTTAAAGATTTAGAACTATTTTCGAATTTTGCCAATATTTTTGCTTTTTCCTTTTCCATTTTAATTTCATGTTTATAGTCTTGACAATTTTTACATTCCAGATCAATTTCAATATTACTTTCAAGTCTAGACATTTTGTCTTCTAAAATTATTTCTTTTTCAAAGTTATTTTCAGCGGATGTTGAAGATTCATTTTTAAAAATAATTTTTGAGTCAATGTTGCAAAAGTGTTTGAAGTTATTTTCCATTTTTGAAAATTCTAATATAAATTGATCATAGCAAAAATGTTTGGTTTTGAATTGTACCTTATTTGTACTTGTACAATCTTCACTTGCTATACGGTGATCAATTCCATTGTTCATGTCGCTCCATGTTTTGTTTGTAGTATTGCTTGGATCTTAGAACATGTAATCCTTGTCATCACTATTTGTATTAACATTTGTTAGGATGTTCACGTATTCCGTATTTACATCGTCTTTATCGTCCTTGTTGCACCATGATTTATTAACATGCTTTCTTCGGATTTGACACATGTGTTCTTCATTATTGGTACCTTCAATGATCACATTTGAACTAGTAGTACATGTGTTTATTTCAACTAAATATTTATCTATTAAATTTTCTAGAGTAACTATTTCATGTGCAATATCAAGTTTATTATCTTTGGTTTTACATTTCTCTTGGTGAAACTTTAAAAGGCATTTCCAAATATCATTTGCCGTTTTACAAGGAAATAATCTTTCATATTCAACATTTGGTAGAGTTTTGAAAATAAGTAATTTAGCTTTAGTATTTTTATCAATTTTTATTTGAAGATTATTATATTGATTTTCAAAACCCATTTTGGTTAGTTTAAGATCACCAATTGAAATAATATGCCAAAGATCAAGATCTATTGATTTCACATAATTTTCAAATTTATTTTTCCATTCAAGAAAATGATCATTTTCAAATAATGGTGGTTTTTGCGTAAATTCTCCTTCTAGATATTTTTCGAATTCCATAGATCGTTACAAGTTTTAAAATATAGTATATTTTAAAAATCTTGTTAGACGTGGATCCTGATACCAATTGTGGAAAACTAGAAGGGGGGGTTGAATAGTTTTACGTCTTTTTCGTTTTGCTTATTTTATAAAAGATAGTTTCTAAGATAAAACTTTCAAATCACTTTAATACATAAATATATATACTAGTTAATTTATGATTTTGTATAAATACTACTTATGTATAATGTACAATTTCAAAACACTTAACTACAAAAGTATAAATACAAGATTTATTAAAGGTTTTATATATACAATGCTTATGTATAATGTTTGGAAAGAATATACAATTTCATATATTTTATGTAAGCATATATATGTGTAGTAGTGTATAGATATAATTCTATGTACTAGGTTGGTTTTTGTAAGATTAGTTTTATGAATGAATTTTAGTTTGATCTTTATGTGAAATCAACATATGCACAATACTATCAATTATGACTATGTGTGAAATGCAAGTAAGTAATAAATCAAAGAGTGAGAGATGGAAAGATCAAACCGAGACACAAAGGATTTATAGTGGTTCGGCTACAAGGACACCTTCCTTGCCCTACTCCACTCCCCGAGTCACCTACTCGAGAGTTTTCTTCACTAGATCAAAAACCTCCTTTATGGCGGAGAAAACCGTACACACCAAATAACACACCACAAGAATATCACACCACAATCACAACTTCAACACACCTTCTTCACACCAATCTTCTACACACCAATCTTCAATTTTCTTCACACACCAATCTTCTACACACCAATCTTCTATTCTCTTCACACCTTCAAAGTACTAATGTCTTGACACCTTCAAGTCACTAATATCTTCACAACTTCAATGCACTAGTGTCTTGACACCTTCAAGCCACTAATGTCTTCACAACTTCAATGCACTAATGTCTTGACACCTTCAAGCCACTAATGTCTTCACAACTTCAATCTACAAATGTCTTCTAGTCTTCTCCACTAGAGATCCTTAATTTCTTCACTACAAGATCCTATTGCTACAATCTCCTATCACCACTACTATCTAACCCTTCTTCTTCACTTCAAGTTACACTTCACACTAATCAACAATTCTAGATTCTTCAACTAAATCTAGATAACTAATACATACACCTTATTCACCAAAGTATAAAGGATTTACAACAAATTATAAATAAACAACTTAGATAGCAAGATGATACTAAGTTGTAATACTTCTAATAGAAGTATTCTTCTCTTTGCACTTGAAAGAATGAGGCTTTGGATCACTTGGAAACAAAGGCTTATGAAATGAATGATCAAAGGATTTTTAGGATTGAAATGAAGATCTAGAATAGAAAGTTTTAGTGCAAAAAGGTGAAGAAAAAAATCCAGGTTTAAGGTGGTATTTATAGGCAAAAGTTTCTGACAGAGGAGCGTGGCCGGTCCCCTTAAATCATGGCCGGTCCCCTTAAAATTAAGGGGACCGCCCTTTATAATTAAGGGGGCCGCCCAGCTGAAACGGCCAGAAACTTTGTCTTTTAGTGGGGAAAGTTTATTTGGTGAAAAACTAACTGATTTTGGTTAAATATTTGAAATCATATATTTAGTATGATTAAAACATTTTTCCTTATTACCAAAAGTGTTTTTCAAAAATATATAATAAGATTATATAAATAAATAAACTTTGTATTAGTTAATTAAATACCCCTTTGATCATAAATTGCACTAAGCACTTTGTTTATTCATACCTTAAGTGATTAGTTGGTGAAAGTGATTATTTATTACTAAATACGTGTTTACGTCAAGATCTTTGGTTTGATTAGTTTAAGTTTTGTGATTATCAAAACATAGAGATATCGGAAGATATGAATAATGTTTTTAGTCAATTATTTATATCAACACCTAGTTGTGAGTCAATACAAGTTGCAATATTACTGAATAAATTGTGTATATCGTCTAACCATAATATCGAGTACATACATATGTTTATATAGTGGTTCAAACGAACAATCGTGTCCTTTCGGTAAAACCATAACCGAATTCTAACTACTTTAACTAACTTAACCTTTTTTAAGGTTATTAACTATCTACTTAATTAACATGTTTAGCCCTTCGGCTTTCATAAATAACATAAATGGTAGGAGCAATGTCGAGATTATTGTTCACATTCTCCTCCTTAATCTTTATCGTTGCTTCTTCCTAAATCTTGAACTCCGAGCATTTGTCGCATAGTCACAAACTTTAGTCTTGGTAAAGCTTTAGTTAGTATATATGTAACACCCCAACCCGTCTAGGGTTAAGATATCACGCATTGGTGTCATACAAAGCATAAATACGCAAGCGGAAGTCTTAAAAATAATTAAATAGCAAGTCATATAACCGTATGACTGCAAAAGTAATGTAAATATCCAACAAATGCCTTAAGCATGAAATACTAAGACACCAATGTAAAAAAAAAGACATAAATCCATAATAATCCATAAATGATAAAGGAAAATGAAATGATGAATCTAGCATAGGTCAAGTCCACTCTAAACGTTCATCCCAAATCATAGCTTCCCGCTTATTACCTGCCGCATAAGAAAAGAAAATGCGGGTGAGCTTACAAAGCTCAGTGAACAGATATAATGTAATAACAAAATCATAAAGGAAGCAAGGAAAAAGGGAATCATACAACATAAAGGATGAAATGAAAGTGAAAACAAATGAAGTAAATGGATGTCATAATGAATGAGTCAAAACAAGTGAGTCATAATGATATTTAGTCATGAGAATATATATAAGACATAAGAATAAGAAATCAAATACGCAGAATTGCCAAAGCCCAAATAAGCATAAACAAATACTTAAGAGTCATATAATCTAAAGGCACACATGTGTACAAGGAGGGGAGACCTCACAAGTACTAAATGGTGAATGGGGTGCAATACACGCACAAACCAATCACAGAAACATAATACTAATCATAAAGCATAGCATATTATGTCATAACAAATCTAGGATGCATCCATACGCTCCCCTGCAAAACAAAATACATATGGCAGTACTAAGACTGGTCACATATATATATAAAGGCCAAGTGTACACAATAATCATATTATAATCAAATGAGAACGCCATGGATCAATCACACCTCCATAGAAAGTGTCATGGCATTGGTGCATCAATGACATGGTCATGGTACCTCTATGACTAGTTAGCTCGGGCAATATAGAGTACAAAGGCATAACAAAGCTAGTCAAGTACATCATGAAGATGTAAACAAGAATCTCAAAGAGACAAATATGAGTATCATATTAAAAGGATGGCATAGCATAGGCAAAGATCATAATGATCATAAATCAAGTGAATGTTCTCAAAGAGAACAATATCAAAGATAATCAAAAGGGAATAATCATAGGGAAATAGCATAGGATATCAAACGGGAAACAAAGCAAAGATCAAGGAAAGGAAATGAATCACAAGTACAACATCCTTACAGAAAAAGGACAGAATAAATATCTGTACCTTAACAAATGCAAACTCGAATGTCAAAAAAGATGGCAAAAGTAGAAGCAGAAAGGTCACTCCCTCTTCACTGGATCTACACGAATTACGACATATGGATTACTTATAAATTCATATTTAAATGCTCATATTCATAAGGTTTCATTTTAGCTTTCTTTCGATTTTAAGTAACTTTTCATAATTAGTAGGTTTCCATATTTAGCAACTTTCCAAAAATAGCAACTTTCCATATTTAGTAACTTTCCAAAAATAGTAAGTTTTCAATAAATAGTAAGTATTCCAAAAATAGTAAGTTTTCATAAATAGTAACTTTCCAAAAATAGTAAGTTTCCATAAGTAGTAAGTATTCTAACAATAGTAAGTTTCTATAAATAGTAAGTTTCCATATTTAGTATTTAAAAGGTTTAAACAGCTATAAATGGTCAAATTGAGTTTTATACTTTAATAAAATCATAAACTTATATCATTTCACATTTTAGGGTTTTATAGGTCAAATTAGGGTTTTAAAATTAAGTAAGTGTGAAATTAGGGTTTCAAATGACATAATTCATTTTAACTTATCATTTAAAGTATTAAAACTCCAATTAGAGTTTTATTCATTTAATTAGGTCATATTTAGGTCATATTTCCCAATTTAGCAGTTTTAGGGTTTACTTCATATTTTCAGGGTTTCTAAATATCATAATCACAAATCAATTATGTTTTAGGTCAAATAAATGTTACACCTTCAAAACACATAGTAAGCCGTTTTAATTATTTTACAAAGATTTTATGATTTCCCGAAATAACTTTCCTTATTTAGATTAGTGTACCGAGATGAGGACATCTCGGTAGTATCCTTATTTAGTTTAAAATTCCGAATTTAGTTAACATATGATTTCCGAAATTATGCGGTTTCTCCGAGATACACACATGATCCGAAACAAACATAATTATACCGAAATTTATTAGATCCGAGACACAAAGAATTGTACCGAACTAAAATGAATTCTATACACCAAAATAATACCGAAACTCCTTTATAATAATTATTCCGAGATGATTAGATGTATACCGAAATTAGTTGTAGCCAAAAAGATTCTGAGAGATCAAGTTTTAATAATTCCGAGATATGCTTAACAATTAAATTCCGATAGTCTTAAAGATTATACCAAAACATATTTAGCAAAATAATTCTGAAAGGTGTTCTTAGATGAGTTCCGAAATTAGTTTTAAGAATTAGATCCGAGATGTTTTATTAATACTGAAACTAGGTTTATACCAAAATAAATCCGAGAGATCATATATTAATCCGAACATGTTTATTGTTTTAAGGTTTATTTTCTTGATTCACAATTATATTATACGACATCTAACATATTCATATCATACTCATAGATCATAGATTCGTATAATTATTCCATACTTTGATTTGAAAACATTATAAGAACACAAATAAATCAAAGTGCACAATAGGGTGTGGTTCGGTTTATATTTCATATTAGATCCGATTTGATTTAAGAGAAACAAGGATTTATGATTTACCTTTGGATGTATAGGTCGAATGAGATGAAAGGAACAAAGATCACCACGAACCAAGCATCACGAATTCACCCTTTCTTCTAGAATTAATCACGTACGTATGATTTACCTTTGGATGTATAGGTCAAATGAGATGAAAGGAACAAGGATCGATTATTGTTTTATTCAAAACCATTCGAATGGATCAAAGATTGTATTATACGTTACCTTATTATAATTGATGTACGAATGGATCAAGGATCAAGGATGGCTAGTCTCTTCTTCTCTTCTTCTTGTTGATGATGGTCGAATTGGTTTAAGAGTGATAAGGTTCTTATGATTTCGTTTAGCCGCCAAAGTGGAAAGAGCAAAATAGATTTAGGGTTTTGCTTATGAAGGAAAATGTGTGATTATGGCTATGTTTGGCAAAAGTAGCTGTAAGCAGTAGCACTGAACAGTAGCAGTGAGCTGTGAGCAGTAGTTGTGAGCAGTAGCCAAAAAAGCTCACAGCTTCATAAAGAAGCATTGGGAAAATGAGCTTTCCTAAAAAAATAGCAAAGCCCACAGCTCTCATGCCAAACGAACACTATAAATCAAAAAGCTCATTATTCACCGCTCATTGCCCAAAAAAAGCTCCAAAAAGCTTTGTGCCAAACATAGCCTATGTGTGGTTATACAATTTGCAAATGGAAGGATGGGGGGGGGGGGCAATAGGCCGTGTGTTGTGGGATCAAAAAGGAAACGAGATATGCCTTCCAAAGTAAGTCGATTTGGTGCTATCTTCATTTTATTTTTGTGCATGCATACTTATTCATTTTCAGTTCTAGGGTTATATTAAACGTGCCATAATATGATTTTAAGGTTCAAATAATATTCATGCAAACAAGCCATATTCATAATATATTGTCCATGCATGTTTTCATATTTTACTTAGGTTATGGATTCATAATGCATGGTTTTATTTCATTTCATAATATATACAAAAGTTTGGATTCATATTTGAGTTAGGGTATTATAATTCTTCCCTTCTAAAAAGAAAATTTCGTCCTCAAAATTAAAGTAGATAAAACGAAAAATGAAACCTACCGAATCAAGAAAAGAAATGTAGATAGCTAGCACACATAGACTCCTCGGTTTCCCAAGTAGCTTCGCGTTCAGAATGATTCTTCCACATGATTTTCACAAAATGAATTGTCTTATTTCTCATGACTCGATCCTGATGGTCTAAAATGGCCTCAGGCTCTTCAATAAAAGATAAATCCTCACGAAACCTTATGGAGGGGATAGTAATTATACCCTCTCAAAAGCGAAACATGAAAAACATCGTGCACATGAGACAACTATGGAGGTAAAGCCAAACGATATGAAACTTCACCGATACGCTCAAGAATCTCAAATGGTCCAATGTAACGTGAAATAAGCTTTCCCTTAACACCAAAACGTTTCACACCACGAAACATAGATACTTTAAGGAAAACACGATCCCCAACAGCAAATTCTAAATCACGACGATGACGATCAGCATAACTCTTCTGTCGAGCCCTAGCTTCTTCGAGCTTCTCCTTAGCCAAAGCAACTTTCTCATTCGTAATCTCAATCAACTCAGGTCCTTCTATAAGTCGTTCCCCAACTTCATTCCAACATACCGGAGCTCTACATTTCCGACAATATAACAATTCATACGGAGCTGCGTCAATACTTGCATACCAACTGTTATCATACGAAAACTCCACCAAACACAAATACTCGTCCCAATTGCCCGTCCACTCGAGTGCACAAGCTCTCAACATATCTTCTAATGTCTGTATCGTACGCTCTAACTATCCATCAGTCTGCGGATGAAAAGTCGTACTGAACTTGAATCTAGTTCCCTAAGCTTTCTATAAACCTTTCAAAAAATGAGACGTAAATCGAGGATCTCTGTCGGACATAATAGAAACGGGAGTACCGTGAAGACGAATAATCTCCTAACGGAAGATCTCAGCCAAACGACTAACAGCATAATCCTTACGGATTGGAAGAAAATTCACATATTTAGTCAAACGATCAACAATAACCCGGATAGCATCATGCTTCTTCTGAGTACGAGGCAAACCAGTAACAAAATCCATAGAAATCTGTTCCCACTTCCAAGTAGGAATCTCTAACGGTTGCAAAAGTCCACTAGCCCGTTGGTGCTCTATCTTCACCTGTTGGTAAGTCAAACACTTAGACACATACGTAGCCACATCTTTCTTCATACCACTCCACCAGAAATGTTGCTTAAGATATCTGTACATCTTTGTAGAACCAGGATGAATGGTAAACGGAGAACTATGAGCCTCAGACAAAACGGTCTCATGAAGATTCGGATCATCAAGAACACATAATCTACTACCATACCAAATTATACCATCAGCATCAACACGAAACTCAGTCTCCTTACCCTCTTCCAGATTTTGAATCACAGACCATAGTTCACCATCATCTTTCTGAGCTTCCTTAATACGCACCATAAGGTTAGACTCAACCTTCATAATAGCCCAATATCCATCACAACCACGAACACACAACTCAACTTCCATACGTTCAAGATCATTGATTATTCTAGGCTCTATCTCAAGGCTAGCAATAATCCCCGACTTTCTACTCAAAGCATCAGCTACAACATTCGCCTTACCAGGATGATATTGAATGTTAGTATCATAATCCTTCAAAAGTTCTAACCAACATCGCTGTCGCATGTTTAACTCCTTCTGAGTGAAAATGCACTTAAGGCTTTTATGATCAGTGAAAATGTCACAGGTTTCACCATAAAAATAGTGTCTCCAAATTTTCAATGCAAAAACCACAGCAGCCAACTCTAAATCATGGGTAAGGTAATTAACTTCGTAAGATTTCAACTGTCGAGAAGCATAAGCGATAACTTTCCCATGTTGCATCAAAACACAACCCAAACCCTTACCAGAAGCATCACTATATATCTGAAAACCACCAGAACCAGACGGTAGAGTAACAATAGGCGCAGACACCAACCTCTTCTTAAGCTCTTCAAAACTTTTCTCTCTTTCGTCAGTCCACACAAACTTCTCTCCCTTCCTCATCAACTTAGTCAACGGAGATGCAAGAAGTGAGAAACCCTCAACAAACCTTCGGTAATAACCAGCCAAACCTAGAAAACTTTGAACTTCAGTCACACTAGTAGGTCGTGGCCATTTAGTGATAGCCTCAACCTTCGCCGGGTCCATAGTGATACCTTCGGCGGAAACAATGTGACCTAAGAAAGCAACCTTTTCAAGCCAAAACTCACACTTGGAAAATTTTGCATACAACTGCTTTACACGCAGAGTCTCCAAAATAATATGAAGGTGCTCCTCATGCTCTTCCTTCGTCTTTGAGTACACCAAAATGTCATCGATAAACACAATAACAAATTTATCCAGGTACTCATGGAAGATACGGTTCATAAGGTCCATAAAAACTGCAGGAGCATTTGTTAAACCAAATGGCATCACTAAAAACTCATAGTGGCCATATCGAGTACGAAACGCGGTCTTAGGAACGTCTAGCTCCTTCACACGCAATTGGTGATAACCCGACCTTAAATCAATCTGAGAAAAATACTTCGCTCCTTGGAGTTGATCAAACAAATCATCAATACAAGGCAAAGGGTAATGATTTCGAATGGTAACACGATTTAACTCACGATAGTCGATGCATAACCTCATACTACCATCTTTCTTTTTAACAAACAGTACTGGAGCTCCCCAAGGGCATACATTAGGACGTACAAAACCAATCTTCAAAAGTTCTTGCAGTTGATTCTTCAACTCTTTCAACTCAATTGGCGCCATACGATAAGGAACTTTTGAAATAGGTTCGATACCAGGAATAAGTTCAATAACAAACTCCACTTCACGAGTAGGAGGCATACCCGGAAGTTCATCAGGAAAAACATCAGGGAATTCACAAATGATAGGATGACTATCAAGAGTAGGAACATCTACCAAAGTATTCTTAATCAATGCCAAAAATTCTTCACAACCGTGGGATAACAAAGTACGTGCCTTCAAGGCAGAAATGGTCTTAATGGAATTACCAGGTTGGGATCCATGGTAAATGAATTCAGGATTTTTCAAATCACCAAAAATCACACATCTGGCATGACAATCAATGGTAGCTCGATGCTGAGCCAACCAGTCCATGCCCAAAATAACATCAAAATCACACATGTCCAAAGGAAAGAGATTTGCAGCACGAATCTTATCATCAAATCGAAGAGGACAATCAACTTATTCGTGATCGATGATCACAAGACTCTTCATAGGGGTAGAGATGGATAGGGAGTAATTTAGTCGTTTAGGGGACATATTAAGTTTCTTAACAAATTTAGTAGATATGATAGAATGAGTAGCACCCGTATCAAATAAAGCAAACACAGTATGACCATTCATAAATAAAACACCGGTAATGGTACCTGTGGCTTTAGCAGTCTGATCATGGGTAAGAGAATAAACACGACCCTTCGTTGTTGTAGAAGTAGACTTATTGTTGTTGCCTTTGTTGTTGTTCTTCGGACACTCCCACGCCTTGTGTCCTGTAGCACCACATCCAAGACATGCACCAGTAGCTTGATAACACACCTTCCCAGGATGCATTTTCCTGCTAGAATCACACAAGGAAGCAGTAGAACGATCAGTATTAGCCCTTTGTCCCGACGACCCTGAAGACTGTCCCTGTTGAGAACCCATAGATTGGTTCCCCTTATTCTGCCATGACTTCTGTCCGCTGTTGTTGTTGTTGTTCCTGTCACCACCATTCCTCCTATCAAAACTCCTACTATCATAAACTCTCGGATCAGTACCCCTTGAACCACTGTCATTCTGATTACCGTGACGAATACGGTTCCCATCACAATCTCTCTTAACACCCTAATCTTCTCTCTCATGCAACAACTCCACATTACGTGCAGCATTGGCAACTTGTGACACATAATCAAACCGAGTATTCACAATACTGTCAAGGATCCAACCATTAAGAGCCCACTTAAAGTGTTTAGCCTGCTCTTCTGGGCTACCAGCCCTAACACCAAGAAAACCAGTCAACCTCAAAAACCACTTCATAAATTTGGAAGTAGTCTCTTGCTCCATCTGCCTAATCGAATGGTACTCTCTTTCAAACTTTTGTTGCTCGGATTCAGGAAAATACTGTAAGAAGAAAGTAGCACGGAACTCAGCCCAAGACAAACTAACAACAAACACATCACAACCTTTAGCTTGTTTGTACGCCTTCCACCAAGTTAGCGCATCACCTTCCAGTTATAGCTGGCCAAACGAGCTTTGAACACATCCTCACAACCAAGAACCTCAAAAATCTTCTCGATATGCGAAACCCAATTTTCAGCCTCAACAAGGGAAGCTGCATGACTGAATGTTCATGGTTTCTGTTTCATAAACCTCTCTAACCAAGTATGCATAGTGGGTGCAGGATTGCCAGCACCACCACCACCTGATCCAGAGGCACCGACATTCTGCTGCTGCATCACACTCTCAGTAATCTGAGCAGTCAAATTCGGAAGCAAATCAGCAATGGCCTGAGCAGTGGCCTGAGCAACAGCTTCAGTGAATGCGGGATTCGACCTAAACTCCTCAGTAGTTCGGTGAGTTTTCACCATCTGAATGTTCATAAACGAGTAAGCAAAAGAAAATACAAATTGTCCAAGTAAGGTACGAAAGGAAACGATCAGACGAAAACAGAAACCTAATGTCTACCCAAATCCCCACAGGTGATACCTAGGGTTCTACAGGTCAAAACCCAGGCTCTGATACCAAATTGTAACACCCCAACCCATCTAGGGTTAAGATATCACGCATTGGTGTCAAACAAAGCATAAATACGCAAACGGAAATCTTAAAAATAATTAAATTGCAAGTCATATAAACATACGACTGCAAAAGTAATGTAAATATCCAACAAATGCCTTAAGCATGAAATACTAAGACACCAATGTCAAAACAAAGACATAAATCCATAATAATCCATAAATGATAAAGGAAAATGAAATGATGAATCTAGGGTAGGTCAAGTCCACTCTAAACGCTCATCCGAAATCATAGCCCCACTTCCCGCTTATTACCTTCCGCATAAGAAAAGAAATTGCGGCTGAGCTTACAAAGCTCAGTGAACAGATATAACGTAATAACAAAATCATAAAGGAAGCAAGGAAAAAGGGAATCATACAACATAAAGGATGAAATGAAAGTGAAAACAAATGAAGTAAAGTGATGTCATAATGAATGAGTCAAAACAAGTGAGTCATAATGATATTCAGTCATGAGAATATATATAAGACATAAGAATAAGAAATCAAATACACATAATTGCTTAAGAGTCATAATCTAAAGGCACACATGTGTACAAGGAGGGGAGACCTCACAAGTACTAAATGGTGAATGGGGTGCAATGCACGCACAAACCAATCACAGAAACATAATACTAATCATAAAGCATAGCATACAATGTCATAACAAATCTAGGATGCATCCATACGCTCCCCTGCAAAACAAAATACATATGCCAGTACTAGGACTAGTCATATATATATATATATATATATATATATATATATATATATATATATATATATATATATATATATATATATATATATATATACTAGATTTCGAAGCCCGCCCGATGGGCGGGCATGACTTATAATTATTCTTTCGATGGTGTTAGTTAACTGAAATTCATTTTTAAGGATGGGAAACTTAATTATTATTTTGATGGTATTTTTTAACGGAACGCAAATTATTTATTTATTTTCTTTCTTAATGCATTAAATTAATAATTTGGTACGCTTATATATTACTTTTTAGTTAATGGGAAATAATTTTCAAGGAAGGTGATTTTGACGTTCATTTTAATTGTTAATGGGGTTAATATTTTTATTCGGAAGACATGATTTTTTTTACTTTTAAATATGACAAGCTCTAGGCCATTTTTCTAAAATGGTGCTAGTTAACGGAAATTTTTTTATTTATAAGACATAATTATTTTCTATATGTTTTTTAGTAGATATTAAAGACGGTCATCAAGTGATGAAGAAATATACACATCATTAGGCTCTATATAAAAGTAAGGTTTGGTGAGCACAAACAGAAAAAAAATTCACTCTAGATCGATAATACAAGCAAACTTATCTTATCTTTGACCATACATAAATTAAGCCTAATACCTCTCTAAAGCAAAGGGTTTAAACCAAAACAAAATGCTTTTGCAATTTTATGCAAAACTATAATTCTATTTGCTTATAAGGTTTATAAGACGACCTAAAATACTATATGTGATGCATTATCTTTATCTAACCCGTGCTTCAATAGCAGCCTCGCGTCCTACAGTCAACATCTGTACAGTCCCACGCTCCTTTAATGAGTCACAGAAATTAGGAAACAGGAATTTCGTGCCTGTCAGAAAATCTTCCTCAATGAGAAGATGCATAAATAAGAGTACAGCAAGTTCATCATTGCTCTAGTAGCACAAGTCCATTGAAAAATCATTTGAAACAGAAACTGCAGCATTACCGCAGCATCAAAACTCCAATGGAGAATGTTTTATATATGCCGACAAAGCGACCTCCAACAAAAATATTTTTAAAAAGGAGAAGAAAGATACAGATTCTATATGATTCATGTGAGACATGATTGAGAAAAGGGCTTACCACTAAGATAATACATGATGAAGGTATACAAATGACTATGAATTAGCCATTCAAATCCAAATAACGTAAGTACATCTGTAAATACTAAAAATCCCCTGAAAATTATAAAAACCATGAAAAATATGTTATGCCATACACAATGTTATCAAGCTATCTGATTCAACAATACATATTAATTTATAGTTATTATGTTCGAGTAACATGTGAATGCCATGATGATAATAATCAAGAATAGAAACATAACCTGGTGAGAGGAAACTCGAAAGAAAATTCGTTATGATAAGCTCTCTCTTGTGATAGGAAGAGGCACTTTTCCTAACCCCTAATCAACTTCAAGCAATGTAAAAGTGCCTCTACCCTGCACATTAGATGGATATGATAGGATCTGGTCAAGTATGCGGAGAGCGCGAGCTGGTAGTCCCGCGCGGTGCATGATAGCGTGCTTATCGACATCGACAATTTGAGCTTGACCGGTAGAATGAAGAATGTGGCCTATTTTTGTAGACCAGGCCCTCCAGTGTTCAACTGTGCTACAGTACGAACAGAGTCAAACATGTCGTCTTCCAGTGTGGCGGCGTACGCAACAACTGCAGGAGAATGAATGACCCTCATAGGGTTATAATCTTGATCAAGCAGTAGGCGATCGCCGTCACTGACATTGTAAAAAAAGCATGTTATGACTTATTTCTTTCAGCAATTTTACAGATATTAACACTTATAAATTTATAATATCAATTATGGAACTCTAATTTGAAAGCAGCCTAATCCCACGGAACCAACATCAAAGCTAAGATTATTTAGGCAACCCTTAGAATTTCCATCAGAAACACCACTACATATGTGCATATGGAAGTATTATATGTGACGAAGTCAAAACTTTTTAGTCGCTTTAAATTTTAAAGTTAGAGGATATTAAAGTTATAATCAACCAACGATTTCTATATGAAATGTAGTATCAATGTATAATATTAATTCTTTCATGCCATCAAACGACGATTAAAAGTTTGATACAATTGCTCAAATACACCGGACTTCGTCATCCAGTTACAACTTACAGATATATCTTATGACCCACCTTTAAAATGAAAAAAAGAAAGCTTTCGATGTTTTCAACAAAGAACAACATAATCTCAGAAAATTAGTTGGTGGATTGACCAGAAGTATGGGTATATGTGGTACATCAGCTTTCTGCATCACATTTCTCACGTTCTCATTTATCAAATTCTCATCTTTCCTTTGCATGTGAAATAAATTGTGAAAAAAATTTCCGTTCTAAAGAAAATAAAAAAGATAATAAAAAAAATCTTGCCTTTGCACCATGTCTGGACTCCTATTTACTCGTCCATTACCAGTAGCATTTCCGCCACCTGTACATTTACATGGATTATTATCATTGACAGATTTTGTTTTTCCCTGAGTGGTCGCAAAATTAGTCATATTCATTAATGCTAAATGTCAAAATGACAATTTTTCATTCCTATTTTCTTCAACCGTGCAGTTTGTCTCATCAAAAAAAAATTTGAAATCAAAGTATTGTATCTAGAAATGTGGGTTGGCAATGTATATAGCAAGAAGAAAAGTGTGACAAAATGGTAGTTATTACTATAAGTAAGATGCAACCTGTAGTACAATTGGCATGTTGGTGTTGACCAGGTTCCTTTTCTGCGTTTAAATGATAAAAGCGACTAAATGCAGGGATTGTAATGCCAGCTGTTAGAGGTAGTGTGCTAAAAGGACATCAGTTCTCCAAGGTGTTTTAGCATCAAGGTATGCATTTAGACGCAGATAACCCATTCGTCAATAAGAGATTCATCATCTATCCTCAACTTAAGATCTATATAAAAACAAAATCTGTTACATTCTCATTAGAAGTAAGGAAACTATAACACAGAACCAATAAAGAATACATGTATGGTCATTAGTTGGATCTCTTTTCACGCGCGTGTTGCCGCGAGCGTATCGCATCGATGCTAAAAAAGTGGCAAAGCACCCTAAAAAGTGTATAGATTACAAATAATAGCATAAACTATTATGTGGCCCAAAACAATAGCAACCAATACACGTCAAAAGTTCAATAATCCCAATAGAAAACACAATTGGATCGTATCCATCTTGACCGAACCATAGGCGTCATTTGACATCAAAAGTAAATATAACATTGTGTTATAAATATTTGATTTTGTATAATAGGTTGTGCCAATGTATATGATGAATGAATCATGTAAACCTAAAGGCCAGATATGTAAGCAACATAATGTTTTATTTATTGTTAATCAACTCTTGTCTAGAGCATACGTGTGCGGTATTTGCAACAGATGCACTTGTAGTTATAAACATTAGCATTACTTTCGACATATTGCTTTAGATTTGCCTTGTGATAACAAAAAACAATCTTTACGTTACGCTGAGGGGTATAACAGGCCAATGCAGCAGCAAGGTACGGGGGCGAGTTGGATGCAACCCCACATGACCCCTCATCTTTTTTTATGATAAGTCAATAAAAAAATCAGTATGCAATATTTGGAGATAGATGAAGCTATAGTATGCAATATGTCTGTAATAGCTAATGTGACATCAAGTGATCTTTTTAGCAATTTACAAAAAAAAAATAAAAAATAAAAATAAAAATAAATTAGCTAAATCAGGTGGTAGTATTTGGAATCATAGGTTAGGTTTAAATTTTAATAAAGAACCCGCAAGGAAAAATCTAACCTGATCAACATATTTCATTCCCACAAGGATGGTAGAAATATCTTTGTTGCACACTCACCCTTTCTCGCTAGCATGGCGTGCAGCCTGAAACCAAATACTAAACAATAAGAAATATGTCAGTTTGTATATGTGTAACATTAAGAAAGATATCAGTTTATATATGTAAATAATTGATTTTGTCATTAATTTGTAAGTTTTACATGAGTGCTCCAATCTTTTCAACTTTCGGCTCACACAGAATCATCTGCTGTAACATGGAAAATAAAAAAGTAACTACTGGATCAATCAAACAAACAAAAATTCCTTTATCAAACAGAATCAAACATTGCAGTAACAGTCAAAAATACAAACAAAAAATTCACAACGAAAAGAGAATGAAAATATTGAGAAAGTAGGCCAAAGATTAAACAACACCTCTGTTGTAAGAGTGATGATAGTTGTATCTTTGACGTCCCTCAGCAAATGCTCAACTCCTGTTAAATGTTAATTAGAATTAATGAAAGTTTAAAATAATGTATAATCAAAAAATTAAGCTGTGAATATATCATTTGTTTTCATCCTCCTAGATTACCAATTTCCTCCACTTCATGTGCAGCGATTTCTGAAGACACATGAACAAAAGCCATTTTGCCTTAATGTAAGATCGTAACGCTTACTCATTGAATAAACCATGAATATCTAGATCATTCTTCCATAGCTTTGGACCAGTGCTATACCACCCTACGACATGCTCATTAGCTGCAACAAAAACAGAGAAAGTAAATGAACATAGATGTGTTAACATCTATAACTACCAAAGATCAATATGTTAGAAATAATAAATTTAAGGGATACTGATAATAGGACTAAAACTTATAATTTGCACCAATAATGCAGCATGAGTTCATATAACTAATCCAAATAGATCTTTCCATAAAATGTTGCACTTTGCGGTGTCAAGAATCATTACAGTTATCTATATATTTAAGGAATAAAACAACTTTGACAAAAGCATCAGATGAGTACAATCCCAGTTTAATGCATTTAAGAAGCATCAAGAGAACTTAACTGCTAAAATCAAGGTTTTAGAGCCCGCCCCATAGTTGTTTAAGCTGATTGTTGTAATACCTCAACATATGCATCTTTGACCAGTGGGTTTGAAGCTACTACTCTAAGCAGTAATGTCAAAGTCATTGGCAGATCTGTCACAAGAAATTTAAATAATATCTCATAAGGGGCATCATTTGTAGAATTAAAAAAATATTTGAATCATACAACACTCCATTCTTTCGGATCAAAGATGACTCCTCCCGCTTCTTTCACAATGACGACCCCCGCAGCAACATCCCTAGGGAGAAAGCCAAAACCATTATTGTAATGTGAACTCACAAAACTTTGCTCGAACATAAAAAAATACATGAAAGTAAAAAGTCGCCCATACCAAGGACCACCAAATCCGAGATTATAAAAAAGATCAATCCGTCCACATGTAACCCCACATAGACTCAATGCACAAGAGCCTCCCATCCTCAACGTAATTAAATAAGATATTTGATACCTTAAGTCATTTGTTACTTATATAAAATTTCAAATTAAAAAAAATGTTTTGGTCTTACCTTTTACAGTAGGCTATTGATGCTATTTGTGGTGGCATCCAGAGTAGCCTTATCATGCTTGGTTCCAGCCTGCAGGAATAACAAAAATCAAGTGTGAGTATCTAAAATTGCAAATTTGAGAGCATAGAGTTTGGATCCCGTTTATTATAAGGATCATCAGTGTCATTCCTATTGACTTTGATCCAAGGGAACTTTGGAACCATGATTAAGTCATCATCTGAGTCGGGTCCTGATAGAAGCTGGTTTGAAGCAAACTCTCGGCTCACAACACCTACATAACTGTTCATACCATAAAAGGCTAGGCGAGGGATTCTAAACTTATTTGCTAATGCGAGTGTCCAGCTCAAAAACCCATCTAAAACGATGCAGATGACATTAGCGAGATATACCTCAAAAGAACCACCCTTGATCTTGTTTATAGCTTCAAATATTCAGCCATAATCTCCAATTGTCCAACCATCCCAATCAACCTATAAATACATTCAGTACATTAAACTTCCCTTACAGTTTAAATTTTTTCTCTTAGTGTCTCGTGTGATACCTTCTTCTTAATCTTTTTTCAGCGATTTGTGTTACGTTAAGATGGTGAAGATAAAAAACAAAAGTGGGATGTACGGAACAGTTCACATACCACTACTGTGTCACCTCTTTTTGGAGTTGGGCCATTCCCAGCTCACAAGTTGTGCATTTATTGATAAAGTTTTTATTTAAAAGCTATAGTTGGAATTTAAATGTGTCAAGTAGCTATAAAACTAAGAAAACTAAAATACACTCACTGGCAATTAGAGTCTCGAGCTTGATTCTTCATAGTCTTGATTTCAGCCATCGATTGACAAACATTCACTTCAGCTCGAGTGCTAATTTCATCAATAATAATCACTGCAGGCATGTGACTTTCCACTGCCTTGATCTTGACTTTGTGTTGCATACACGGTTTTGAAGCCTGTGTTCATCTAGCACTACATATTGATGGATATGGTATGTCACAACTGCCTCCTATTTAGAGGCTAAATAAATATTTAACTTACCACTCATTTTTTAGCTAATCCAAAAGAAGTCGAGATATTTCTCGATGAGTAGTCGTCCCGACACCAGGTGTGTAACATATCAAAATGCATGCATATTTTTTTATACTGTTACTATTTAAAATATTGGGAAATATTCATGATTTTGTACCATCCGATGACCAGGATATTTTCTCCAAACTGAAGCAGATCCCGTACCATGTCGATATGACCTAGAACCACCTGACCAACTCGAGAAGTTAAGCCAACTATAAAAACTTTTCTATTTCTAATTGCAGATATGCGATGCAAGGTTTGAGTGACTTCCTTGCCAAATTAATTGATATAGCAAGAAGTTTTTGGTAAATATGTAAAGCTTATTCATGTAAGTAAGTGTTATTCATGGTGAGAGTTTTGTAGCATACCTTTGCACTTAAGTCTTGACGATTATCATGCTTCACGATCTCCATCAGCGCAGTTTCTGACTCTTTAGCTCTAAAGAGAAGAAATCATAGTAGACTATCTTATGAAACATATATAATTCATAATCAAAAATCATTATGAGTTAAATACCCACCGCTCAAGAGTAAACACAATTTGCCATAAAATTGTAATTTAAAATACTTGCTCTAAGTATAGATAAAGACAAAGTAAACAATGTTGTAGTGGTAATTTTGGCTTATGAAAGTAATCTACTTAAACTACCAATTATGATCCCACGTCTTATTAAACAAAAGAGAACACCATTGAGCATTAATGATCAAAGTGATCTATTAATAGCAGTAAACTTCAAATGAAACCCAAAAGCTATATCAATATCGCATATTTATAAGACTTCCTACTTATAGCAATGCACATTCAGATGAAAATGATGTAAATGTCAAGACTGAATTTGGGAAATCACCTGATGATATATGTGGCTAACAATGCATGAGACTTGTGCTAGGGGTTTGAAATTATTTAAGATATACAATCATATATTTACAAAATTGCAGTCATTGAGACAGAAATTAACTATATAATAGAAGAACAAATAAGTCAGTTCTTGTTGTCCATTGTTCCAGCACGAAACTGATGACAAATAGATAAGGCAAGCACAATTTTTATACTAATAAGAAACCTGGGTCTAACCTTCAGAAGTCAAACACCATTAATTAATAAGTGGCCTGACTTGACGTACACTTACTTATGAATGAGATTTAGTGGGCTTAAGATTTAAATGCAGTCACTGAGATAGCAATTAACTATAACAAAAGAGATTATAAGATTGTTCTTGTTGTCTTTTGTTCTAGCACAAAACTGATGACAAATAGATAAAAGGCACTAAGCTGATGAAAAATAGATAAAAGGCAAGCATAGTTCTTAAAATAATAAGAAACCCGAGTCTAACCTTCAGAAGTCAAACAACATTAGATTTTCTCAAACACATTTTGTGAATGGGGGACGAATGAAGCAGGTTAGGGTTTTTTAGGGAAGAAAGATGACGGGGTGTTATGTTTATCGTCTAGGTGTTCTGGTTGTTTGATCGTGTATTTTTTTTATGGGCTTTGGGTTTTTTTATTTGAGTATGATGATCACTTGTCATCCTATTTAGAATTTGAGTTACAGAATCTCAACAAAAAAAAAAGTGGTAGTTCAGTGGTAAACATGCTTCATTATGTTTAGTTATTGATTGTAGACAATGCTATGTTCGAACCTCACTAACTCCACTTTCTAATTACTAATTTTAATAATATACACACATCTAATATTAAAATTTTCACACGCCTAATATTAAAATTTTATGTAATTTGCAAAACAAATAAATTTAATAAAAAATTGCTGACATGGCCTAAATGTGATGACATGGCTGATGACATGACTGATAATGAATTACTGGGCATTGACTGGGCAATGAGGTGGCATATTCATTCAAATGCCTCCTGTTATATATAATGTATAGATATATATGTATATATATATATATATATATATATATATATATATATATAGAGTTGAGTTCAAATAAGATCAAAGTTAAAATTGTAAAAATAAGATTCATTCAAGAACCAATAAGATTAAGACAAGTGGCAATCAAGTGGAATTTAATTAACAACAAAACTGAAAATTTAAAATACAGCCAAAAGGGTATTATAGGTACTTTTTATATGTATTTTACCCATAACTGTAAATAACCTTAAATCCCTAAAAACTTATAACCAGCCTCCTGTTATTTCCTTCCCATCTCATTTCTTCTCATATCCTCATCTCTATCATCGGATTTATCTACCCTCCTATAAAAAATACCCACATAAACATAAACACAATGAACCTGCTTCAACAAGAACGAATATATCCTCCCTTCCATAGAAAAACCCACATCCAACCCGTCGTTTACACACCACCATCGATTCATAATATATTTAAAAAAAAAAAATAGGTTGCCTTGTATAAAATTTCCACCGATCCAAAACAAATAAAATTTCGATCTGTTTATGAAATGGATCTGTTTTTCTCGAACTGTTTATATGTTGTTTTCGGTACACAAGTCGACGGTTTTTTTTCAATCTGTTTGTGAAACGGATCTGAAATTTTATCATGTTCGTTTCGATCTGGGTTTTTGGGACTCAAGTCGCGTTAATCGTATCATGTTTGTTTCGATTTGTGACCATGGTTGTGTTTAGATACACTGATGATGCTGCTGCGACATTATTTTCGCCGGAGTTTCTACACCACCGCTTGTCGTTGCTGTCGGCGGTACACCGGATACATCGTGTATGTGATGCGTAAAACCACGATGTACCATGTACATCCATTGGAATTATTGTTTCTATGAAAATTGTGCCGTCGTCATATCCATTACCAGTTCTCAAATTCATTGTTATCCTCCTTTGTTGTTTACCAGTTGTTTATTTATGGATAGAATTAGTGTAATTTGGTATGTTTTTATTGTGCATTAATAAGTTGTAACTTGTGTATCGTGAGTTGTTTAAAAGACATGAATAGTGAATTTGTAGTCAATTTTTTGTACTATATGACATGCGTCAATGTATCCACTGATGCGTTAAAAAGCTCAATGTATTAATGCATTTTTTTTATCATATGACGTGTGCCAATGTATCAACGGATGAATTTATAGTCATCGCTTTTTATCATATGATGTGTGCCAATGTATCAACGATGCATAAAAAAGTCATCGTTTTTTTTATCATATGACATATGCCAATGTATCAACGATGCATAAAAAAAATCAATGTATCAATGTACCAACAAATTTTAGTATTTAACTTTATCTGTTAAAATGTCATTAGTTATGTCTCAATAAATGTTTGACCAAAATACCCTTAAATTGTGAATTATTTACTGAAATGCCACTCCATCAAATAAGCCAATAAATAACACCAATTAATCGATCTAACGGTCTAGATTGGTTCTTACTTTTACAACTTTAACTTTGATCTCACATTAACCCTCCCCTATATATATATATATATATATATATATATATATATATATATATATATATATATATATATATATATACAACTTTAACTTTGATCTCACATTAACCCTCCATAGAAAGTGTCATGCCATTAGTGCATCAATGACATGGTCATGGTACCTCCATGACTAGTTAGCTCAGGCAATATAGAGTACAAAGGCATAACAAAGCTAGTCAAGTACATCATGAAGATGTAAACAAGAATCTTAAAGAGACAAATATGAGTATCATATTAAAATGATAGCATAACATAGGCAAAGATCATAATGATCATAAATCATGGGAATGTTCTCAAAGAGAACAATATCAAAGATAATCATAAGGGAATAATCATAGGGAAATAGCATAGGATATCAAATGGGAAACAAAGCAAAGATCAAGGAAAGGAAATGAATCACAAGTACAACATCCTTACTAAAAAAGGACAGAATATCTGTACCTTAATAAATGCAAACTGGAATATCAAAGAAGATGGCAAAAGTAGAAGCAGAAAGGTCATTCCCTCTTCACTGGATCTACACGAATTATGACATATGGATTACTTATAAATTCATATTTAAATGTACATATTCATAAAGGTTTCATTTTAGCTTTCTTTCGGTTTTAAGTAACTTTCAATAATTAGCAGGTTTCCATATTTAGCAACTTTCTAAAAATAGCAACTTTCCATATTTAGTAACTTTCTAAAAATAGTAAGTTTTCCATAAATAGTAAGTATTCCAAAAATAGTAAGTTTCCATAAATAGTAAGTATTCTAAAAATAGTAAGTTTCCATAAATAGTAACTTTTCAAAAATAGTAATTTCCATATTTAGTATTTAAAAGGTTTAAACAGCTATAAATGGTCAAATTGAGTTTTATACTTTAATAAAATCATAAACTTATATCATTTCACATTTTAGGGTTTTATAGGTCAAATTAGGGTTTCTAAATTAAGTAAGTGTGAAATTAGGGTTTCAAATGACATAATTCATTTTAACTTATCATTTAAAGTATTAAAACTCCAATTAGGGTTTGATTCATTTAATTAGGTCATATTTCCCAATTTAGCAGTTTTAGGGTTTACTTCATATTATTAGGGTTTCTAAATATCATAATCACAAATTAATTATGTTTTAGGTCAAATAAATGCTACACACACTAAAACATCTTCAAAACACATAGTAAGCCGTTTTAATTATTTTACAAAGATTTTATGATTTCCCAAAATAACTTTCCTTATTTAGATTAGTGTACCGAGATGAGGACATCTCGGTAGTATCCTTATTTAGTTTAAAATTCCGAATTTAGTTAACATATGATTTCCGAAATTATAGGGTATAATTATTCCATACTTTGATTCGAAAACATTATAAGAACACAAATAAATCAAAGTGCACAATAGAGTGTGGTTCGGTTTATATTTCATATTAGATCCGATTTGATTTAAGAGAAACAAGGATTTACGATTTACCTTTGGATGTATAGGTCGAATGAGATGAAAGGAACAAAGATCACCACGAACCAAGCACCACGAATTCACCCTTTCTTCTAGAATTAATCACGTACGTATGAAGGAAAAGAAAGAACAAGAATCGATTATTGTTTTATTCAAATCCATTCGAATGGATCAAAGATTGTATTATACGTTACCTTATTATGATTGATGTACGAATTGATCAAGGATCAAGGATGGCTAGTCTCTTCTTCTCTTCTTCTTGTTGATGATGGTCGAATTGGTTTAAGAGTGATAAGGTTCTTATGATTTCGTTTTGCCGCCAAAGTGGAGAGAGCAAAATAGATTTAGGGTTTTGCTTATGAAGGAAAACGTGTGATTGTGTGTGGTTATACGGTTTGAAAATGGAAGGATAGGGGGGGCAATAGGCCGTGTGTTGTGGGATCAAAAAGGAAACGAGATATGCCTTCCATAATAAGTCAATTTGGTGCTATCTTCATTTTATATTTGTGCATGCATACTTATTCATTTTCGGTTCTAGGGTTATATTAAACATGCCATAATATGATTTTAAGGTTCAAATAATATTCATGCAAACGAGCCATGTTCATAATATATTGTCCATGCATGTTTTCATATTTTACTTAGGTTATGGATTCATAATGCATGGTTTTATTTCATTTCATAATATATAACAAAAGTTTTAATTCATAGCTTATTTTGGATTCATATTTGAGTTAGGGTATTATAATATCTGCTCTTTGTTATTCTCCACTGACGTGTTCTACATTGATGTGTCCATTCTCTACGCATTCTCGAATGAAATGATAGCGAATGTCGATGTGCTTACTTCTTCCATGAAAAATTTGGTTCCTGATGAGTGCTATTGCTAAAATGTTATCAACCTTCAGCGTTATTCTTTTCTCTTCCCAACCCGTTAATTCACTAAGTAGCCGTTTTGACCATAAGGCTTGACATGCTGCTCTAGTAGCCGCCATGAATTCTGATTCACATGATGAGAGTTCTACTGTTGGTTGCTTCTGAGTGCACCAGGTGATTCTCCAAAGTAAAATACTATTCCAGTAGTTCCTTTTCCTTGATCAGTATTGATTCCATAACTATTGTCGCTATAACCTATAATCTTGCAGCCGCCTTCTTTCTTGTATATAATGTCATGTTCCTTTGTTCCTTTGATGTATCGGATTACTTGCTTTACTGCCTTCAGGTGATGATCCTTTGGGTCTTGCATAAATCTGTTGAGTATTCCGACTGAGTAACTAAGATCTGGTCTTGTATGTAGTAGATACCTGAGACTTCCTATCTGTAATAAGTTGCGTCAATTGAGTTTCCATCTTCCTCCTTGACCAACTTAGTACCGGGATCCATTGGTATCTTCATTTCATTACTTTCCATCATACTTGTATCTTTCAAGATCTTGTTGATGTAACCTGTTTGCTTGATGGTAATCTCTCCTCCTGTCTGAGTAACTTCTATCCCGAGGTAATAAGCTAACAATCCTAAATCGCTCATTTCAAATTTGTCGTTCATCTGGGATTTAAATAAATCTATTTCCTTCCTTGGAGTGCCCGTGATTATCAAATCATCAACGTAAACTCCAACTATTAATGTAGAAGTTTTGCTTCTCTTTGTGTAAACTGCTTGTTCGAGATTACATTTCTTAAAGTCTAATGACTTTAAGGTTTGATCAAGTTTCACATTCCAAGCTCGTGGTTCTTGTCTTAAGCCATACAATGCTTTAGTGAGCTTGTAGACTTTCCCTGAATTTCCTTGTTGAATAAAACCTTCAGGTTGTGTAACATAGACTTCCTCCTTCAAATCTCCTTGTAAAAATGCTGATTTGACATCTAAGTGATGTACTTGCCATCCATTATATGCTGCTAGAGCCAATATCAAACGAACTGTTTCTATCCATGCAACTAGTGCAAATACTTCATCGAAGTATATTCCTTGTTCTTGTACATATCCTTTTGCTACTAATCATGCCTTGTATTTGATGATTTTCCCTTTTGCATTCCTCTTGGTCTTGAAAATCCATTTGAGTCCTATTGCTTTCTGATTCGTAGGCAAAGTAGTAAGAGCCCATGTGTTATTCTTGTTGATTGAATCCAGTTCAATCTCCATGGCCTCAATCCATTTCTTATCTGTTGATGCCTCCTTGTAGTTACGTGGTTCTTCTATAAATAGTAGACTTTCAGTTTCAACTTCATGTGCATTCTCATATATTTCTGTTTAGTTCTTGAAACCTCGTACTGGTCTATCATTAAATCTATGATCTGATCTTTCTGATGAGCTAATAGTTGCTTCTTCTTCCTCTTCCGAGTGTGGGTTATAAGTGTATGTTGGTGGGGTGATTGGTGAGTCTGGAGCAGTAATTGGTTCCTGTTCCTGATAAGTATTATCATTGTTTTCTGAGTTAACTAGTATAGTGTTTTCATTGTCAACTCCTTCTACCACAAAACTTGCCCAAAATGAGTCTTTTGTACTTGTTTCCTCTCCGTTGTTATCCCAATTCCATGGTTTTGTTTCCATAAACTTTAAATCCCTGCTAATATGTTTCCTTTTTCCTATTGGATCGTATAACCTACATGCTTTTGATCCTTCCTCTACTCCTAAGTAAATCATGGGTATGCTTCTGTCATCTGGCTTCTTCAAGTGAGGTATTGTTATCTTGGCATAAGCTGTGCATCCGAATATCCTTAGGTTTTCCAGATTTGGTTTTTTGTTGTAGAGTGCCTCATATGGAGTTTTATCTACCAGGGCTCTAGTCGGTACCCTGTTTAGTATGTAAATGGTGTGTCTAACTGCTTCCGCCCAAAAAATTAATGGTAACTTCATCGCTTTCATCATACTTCTCGTAGTTGATAACACTGTTCTATTTCTCCTTTCCACGACTCTATTTTGTTGTGGTGAGTAAGGTGCTGTCAACTGTCATGCTATTCCATTTTCCTTACATTAATTGGTGAATTCATTTGATGTGAACTCACCTCCCCTATCTATTCTTAGCATCCTTAATTTCATTCTCATCTCCATTTCAATTTCTTGTCTAAATTCCTTGAAAGTGTTAAATGCTTGGTCTTTTGATGCCAGAAAGTAAGCCTACCTGAAACGTGTACAGTCGCCCACTAACAAGAAAATGAGTTTCTTTCCCGAGTGTGTGTCTGGACTTATAGGACCACAGAGGTTCTTCGATTTGAACTTAGCTTGATTTGGAAATGGTGTCCTACTGTGTTTTCCTAATAAACATGCATGACAAATCTGTCATGCTTGATTTATTTTTGGTATTCCTTCCACTAGACCCTTCCTTGTCATCTTATTGATGTCGTCAAAATTTAGATGACCTAATCTAGCGTGCCAAAACCATGCTTGGTTATCTACATTTGCTAAGAGGCATATGGGTGCTTCTATTTGTAGTCTAATACTATAAAGTCGATTCTTAGATCTTTCAATCTTCATCAACAACTTCTTATTCTTATCATACAAAGCCAGTTTGTTTCCATCCATGATGATCTTACAACCTATCTCAGTAAGTTGTCCTAAACTTAGTATGTTGCTCTTGAGGTTTGGAATGTAGCATACATCCGATACTATCTTTTGTTCATGGTTCCTACATCCTAACAATATAGAGCCTCTTTCCTTTATCTCCACATACGATCCATCTCCAAAATGAATGCGTCCAGTTATGCTTTCGTCAATATCCCTAAAATGACTCTTAGTTCCCGTCATATGGTTACTTGCACCATTATCTAAATACCATATGCTTGCATCTGTTGTAGCATATTTTCCGAGTTGAATTTGTCCTTCATTCAACAGAACTTCCTCGTGTTTAGTTTCGTGTGTAGCCATTAATAGTGATGGTTCTTCATCTTCTAAGATAAGGTTTGATTGTTCCTGAGTTGTTGATGATTCTTTGCAGTTCTTTCTAAAATGTCCAAGTTTCCCACACTTGTGACATTGTATTTTGCTCGTATCCCACTCACGTTTATTCCTATTTGATTTTCCTTTGTGAGTTGAGCTTTCCTCCTTTGTGTCATATTTGTTTCTATTACGTTGCCAGTTTCCTCGTGAAAAGTTTGATCTACCTCCGCGATTACCAAATCGCCTTCCCCTTCTCGAGTGTTCACTATGTGCGAATAGTAAGTTTTCCTAGATTTCTACTTGTCCTCCTTTTCAAAGTTTTATCCTTTCCTCAAATGCTTTGAGTTTTCCAGTGATCTCATCTAAGGTAACATCGACAAGATCATTGGTTTGTTCTATGGATGCTACTATTTGAATGAACCTATCTGGTGTGGAATCTAATAGTTTTCGTACTAAAAGTGATTCATCCAATGTTTTTCCTAATTCTTTTGCTTTAGTGGCATAGCCGTTTAGTTTCGCCATAAATGCATCCACTGTGTCGTCTTCCTTCATTTGAAGTGTTTGAAATCCAATAATCAGTGATTGTAACCGTGCTTGTTGCACCTTCTCTTCTCTAACGTGTCTCTTCTTTAACGATTCCCATAAATCCTTTGCTGTTTTACAACCCGCGACTTGTAAAATCACATCTTCTGTCAATACTTGATATAGGAAGGCCATCGTTGTCTTATCCTTTTTATCATCTACTTGCGTATTTTCCTTAGGTTCTATCGTTTCCCATAAACCATGTTCTTCTAGTATAACTTTAATTTGGATAGCCCAAACGGTGTAGTTTGTCAACTTTAACTTAGGGCATTGATAGTGTGCTATTGGTGTTACGGGTTTTGGTGGTATCAAAGCATTACCTAGATCGTCAACAAACATCTTATTTGTGCTTATGATCTTCACATTCTATGTAACAACTCACAATTTCAGGATTAACTTTTATTCCCGAAATTTTACTATTCACTTTTACTATTCACTTTTTACTATTCACTTTTCACTATTCATCTCAGAAATTTTTATTTCATATTCTCGTAAGTTAAACTATTTTAACGATAATCCGAGAGTTTGACGCTCGTCGGATCATTTCTGCAAAAATCGCAAAGCCGTGTCCGAGATTTACTTTTAGGTTTAAACGTCCTTCCAGCATCCCGATATATCCATAAAACATTATAAACAATAGAAATATGATTTTCTATCATTTTATGACAATTCCAAAAGTTTTGGAATTTTACGTTTTCCAGTTCAGCGTTTTACGCGAATTACGCGTTTTAGACCCGTGTTTCCAGTTTTTAGCAGGGTTTTAGCACCCGATAGAACCTACCACTCATTTTATATTTTATTATGGAGTATAATGACATGTTTAACCATTCTTCCAAGTTTCGTATTTTTACGATACCCGGTTTTACGTTTTGTGACGTAACAACTTACGGTTAGCAATTTACGGAGTCAGAACTAGCTCCATAATCTTGGATAAGATCACCAAAAGTCCACCCTTGCTCCCCAAGCTTGGCAAACTGCCAATAGGGGGGGGGAGTCACCATGGTGTGGCTTGATCTTGACCATTGATTTCTAGGATCATTACAAGTGTCTTAACTAACCATGGTTAAACTCTAACCCAATATATGGTTAACTATTTTTCCTACCCTATAAATACCAAGCTAAACACATGAAATTCCTTGCACCACACCTTCTTATAACCTTCAAGTCCTAAAACCTAAGGCACTTTTCTTATATTTTGTAAGAAAGTTAACTAGTTTTTGAAAGAAAACTAGTGTTTGATCTTCAATCTTGGAAATTTTCTAAGAAAAGTTGTTATAACTTTAAAGTCTCCAAAAAGACGTCGTTATAATCTTCAAATAGCTTTGGACTTCAAGAAGGCGTCGTTATAATCTTCAAATAACCTCGGTTTATCATAGATTGCAAAGGGTGAAGCTTAAGTCTATCAAAGTCCTATCCTTACATGTTAACTTCCTTTCATCTTTGAAAGCCAAAAGTTGTAAGCCAAACCCTAACATGCTTCTTGTTGAATAATCATGTTCATGTTATTTACATATTATTCATGTTATATTATGTCTTGTATTCATGTCCATGATGTATAAAAGTGAGTAAAACAAGTATTGATACATATATGTAACTTATGTTATTCAAACAAGTAAACTAGTGACTTTCTTGGTATAACCTGATCAAAATGGTAAAAATTTGATATTGGATCATTACATATTACAGTAGAGGACTTAACAAGGAAACCATAGCAATTTGAACCACCCAAAACTAGTATACGAGTCAAAAGTTACGCCCATTTGAAATTACCAAAGATTTCCGGCAAAACTGCCTAAATAACATTCTGATCAAATTTTGATTTTGAAAGTCCCACTTCTGGTCTGATTCATCAAAAAGTTAAAACACGAAAGTTGTCCGGAACGACGTTTTCGTTCAGGAACAAAGAAGCTCGAGCCCTGAAAACGCTTTCCGAGTAATAAAATTCTTCAAATTCTAAACAGCCCATTTTTAGGCCAAAGTCACTATATTATGGTTATACTTTAAAAGGAACAAGAGGTCTTATGACCTATAATCAAGACCACAACCATGGCTAGAGCTAAGGTTGTGTCTCATGACCTTGGAACAAGGACCAAAGGTCATGGCTAGGCCATGACGAGATGACCATGTAAGTTTACTTAGGCATAAACATGAAACAAGGAATTGGCGACAACTTGAACAAGCAATTTGGATCTACTTCACTTAAAGGAACCATGAGATATTACAAAGAAAAATGGTCATACAAAACTTATGAAACTACCCCTAATAACAATCTTCATGTACAAATAAACTTTCCTAAGTTTATTCAAATATCGGACATGTAACCTTTCGGATCAAAACTTATATCTATATATTTCATCAACTACTACAATAGTAGGGAGCCTCATGTGAGGAGTTCATTATGTAAGCCGTCGAGATGAGTTGTGGATTTACGAGTTAAAGTGTCCTGGCTCCTCGAACGCTTACTAAAATGACTTCTGAATTATTGTCACAACTCGTAATTTCATGTCCTGTTTCAAACGTCGAAATTCCAATTTTTTATCTCGGAAAGTAACTATTCACTTTTACTATTCACAAAACACTATTCATGTTCGAAATTTTTATTTCATATTCTCATAAGTTAAACTATTTTAACGATAATCCGAGAGTTTGGCGCTCGTCGGATCATTTCTGCAAAAATCACGAAGCCGTGTCCGAGATTTACATTCAGGTTTAAACGTCCTTCCGGCACCCCGATATGTCCATAAAACAATATAAACAACAAAAATATGATTTTCTTTCATTTTACGACAATTCTAAAAGTTTTGGAATTTTACGTTTTTCAGTTCAGCGTTTTACGCGAATTACGCGTTTTTAACCCGCGTTTCCAGTTTTAACAGCGTTTAAGCAACCCGATGGAACTTACCATTCATTTTATATGTATTTATGGAGTATTTTGACAAGTTTAGTCATTCTTTCAAGTTTCATATTTTTACGATACCCGAATTTACGTTTCGCGGTTTAAAACTTTACGGTTAGCGATTAACGGAACCAAAACTGACTCCGTAAACCAGATAATACCAAGCTTACTACATACTCATCAACCATGTGCAGCCCCCCCTCATCCCATGTTACTTCAAGTTGACCATTTAATTACCATTTTGCCATCAAGATTAGATATTTGCAAGAAAAACAACTAAAACAATCACTAGTTTATTTTTCAAGATCAAAAAGCTCATCTTCATCTTTCTCATCACCATAACCACGACTTTTTCCAAGATCCATGATCCATCCATCATTTTTCAAAGTACAAAGCATCAAAGTTGTTCATTTTGTTGTCCTAATCAAGAATCATACCTCAAAAACACAAGTAATCCAAGGTTTCTCATCATTTAATCACCTCATATTTCAAAGTGAGTTATCAAATTTATTTTCATGTTTTCATCTAATTAACATATGTATCTCATGGTATTCATGCTTAATTTCATGCACAAACTAGTTATACCACTTTATTTTTGTTAACTTTTGAACATACAAACCCTAGATTGTGATTTAGGTGTTCCTTTGTTAAATTAACATGATTACTAGTCATTAGGAACCCATGGCACCCTAAGAAGGTGTATGGTAGGATTAGTATAGTTTTGTGAAGTTTGCAAGAGTTTTGGTTGAGATTGAAACTAGTTTTGAACCTTGGAAATGGATTTGTAACAAGTTTATAAACATGCTGTCCTATTTTGTTAATTTCTGGAAAATCAGTAAACACCAAGGAAACTTTGGCCAAATTTTTAGAAAATACTTTCAAAAACGAATCCGTAGGCGAAAGAACGGATTAAAAAGAGTTTATAACGAAGAAGTTATGATTTTTGCAAGTTTAACGACGAAAACTATTTTCTGAAAATTTTACATGCTGTCCCACGATTTTCAATGGGCAATCTGAGGTGTAAAACTTGATCTAGCCATCCCGACTTATCAAAAATATATTAGTATGTTGTCCCACGATTTCGGGGATATAAAGAACGTAGAAAACAAGCTTATAACGACCAAGATATACACGTTTCAAAATCGGCGAAACTCTATTTATTTCCATCAGCTTTTTAGCAAAATATTACTAAGTATAGAAAAACAGTTTTTATAAGACATCATGTTGAGAGCCAATTTACTCATTGATAAACTCATTTCTGGAAAATTTACATCATTGACAAAAAGTTAGTTCACCCAGCCTAGTTTTCAAAACATCCGGCCGTTTGTCAAAAGGATTTATAACGAACAACTTATGGACTTCCAAACTTTCCCAAAAACTGCCCAGAATCTGCCAAAACAGCCAAATACCTCACTTGACGGCTAATTATCTTTATGATCGAGACCTGTATGGACAAACTTCACTTCTGTGACTTTTTAGATATGGTGAAAATCTTCTCAAAACTACTGAGCTTATTTCCTAACTCTTAATATTCACTATTTCACGACTAGTTTTACCAGACCATTTTGTCACTAATAGAAATAATACTTCTACGTACTAAATCCTAGATTTTCTATAAATACTACCAAAGTGCCAAATTCTTAACCATCGAAGTACTTATGATTACAAGCTTATTTATACGACTATTAAACATTATTTCAAGGTTTTCAAAGCAAGGAATTCAACACTACCATTTATATATATACGATATATATATATATTACGACTAGTTTTATAAGTCTAGTTAGACTTATTTTTCCCAAGTTATGGAAAAACATATTACTTTGACAATAACAAGTATTTTCAAGTTAAGAGTGGTATAGGAACATGTGCATGGACATTCATAACATCATTTCATGATCTAAAGTAGATCGTACATCATTCATATTAGGTTGCGGCTAGTGTGCGCGCCTTGTTTTACAGCTCATTACATGTTCATGGTACCATCATATCAGGTGAGTCATAGCCCCACTTTTACTGGTTTAATTACTTTACAAACTCTTTGGGGGAGATACATGCTTAAATACTCGTGTTATACTTTTATACGATTTCAAATCCCATGGGGGAGAATACATTGCAACAACTATTTTTGTACATGCCCAAGTATTACAAATTCCATACATTGCTTAAGTTGCCTTACTACCACTTCATAACAAGTCCCCTTTCAATATCATGGACCGTTAATTTTAGTACTAAGCGAGAGTGAGTGAATAGATCTATTGAGGGTGACACCTCCATTCGTGTTTGGGTTGCTCCAACGGGACGAATGCATTTCATGTCTTATCAAGTGAGTGCCTGGTAGACACTCTGTTGGGGCATTACAAAGTCTAGCTTCGGGGTCATGAGCTTAAGAGACAATGTAGCATTTTTGACATTTATGTCGGTTCACTTTATACTTGTGGCTAATGTACATACGAAAATTACTTATGGAATTACGATACTTTTCCACTACTATTACTACTGAATTACGATGCCTTTGCATCAGCCTTACTACTGAATTACAATGCTTTTGCATCAAACTTATTACATTTGGCAGTGGGTTGTAAACACACAGGTTACAAGTCTCTTATGGCGGGACTTGGAACTGAGTGGATTTACGATGCCTTTGCTGGGAAATCTTCATTTCAATGCATTACATTCTTTTTCACAAGACTCTATGAACTCACCAACCTCGTGTTGACACTTTAGCATGTATTTTCAGGTTTTAATCATATGGCACGCTACTGGAGGTTTTGGCAGGGCATGGCATGGTCATAGAAGACTCTGATTTTTCATATGGGGACCGTTTTAAACTATTTTAAGGGCCTACTTCCGCACCACTTTTAACAATGTAAAAATCAACATTTTGATTTAACTATTTTATTCTAAATGATTCAAGTGCAAACTATTTTTTTTACTAGTGTTGTAATATCAATTGAGTTACACCCCAGCTACATGTATGCTTCCGCTGGACCCGATTTTGGGGGTGTGACAATTATGTCGGCCCGAACGGTAGTAAATGATATACAAGACATACATGTTTCATGAATCATTACTTTCAAAGACTTACAATATACATCATACCACATCATGGACTAAATGCAAGATATATAAATAGGCACTACTTCATATTCATTACTCCGATCCTAAGTCGCAACATTCTATTATAGGTTGCTCGTAGAAACCTTCACGATTCAACTGTTACATTCATTACTTGCTATCTTACTTAAGGTGAGTTCATAGCCCCACTTTACATTACTTCAATGTTTTACAAACCCTTGGGGGGAATACATGCTATTATTTTTCTACTCGAACACAATGCTTTCTACTGTATGCTATTCGACTATGTTTTATTATCACTAAGTAACATCCTTGCCAAACCAAGATCCCTTATTATGAACCATTTAATCACTTGCGAGGGTTACTTGCAAGTGAGCGCGAATATTGTGAATAGGCCTATTGGGATTGACGAATCCCATTTGTTTTGACTAAGTTCAAACAAATGCATTAATATTTGAAACATTAGGTATGACGGCAAAGTACCTACCGGGATAAATCTGCCGATCGATATTGGTACACGTTAACGTTTTGGTTTCATAAGCTTAGTGTATAATACATTTTATGGGCGTATAATAACGTAGCCTACCTGTTATGTTTTCCAAAACATTGGTGTGAGTCTATAGCTCACACTACGATTATTGTGTTCAAACGATTTAACTACAAACACTACGATTATTGTGTTCAAACGATTTAACTACAAACACTACGATTAATGTGTCCAAACGATTTAACTACAAACACTACGATTATTGTGTTCAAACGATTTAACTACAAACACTACGATTATTGTGTTCAACGATTTACTACCAACACATTGTGTTCAAACATTAAACAAACTCTATGAATATCACTCAACCTTTGTGTTGACCTCTCAAGCATGTATTTCAGGTTCATGACAATCAAGGATGGCACGGAAGCGCACGGATTCTCAAGAGGGCTATAAATTTTATTATCATTCAAAAACTCATTTATTATACATTGTAAACATGGAACCATTTGGGACCTCATTTTGTAATCTCTGATATTTATATAATTTGAATGATAAATCTTTTAAAACGACTCAATTGGAGTTCGTTTTCTATTATTGTGACTATTGTGCCGTCGAGTAACACCCAGTTCGAATTCCGCTGCAACCATGAATTGGGGGTGTTACATTCTAATTGTATAAGAAATTCCTAACTAGTATGGTATTACGGGAAGAAAAATAGTTTTTCGGGAATCCTAATAATACGACAAAAATACTTCTATACTAATAATATGATAGAAATCCAGAAATTTTGATTTCTAACCGTAACAAAACACAACCGTATTCCCTTTGTGTGTTGGTATGTATACGATTATATCCACAACGACTTTTCATCCCTTTTCTTTGCGTTAGTATCACCAAATCCCAACGATACTTGTTCTTTTCTTTTTGATGTTCACCACATTTTGTTGTTGTTGTCTCGTTGTTGTTCTTTTGTCCAAACCAATTCGCATCCACAAAATATACACGGCTTCCTTTTTTGTTTTTTTTTTGCATCGAATTCGATTTTGCCCCACAACCAAACGAGTATCCTTTTATTTTCTTTTTGATGTTCCACACTTGTTCCCCACGTTGTTGTTTTCCTTTTTTGTGTTGACTTGAATTCGTATCCCACAAGCAAACCCTAGAAACTTTCTCTTGTTCTTCTCGGTATGCTTCAAAACAAAACAAATGGATTTTGTTGTTATTGTTGTTTGTGTCGAATTCCAAATCGTTTTCCACAAAAAATCCTAGAACCTTCCTTCTTGTTCTCTCGGTATTCTTTCCAAACAAACGAGTTTTACTTCGTTGTTGTTGTTTTGTGTCGACTCCAAAGTCGTTTCCCATAAAAACGTTACCCAATAATTACCTTCCTTTCCTTTGTGTCGGTACTTATCAAACCGATGCCCACAAAGTCCTAACTCAAACATACGCTTATAGTTCCAAGCGTTGTGAGCTTTTCTTTTCCTTTGTGTCGTTCTCAAAAACGTTACCCACAAAGTCTTCCACTCGCTTTTCAAAGCATTGTGTATTCTCTTTTCCTTCTATGTCGCGTTACAAGAGCAATCCCACAGAAGCCTTTCTGCTAGCTTTTCCTTTTCAATATCACGCTACTTATCAAGCATCGATATGTTTTTCCTCTTCCTTTGTGTCGCGTTCAAAGCAGTCCCCACAAAGTCCTTTAACGTTGTTCTCTTTTCTTTCTTCCTTTGTTGTTGCATATGATGTCCCCAACAAAGTCTTCCACCAATTCGTTTGGCGTTGTCACGTTTGCAACTTTACGCAAGGTTTGATCGTGCACTATCTTCCCTTATGTTTCCACAAATATTTAGGTGTTGTTTTGATTTAACCAACACGTTTCCACCGAGACTCTTCTTGTTCCCAGCGGGCTTTTCTCCTTTCTCGTTCACTGTTATGGAATCAAACGAGCGTACGATTAACGTAGGCTCTGATGCCAATTGTTGTCCCTAGTTGTGAGGCGATACAAGTTGCAATATTACTGAATAAATTGTGTATATCGTCTAACCATAATATCGAGTACATACATATGTTTATATAGTGGTTGAGACGAACCATCGTGTCCTTTCGGTAAAACCATAACCGAATTCTAACTACTTTAACTAACTTAACCGTTTTTACGGTTATTAACTATCTACTTAATATGTTTAGCCCTTCGGCGTTCATAAATAACATAAATGGTAGGAGCAATGTCGATATTATTGTTCACATCTATATCGTGCATATCTTAACAAGGAAAAATGTATCTCCAATCATATTAGCAACTTCTTAGTGAAACTGTGATTACATTATCAATCATGGGCATGATCAAATTCAAGATATTTATAATGTAACATACCTAGAACACTAATAGACCCGAAGCCCACATACAAGGCTTGAGCCACATATTTATCTCTGATACTCCCCCGCAATCCGAGGGGCGAAATTACGAAAGCTCGGATTGGAGTAAAAAGCAAAAAACATTAAATTATAGCAAATAAATAATTGTTGATGAAAACATCCGGCAGCAAGCGGAAGCAAATCTTCAAGCAGCAAGTCACGAACAGATAAACCAGGAAAAACCAAAGTTTTTTTTTTTTTTTTAACCCAAGTATCCCTTTTTATGGATAACCAAAGAATATATATATATATATATATATATATATATATATATATATATATATATATATATATATATATATACGGGATAACCCAAAGTATAATATTTTGCGGATAACCCAAAGTATCCCTTTTTGCGGATAACCCAAAGTATCCATTTTATTTATTTATTATTTTTATTATTATTTTTTTGCGAAAATTACTAAAATGGACTGTCAGACTTTCGTTTGTCCTGCAGATGACCACTTTTTCCAAAATGTCTAACCTGTTCGTGCCTTGTTGTAACCGAACACCAAACATACCACGTGTCAGCCAAAAAAAAAAAAAAAAAAAAAAAAAAAAAAAAAAAAAAAAAAAAAAAAGGAATAGCAAAATCCAAACATATAAAATATATCGGTCATTCTAAACGATTTTCTTTATTTATAGAATTGCACATCTTTGAAAGAAAATCGTTTAGAATGACCGATATATTTTATATGTTTGGATTTTGCTATTCCTTTTTTTTTTTGTAGGTTTATGATCGCTGACTGACATGTAGAATGTTAGAGACCCTAGCTAATACCTAGAACCCTAATAGACCCGAAGCCCACATACCAGACTTGGGCCTCATATTTATCAACTAATGGGATTTTTTCACGTTCTGGATCATCAACTTCTCATATATGGATGACCCAAAGAATAAAATGCTTACACATGGTATATTTTTTAATCTTGAACGTTATAAAGAATGATACATTAAGATTATTACTCTTGCACTGTAGTGTTGTTAACTTTTAATTTTAAACTATTAATGGGAAGATAAAGATTGAGAATAAAGGTAACATAATGTTTTAGACTTTAGGCCGAGTTTATAAGATATTTAAAGACATTCTGCTTGTGGTCCACGGCGACAAGTTAAGATTCTTTTACAAAACATCTGAGTTTTGCCAATCAAAAGAAAGTAATTTTTAGTTAAGAGTTTGTTTTTGAATAAAGCTTAACTAAGAAGAAAATAAGTACTGCCTAAACACAATGGAGTAGTTTTTATTTCCCTCTTCCTTTTTGTTTTTGGTATGGGCCTAAAGGCCACATTGAGATATGGGCCAAAATGTTGCTAGCCTTGATGTATTTGTATACTCTTTTAGGCTAAATATTCTTAATTTCCATTTTAAGTCCAAGGTCCATCTTTTACTCACCAAGTTGCCATTTATGCTGTTGAATGGTATATGGTTTTTACATCAACTGATACAAGTGAATTTTCAATCTAATAGTTTGTCCGATTCGCCATATGTCTCCTTTATAGTGGCTTGTGCGAATAAAGTGTGTATGCCATTATGCCAAACTGTCAACATATTGTAAAAAGAAGCTAACACAGCTAGAATGTAAATAAATATAGTACATGTGCTCCAGAACCAGAGAAGTAATGTTGTATTATGTTAGCCCAATTTTTGTATTTAGGGGGTGTCTGTTTAAGTTTATAAGTGGGCATATGAACTTATTTGATTTTGGCTTATACTTCATAATTTCCAATTTTTCGGCTTATTTCAAAACTTATGGCCTTATATAAGCTTATTATGATATAAGAAGCTTTTATAAGCCCATAAGTCTCAAAGTGAGCTGAAGAATTGGAACTTATAAAATACGAGGCACTCAGACCCGTGCGATGCACACGGGCTGTATCTAATTGTTACCGTGGGTATACTCTCGACTCATGTCTCATAGACTCTCCCTTTTCAATTTAGCTCCTCAAATGATTTGAAATTTTTGATTCACCTAAGTTGTAACTCTTTCATCATTTTATACTTTATATTATGATTTTGTTTGTACCCATATATTCCATCTATGTAATTTATAAAAGTAACACTTAATGCTAGAATCATCTCGCCCCCCCCCCCCCCCCCCCCCAATAAAAATGCTCAAGTTCCGCCACTGCATTATGGGTACCTAAATTTCATTTGGTAAAAGTGTTGCGTGGTTCTCGAGGTTAGCCTATTTATCGTGACTGTACCAAAATTTCGTTTAACACATGTTTTCGAGGAAAGTTATTGTTTCGAGTTTGACTTTATTTCATAAGCTTGATTTTAAGATTCAAGCTAGCCAAGAACCGCATACCTCATTCTTGTATATCAAACACTTATATGACACTTATTTAGATAGCGTAGTAAAAACAAATTTTATATCTAGCACCAATTTCAAAGTATAAAGACATATACTCTATAAATTGTGTCTAAAATTTTGTTGTTCCCAACAATATTTGTTTGTTCCCAAGTCATGATATGTCAAAATAGCTTGATTTTAAGATTCAAGCTAGCCAAGAACCGCATACCTCATTCTTGTATATCAAACACTTATATGACACTTATTTAGACAGCTTAGCAAAAACAAATTTTATATCTAGCACCAATTTCAAAGTATAAAGACATATACTCTATAAATTGTGTCTAAAATTTTGTTGTTCCCAACAATATTTGTTTGTTCCCAAGTCATGATATGTCAAAATTTGAACTTTCAATCTAATGTTAAAAAACAAAAATCTACACACTAAAACAAGCAAATAGATCTATACACTAAAATTCACTAATAGATCTAAACAATACAATACACAAACTTTATAACAAAATTTACACTATTTTTTATAACAAAATCTAACTTACAAACAAATCATACAATATATCATACTTTACATAAGCTTAAAAAAATTAACACAACAAATTATACAATAATCTTTACATAGACTTTATAACACGATTTATAAACAAAGTTTAAAAAGAAACCATAATATTTCTAGCGACAACAGCAGTTCATGGGGCATCAATGGCGACAGCTCCAGCAGCGGCGGGGAAGATTCCGGCAACGGCAAGTAACAGATCTGCAAAAAAAATGATAATAATAATAATAAAAAAAACTTTAAAAGCGTGGAACGCGTGCCTAGAAATCACTTATATTAGCTCGCAGCTATCTATTAAAGTTATAACAATAATCCAAACTACACATTCCTACTGAATGCTATGACATTAATGTCGTGTACATGCATTGATATACAACAAATAAACTAAACAAAAAAAATAAACACGGAGTAATAATAATAATTCACTTCTCAATGTTATCCATCATAACCGATGGTTTAAACAGTAATCCATGTGCTCCTTCAATATCGGCCTATTAACCGATGAATATAAAAGAGCATAAATAAACAATATAAGCAAAATAAGGTAGCATCCTCTTCGAATTCCTCATGAGCTGCTCGCAGCTGACTGGAAGAAACGTATTCGCCTTTATTGCTTGATCTTCATTTCATCATATAACGCCCTAAAATTACCAGATCATACACCAACGGTCACTATCCATCCTTTATTGCAAACGACGCTTAAAAACATATGCTTAATGGATATAACAATATATAAGTAAGAAATCAATAATATTGTGATAATCAATCCATAATAGAAGCTAGTGAAGAGTTAACGGAAACCTTGAATATACGCAGTATGATGATTGGTGAATGCAATCAAAGTGTGTGTTATTTATACTTACAAATGAGGCTTTTAAGTGTGAGGTGCTAAGTTTGAGATGGTTTGCCTTCTTGAAACTCCAACAACACTTCAACTTCTTTTGATGGTTGCACAAATAAACGAGTCATATGAATTCAATCAATAGTCACTCTTCATATTCTTACATTCAATTCTCCAATGTTGAGTCTTGCATATATTACATTGAATTCGTCCAACATTAATCATGAGCACTTAACACGAAATACACAAACTGAATCTTTTAGTATATAAGATAAGCCTTAACTAAATAAGTTTATAAGCCCAAATATATTCTTAAACAAACACCCCCATGGCCCCATAGAAAAGAGGAAGTGTAAGAAGCTTGTATAAGCCCATAAGCCTCAAAGTAAGCCGAGTTACTAGAGTATACCAATGTATCACATTGGTATACTCTAGCGGCTCATCTGTATTCGTTTATCCCTTAAAAATCCGGATACAGGAACGACAGTGTGAAGATGTTAAGTACGGTAATCCCAATGACCATCCGGTCTGAGAATATTCGAGGAACGCGCCAGCATTCGCGTATCCGTTCTCAGACTATTCAAGGAACGTGCCAGTGATCTGGGATGTGACTGTATATGACATCTAAACACTTGCATCAGAAACTTTATTACTAACCTTTTTTATGCAGCTACCCATGGAGGCCCAGAGTTCCAGGAGAGACCATTACCATCACCATGATCATCAACATCCTTCCATTTCCACTACTCATACCAACATCATTATGAAAGAAAAGACGTGCAAAGTTCAAAGAAAGTTCTCATCAAAGATCAAAATAAAGCAAAGTTCAGAATGATTCTACGTCAATGCCAAAGAAACTGCAAAGTTAAGAGACAAAGATCAAAGTCAAAAAATGGGAGCTAAATATGTAAGATACTCAAACTTCAACAAAAGGTATGAGCATGATGGAAAAGACGCAAAGAAATTAGTGACAAAGACGTTGATGAAAGGAAGGTGAAACCAATATCAGATCACAGCAACAACAAAGAACAAAGAAGTAAAGAGTTAAAGACGTCACAAGCAAAGAACGCCAAAGATTTAAGGACATCAGACGACCTATGATGACCCCTTGGGGGAGATTGTTGGGATTACGTTATTATTGTAAAGTGTCGGTCATTTACATTGTAATAGGTCGTTAATTAATATGGCTTAAAATTGTTAGTTTTAACGGGCTGACCTACTTAGTAAGCCCATAAGCCAAGCCATACACTATTTGGGACACCCCCTACTTTGTGTAAACACAAAAAATACCCTTCTCATTCATGAGAAAGGTGTGGGTTCAATTTACTTCATTGTCATTTTTCATAAAATTGTTCCTTTCACTCTCTCTACTTACTTTCTCTCTTTAGTTTTATGTGTAACAATGAATCAAGAGGTGACCTAACACAAATCCATGTAAAGAAGTTGTAGCACATGATTGGTACTTCATTCCGGTTTTGATTGAAATTTTGCTCTTGTGCTTTTTCTTTGCTCACATGTTGAACATAGATGTTCTTTGGTGTACCTGAATCTAGGAAGACCGTCGACTAACTTATGTTTTGTGAGTTCAGTCATGGTTTTGAAATTCAAGTGTGAAGGACGTTTGTGCCACAACCATGATTTAGCCAAGGTTGCTAAGGAAAGTAGACAAATAGGTGAGGTTGCAATCATATCAGAAATAGAAATTGTATAAAGATTCGTGCCATGATTTCTGGATAGTAGATCATTTCCTTTTAAATCACGTACATAACATGTTTTTTCATGAAATTCAACTTCCAAATCACCATCACAAAATTGTCCTACTGAGAAAATGTTATGTCCAAGGCCTTCAATGTAATAAACTCGACCGATTTTGATGTTGCCATTGATGTAATCTCCATAGCCCAAAATAGCAGAAAAATGATCGTTCCCGAATCTGACACTGCCAATGAACTTTGCAAAAAAGTTTACTAACAGTTTGAGGTTGTCTGTCATATGTTGGTTACAATCGCTATCAGCAATCTATCACACGAAGACTACGAAGGTGAAATAATGGTAGAGGTGGAACCCGAAGAGTTAGTGGGTTCTGTTACATTATAGGTACACATGTTAACAATTTTAGGTAATCATTTAAAGCTAGGTATACGCTGTAACCATCTTTGCCATATCCAACTATGTCGTGCTTTAGTCTTAGTGACTTCGCTAGCTGATTGCACTTTCTTAGGAGTTATGGTCACAACTATGGGATCATCTAAGGCATTCTCAGAAACTACATTAGGCGTATTTCATATGTCAGAGTTCGCAACTATAGTGGACCTAGAGGTAGTGCCAGTTGTATGTTTCCTAGAATGATACAAAAGTGAGTTCGCAACACATTTATCATGATTACCATACATCATACTTTGACGACAAAAAATACAAGATGCATTCATGTTTGAAACTTTTAAAGATTTAGCAGTCGTTACACTGATAATACGATTACTATTTCCAAATTTGTATCTTAATCAGATGCAACCTGAGTCTTATTAGAATTCCTAAGATGATCTTCTACTTCAGTGGCATTATTCGTTCCTCTCCTACATTGCCAGATCCTATTCTTTACTTTGTTGCTCTTACGCTTTGATCTGCTAATGCTAGTAGTGGTAACTATTCCTGTAGAAGTCAAAGGAATCAAATTAGTATCCTAAGTTTTGTCCATCATTTTCTGCCTAGTAGATGTGTCTGCTTTGCACATTCCAGGTGCAATCACATTTGTATTATTGAACTTTTCTTTTTTCATCTTATTCAATCTCTCTTTTTCAATGATGATGTGGTGCTGATTTTGTATTTTAGCATCCAGTTGTCTATTGAGATGAACTGTGTATGTGTAACTTTTCATACATTCAGCATTTTCTTTCAAAAGGTGAGTCTATATTTGTTTTAAACAATCATAAGTTGTTTTGTATTCTTTCTTTAAATGCTCAATTTCTTGTTCATATTTGAAAATTTGACATTTTAGCGACACGTTCTCATCATCAAGATCTTCAACTTTTGATGTCCAAATGTTTTCGAAAGACATTTGTTCTTTTTGGTGTTGCAAAGTGAGCTCAGTGTCAATACTCTGAGTTTGACACCATTGAAGCTGATATTTGAGTTGAGAAATCTTGTTTGAAAGTTTAGATTGAACATCATCATTTTGAGTGAAAGTTCTCTCATTTTCCTCTTTTAAATTCTCAGTCTGTTGTCTCAACATTTCATTTTCCTCTTTTAATATTCAAGATTTAGCATTTTTATTAGAAAATAACACAGTATCACAGGAAGAATATTCAGGGTATAACACAACATATATAATATCATAACTGAGAACATCATCCAAGAGTTGATCAACGTCATTTCGAAGAATTTTGTTTTTACGTTTTGTATTCAAAATTGAATTTTCGACTGCATTGAAAGTGCCCATCATGGATGTCACTTCCTTTTTAAGTTCCCGTTCCCAATGAGTTACACAGTATCACAGGAAGAATACTAAGTTAGTACTACTAGTATAAATATTAGTACTGCCAGGATAAAGTTTGTACTGCTGTGTCTAATGAATGAAGAATACACTAACAGTACTAACTGAGTTAGTACTGCTAGTACAAGAATTTTGTACTACTTATGTGCTGAAGAAAGAGATTGAAGACGCGTTTGAAGATAATTAAAGAATAGATTGCATGTATATCTTATACATATAGATTGATACGAATATTGTATCTAGTTAGTTTACTTGTACAAGATTCCTTGTGCTATAAAAGGAGGTCCTAGGTTATTTATCTTTATACGCATATTTGTTAAGCTTCAAGGTTGTAAACCCTAGTGATAAGTTGAGATCACTCTTATTATCAATAATATTGAAGCATTTGGTTAACATCTTTGTTCATACATTCATTCACTATTCCATTACCAACACAAATCTTCTAAGTATTAAGTAGTAAATTCCACATGCTATTTGATATTAACTCAAAGTATCCTCAACACATTATTCGTGTGTTTAGATCCTATCAAGTGGTATCATAGACAGGTTTCTGATACTTTGATTTAGAAGATCCTTTACAAAAAAAAAAAATTATTCCCTATAAAGAAGATGGACATGGAGACTGCTCAAACCAACACTGCTGCTAAGTTACCTATGCTCAAACAGAATGACTTTGAGATGCGGAGGCTCAGAATTGAGCAGTACTTCCAAGTACAAGATTATGCTCTATGGGAAATCATAGAAAATGGCAACTCCTTCACACTATCAACCACTGAATCAACAATTGAAGGAATGACAGTTACAACTGTTAACACTTCTCCTGTTACCACAAAAGAAAAGCTCTAGAAAAAGAATGATCTTAAAGCAAGGAGCATGTTGCTGATGGCCATCCCCAATGATTAACTGCTAACTTTCAGTAAATACAAGGATACCAAAACCTTGTTTGAAGCAATTTGTACAAGGTTTGGTGGTAATAAAGCAACCAAAAAGACAAAGAAGAATTTGTTGAAGCAGAGTTATGAAAATTTCAATGCTACCAACAATGAATCTCTTGATCATATGTTCAACAGGCTGCAAAAGATAATCAGCCAACTGGCTGTTTTGGGAGTTGAGATGGCACAGGAAGATCTCAACTTGAAGTTCTTAAGAAGCTTACCTGTTGAATGGAATAACCATGTAGTTGTGTGGAGGAACAAGCCAGATATTAAAATAATGAGCCTGAATGACCTGTACAACAACTTCAAAATTGTTGAACAGGAAGTAAAAAAAGATTGGAAGTTCAAGTTTTAGCTCTGGGAACATGGCATTTGTATCATCTCCCTGCAACAGCAATCAAGAAGAGGTGAATATGGCTTCAGGAGTTTGTACTGCTAACCCTAATGATAGTACTGCTAGTTCACAAACTAGTATTGTTGGCATAGGTGATGCTACATTCTATGCTTTCTTTACAAGTCAAGCCAATGATTCTCTTCTATCACATAAAGATCTTACACAGCTGCATGAAGATGATTTGGAAGAGATGGACTTGAAGTAGTAGGTTGCACTGCTAATCATGAGAGCCAAGAAGTTCTGGCAAAGGACAAGGAAGAAGATCACTATTAGTGGAAGTGATACAGCTGGGTTTGACAAATCAAAGGTAGAGTGCTTCAACTATCAGAAGTTGGGACATTTTGCTAGAGAATATTGTGGAGTTTGAATAACATTCCATGGATCGTTTTGAGCCTTCAGGATAACAATAACAATGACAATAGAATGCACAGCGGAATAGGTAAAACATCAATTGTTATTGACACAAGGTATTTCCATCATCACCTCCAATTTCATTTGATCAGAATAAAACTTGTTACCAATTGTAACAAGGATCTAAGACATCTCAGACCTTAGAGGTATCGAACACAAACAAGTTCTAGGCATTTACAAGACATATGCCCTAGAACACACACACACCTTTATGTATTTTACATTGTGGAAGACATAATAAACTACGTACCCTGCCTCTCTTTATATAATAGAGAGTGCTAGGGTTTACAAAGAGATAAGACTAAATAATATAAAATCGTTTCTACATAATAACTTATTTCTTGTATCTTTAGTCTTTGTAGCTTTTCTCTCTTTGTCATCTTTAGTCCTTCTTGTTTCATTCTTTTATTTATTTTGTGACATCAAATCAATAAACCCAACAATCTTCCCCTATTTGATGATGACAAAACAAACAAAGTCGTGTACGAACTTCCCTAGACGAAGTAGAGAAGTTGAGATGTAATCATCTCCCTGAATGAAACAAGTATTATCTTCCCCTTAGTCCATGCTATACCGCTCAAACATCTCTTCCCCTTTTTGTTATCAACAAATAGGAAACGTATGCAAATAATGATCTTGACCACCACGAACCAATATCATACTTCCAATCCAAGCCTTCCAATGTTTCAAATTGCCCTCCATGAAGCAAAAAACTAATAATGAACCCAAAACAATAGAAAACTCCAACAAGCAGTAGTAATAGTGATCAACGGTAGCAAAAATCAAACACTTCCTCTTGAGTGGTGCATGAACATCAAATGATTAAACACATCATAATATACTTCCCCTGAAACCAATGTGTTTATCATCTTTTGAATCTTCAATTCTGTAAGCTCTATGTAATGATCACATGTGAAGAAAACAAAATATAACGAACTTGATGAAGAAGTAGAATTTCCCAAACTTGTTTCTTATATCTTGTACTAACCACGTGACTCCAAACTTATATTGACACCATATAAGTAGACCGCAATCCCTTGACAAAATCCTCATCCTCTGTGAGACACTGAGCACTACAATGTAACTCCTTTAAGTGATAGTTAACTATGTCCTCGTCCATCCACCCCTTGACCTATGAAAACTAGATTTTGACAAGTCTTTGTCACACCATTAAGCACGAACAAGTTATCTCCAAAGTGTAACACCCACTTTGAGATATGATAAGAATAAAACACGTGAAACTCAACTACAACATCAAATAAATGATAAACGCCTTTCTTCATAATCAATTAATTCAATAAAACCAATAACGAGCCTTTTGAAACCTTTAAGAACATAAACTAAACTCCTTCCTGTGTGTGTGAATCAAAATCCCATGTGTGTGTAAAACCTACTCTATCCAAGCTATAACCAGCAGCAGTGTTATACCCGAGCAACAGTTTACTAAAGCTAGCAGCAGATTAAAAATTTTCAGCAGCAGAGTATTACAACTAGCAGTAGTTTCGAGTAGCAGTTTGCTAAAGCTAGCAACAGAATGAATTTTGTAGCAGCAAAATAAATAATAAGCACAACAACAGAATCAGATAGCAAACAGCAGTAGAATTAAATCATTAAAACAGCTACTGACCCACTATAATATCAAAACCACTGATTGTAATTCAATGATCCAGCCCCACGAGTAAAATCAGTACGAGGTAAAATTTAATTCATCTATCATTGCACCATTAATGCACCGACCCACGTTGATGCATATGCAACAAAACTAGCTCTGAATCCCCACAACCAATATTATATCCGACCAATTAGCAGCACTAGCGAATGATATAATAGTTTTGCACTCAATAGTACTAGGTTATTAATTGATTCAGCGCACCACTTCAAATCTCGTCATCATTAAATCTTACAATTAAATATCATTCTCCAACCGACCCATGATATAACATCTCGACCAATCAGCATCAACGCAATATCAATATCAACATGTACCCACTGAACAATTATCATGCATAAAATGACAATCTTCATAAATACCGATTGACCCATAATTAAGTACAAGGAATAATTAATTTGATCAATCAGATGCGAAATCTTTTGTATTATTATCGCCACAGAAACAAAGATCAATACTTAAGATTCATTAATATCATGAAAGCTTTAAACGAATATACCTTTTCTTCAAATCTGCTCCTGTTCGATCATAAAAACCTTGAATCCCTAGATATCATGAGCTCCCCAAGCTCTGATACCGATTTTGGAGTTTGAATAACATTCCATGGATGGTTTTGAGCCTTAGGGATAACAATAACAATGAAAATAGAATGCACAGTGGAATAAGTAAAACATCAATTGTTATTGACACAAGGTTTTTCCATCATCACCTCCAATTTTATTTGATCAGAATAAAACGTGTTACCAATTGTAATAAGGATCTAAGACATCTCAGACCTTAGAGGTATCGAACACAAACAAGTTCTAGGCATTTACAAGACATATGCCCTAGAACACATACACACACCCCTTTATGTATTTTACATTGTGGAAGACATACTAGTAATAAACTACGTACCCTGGCTCTCTTTATATAATAAAGAGTGCTAGGGTTTACAAAGAGATAAGACTAAATAATATAAAATCGTTTCTACATAATAACTTATTTCTTGTATATTTAGTCTTTGTAACTTTTCTCTCTTTGTCATCTTTAGTCCTTCTTGTTTCATTCTTTTATTTATTTTGTCACATCAAATCAATAAACCCAACAAATATAGAAGACCAAGGCAGTATGACAACATAAGCAAATGATATAGGAATCAACAAGAAAACAGGAAGCTACTGTAAGTGGGAGAACCTTCTCCAAAGGCAATGGTGGCTATAGATGGTCTTGGATATGATTGGAGCTTCATAGCTGATGAGGAAAAAGCACCACCAGAGATGGCATTCATAGCATTTTCTGATTCAGAGGTACATTCAATAAAAATTTGTTCAAAATCTTGTTCTGCTTTAAAAGATTATGAAACACTTAAAAACCAATATGATAATCAGAGAATAGAGCTTAATCAGACAAATATTAACTTAGCAAATCATAAAAGAGGTCTAGCTATATTAGAAGAACAAATATTGCATTATAAGAAAAATGAGTCTATCTTTTCTAATGACATAGATGTGCTCAAAAGAGACATCACACATAGAGATGCTCAGATTAGTGTGCTTGAACATGAACTAGAAAAGATTAAGCAACAAAAGGATAATATACAGCTTAGTGTAGACACTCTTGAACATGCATCTAAGGGAGTTAGAGTGTCAACTTATTAATAAGGCTAAGTCTGGTCTCGGTTACAAGTCAGTTCCACCTCCATACAAAGGGGTACCTTCACCCCAAGGTATTGATTTGGCACATACATGTTTAGATGAAATTCAAGAGCCTAAATTTGAATATGGACCTAAGGCTAAAGATGGTGTTAGTCTAGATAAGTCTGAAGAGTTCAATGAATGTTTTGAAAGTGCAACTGACACTTCCTTGGGTGAGGAAGATGTGTCAAAAGTTCAACTTGATAAGAAAACAGTTAGAACTACTGTTCCTAAGGTTGTTAAAGAAGATAATGTTATACTTAGAAAGGATGTAAAACCTGTTAGGAAAACAGTAAAATATGTTGAGACATACAGATCACAAACACCTAGAGGGAACCAAAGGAATTGGAACAATCAAAAATCCAAGCAACTAGGTAGTGATTTTGTAATTTTTAACAATGCCTGTCATTTTTATGGTAGTTTTTATCATTTGCAGGAAAATTGTAAATACCATCAAAGGGAAGGAATGGTATATGGCGGCAACTATCAAAGATGAATCATAATTTTTCTAGAAACAGTCACCCTAATGCTTATAGGAACATGACTCCTAGAGCAGTATTAATGAGAAATTCTATAAAACCTTTGAATAATTCAAGACCAGTTAATATTGCTTACCCAAAGAAAACAGTTAAAAGTGCTGAACCAATGTCAAAGTTTTCAAATATAGCACATTCAACTGTCAAAAGACCCTTTTCATCAAAGACAGTATTAACTAGCAAGAATATTTGGGCAAAACAAGTTAATACTGCTAGGTCAAAACCAGCAGTACTAAATCATTTTAGTACTACTAGGCCAAAACCAGCATATGTTAGTACTGTCAGGGAAAAATGAGGCAATGTTGTTAAGGCCTCTGCATGTTGGGAATGGAGACCTATCAAACCTAATAGTGCATCAATCACAATGAAGAAATATGGTTACACTGATGCACGATGCAGATCCAAGTCAATAATGGCTTGGGTCCCCAAAGGAAACTAATTTCCTTTACTTTTTGTGCAGGAACATCCACATGATGATGAAGAAGATCAAGGATATGTTGATAGTGGATGCTCTAGGCACATAACAGGGAACATGTCTTATCTTTCTGACTTTAAAGCATATGATGGAGGATATGCTGCCTTTTGGGGGAGGAGCAAAAGGTGGTAAGATTACTGGCAAAGGTACAATTAGAACAGGAAAAATTGATTTTGAAGATGTGTATTTTGTGCAGGAACTCAAGTATAATCTCTTTAGTGTCTCACAAATGTGTGACAAACAGAACAAAGTTCTTTTTATAGACACTGAATGTCTTGTCCTATCTCCTGACTTTAAACTACCTGATGAAAGTCAAGTACTACTTAAAGTTCCTAGAAACGACAATAAGTACAGTGTTGACATGAAGAAAATTGTTCCTAGAGAGAGTCTCACTTGTCTTGTTGCAAAAGCCACATTGGATGAGTCAATGCTTTGGCATTGGAGACTTGGTCATGTTAACTTTAAAACCATAAATAAGATTGTTAAAGATTGTTTGGTAAGAGGCTTGCCTCTAAAACGTTTGAAAAATGACCAAACTTGTGTTGCATGCCTTAAAGATAAACAACACAGAGCTTCTTGTAAGGCAAGGAACCATAAATCTATTACTCAACCATTATTCATGCTTCATATGGACTTTTTTGGTCCTACATCTGTGAGTAGTATAATCCATAAAGGGTACTGTCTTGCGGTAACTGATGATTATAGTAGGTTTACATGGGTTTTCTTTCTAGGAACTAAGGATGAAACTAGTAGCATTCTAAGATTTTTATAACTAAAATAGAAAACTTAGTTGATAAGAAGGTTAAAATCATCAGGTGTGACAATGGGACATAATTTAAAAATAGAGTAATGGATGACTTTTGCAAAGAAAAATGTATTAAGAGAGAGTTTAGTGTAGCTAGAACTCCTCAGCAGAATGGAGTTACTGATAGGAGGAATAGGACACTAATAGAAGCTGCTAGGACCATGTTAGCTGATCCTAAGCTACCCATTACTTTTTGGGAGCAGTTAATACTGCTTGTTATGTGCAGAACAGGGTTTTAGTGGTAAAATCTCATAACAATACACCTTATGAACTCTTTAGAGGTAGATAACCTGCTTTTGATTTTCTAAGACCATTTGGATGTCATGTTACTATCTTGAATACCTTAGATCATTTAGGTAAGTTTGATGGAAAATCAGATGAGAGATTCCTGGTTGGGTACTCTTTAAATAGTAAAGTTTTTAGGGTTTATAACACCAGAACCAGGAAGGTAGAGGAAAACCTGCATGTTGAGTTTTTAGAAAATTAGGATAATGTTGCAGGTGCTGGACCTAGTTGGCTTTTTGACATTGATAAGCTAACAGAATCTATGAACTATGTACTAGTTGTTGCAGGTACAAATACCAATGCTTTTGCTGGTCTAGAAGATTGTTTTAATGCAGGTGAACGAAGCATGGAGAAAGTGAATGGCAATGATTACATTTTGATGCCAATTTTGAGAGATGGTTCTACGCATGATTCTTCTTCAAAGAATGATGATCCACAAGCTTTTAGTGATGCTAAAAAGGGAGAAAGATATTGATAAAGAAAGTGGATTGAATGATCAAGAACAAGAAGTTCATGTAAGCAGTACTAATGGGGTTAGTACTGCTGAGCCAAATGTTAGTACTGCTAAGCCAAAAGATAGTACCGGTGGACCAAATCTCGATCCAATAGTTAATTCTAATCCACATGTTGATCCTTTTAATAACTTTGAACTTGATGTCAACAACATTCCTCTCACTTATGAAGTTCCCACAACTCCTCATACAAGGGTTCACAAGAATCATTTACTTGATTTAATAATTGGAGATGTACAGTCTGGTGTAAAGGCAAGAAGACAAATAAAAAAACTTAGATAAACATGGTTTTCTCAGTGCTGTGTATCAAGAGAAGACTCATGAAGATACAAACACATGTTTGTTTGTCTATTTCCTATCACAAGAAGAGCCCAAGAATGTTCTTAAGGCACTCACTGATTCAAGCTGGATGGAAGCTATGCAAGAGGAGCTTCTACAATTCAAGATTCAAAAGGTTTGGGTGCTGGTAGATTTGCCTAAGGGTATGAGAGTGATTGGTACAAAGTGAATCTTCAGGAATAAAAAAGATGGGAGAGGTATTGTAATAAGGAATAAGGCAAGGCTTGTAGCACAGGGTTACACTCAAGAAGAAGGAATAGACTATGAAGAGGTTTTTGCACCTGTAGCAAGGATTGAGGTAATAAGGCTATTTTTAGCTTATGCTTCATTCATGGGCTTTATGGTTTATCAAATGGATGTGAAAAGTGCCTTTTTGTATGATACTATTGAAGAAAAGGTGTATGTTTCTCAACCTCCAGGGTTTATAGATCCTGAACATCCAAACAAAATCTACAAGGTGGTGAAAGCTCTTTATGGCTTGCATCAAGCTCCAAGAGCCTGGTATGGAACCTTAGCTACTTATGTACTGAAGAATGGATTTCACAGAGGCAAGATAGATCAAACATTATTCATCAAAAAGCAAAAAGGAGATATTTTACTTGTTCAGGTTTATGTTGATGATATTATTTTTGGATCTACTAGGAAGGAGATGTGCATAGAATTTGAAGAGCTTATGCATGATAAGTTTCAAATGAGCTCCATGGGTGAGCTTACATTCTTTTTGAGGCTACAAGTAAAACAAAAGGCTGAAGGGATCTTTATCATCCAAGATAAATATGTTGATGAGATCTTAAAGAAGTTTTAGTTCACAGATGCTAAGATTGCAAGCACTCCTGTGGATAAGGAAAAGCTATTACTTTAGGATGCAAAGGGGAAGATGTTGATGTACATGTATAGAGATCTATGATTGGGTCCTTGATGTATCTTACACCTTCAAGACCAGATATTATATTTGCTGTGTGTTAGGAATATGATTTTTATATAGAAGGATCGGTCACCCTGAGTATTGTTTAGCATACTGTAGCTCGTAGTATTTATCGTAGATAGTTAGTAAGTAATTTAATATTAGTTAGTATTCGGGGTTCGGGTCGGGTCTTACCCGGGACTTCAGCGTCAACCCGAATCTCAGCCCACGTGGAGGCAAGTATCTACCTATTGTATGTAACAATAAATACCCCTCTCCACATGTGGAGAGGGTTGGTGCTTTTCACATTCTTAATCTAACATTCTACATCTTCTCTCTCTAGAAAACACCCACTCTTTCTCTCTCTAAAACTTCATCTTATTTTCTTCTTTCTTATCTTATTAATTCGAACCATACACAAGATCTATACATGTTATTATTAGAGTAAACTGCAAAAATGGTCCATGTGGTTTCCTGAGATTGCAAAATTAGTCACTGTGGTTGGCTAATTGCAGGCGGCCTCCCTGTGGGGGGTAAACTTCACATCATTTTGGTCCCTGGTTTTAACTGGCGTTAAATAATTCCGTTAGAAGTTACACATTTAGCCCCTGCGGCCCATGACCATTGCAGCGTGCATCCTTCTTTCGTCTCTTTTACGTTTTCATCCGTTTTTACGCGTTTTCGTCCGTTTTCGCGTGTTTTCGTCTGTTTTTTATGGTTTACTCTGTCTTTTTTTTTACCTTTTCGTCTGTTTATTGACGTTTTCGTCTGTTTTTTTACATTTTCGTCCGTTTTTTATGTTTTCGTCCGTTTCATTACGTTTTTGTCCGTATTTTTACGTTTTCGTCTATTTTTTTTTACGTTTTCGTCCGTTTTTTTTACGATTTCATCCGTTTTTTTTAAGTTCTCGTCCGTTTCTTTACGTTTTGCTCCGTATTTTTATGCTTTCGTCTGTTTTTTTTACGTTTTCATCTATTTTTTTATGTTTTCGTCTGTTTTTTTACGTTTTCGTCTGTTTTTTTACGTTTTCATCTATTTTTTTATATTTTCGTCTGTTTTTTTACGTTTTCGTCTGTTTTTTTACGTTTTCATCTATTTTTTATGTTTTCGTCTATTTTTTTACGTTTTATCTGTTTTTTTACGTTTTCATCAATTTTTTTTTCGTCTGTTTTTTTACGTTTTCGTCTGTTTTTTACGCTATTATGATCTTCCAAACAGAGATTATTTTTCTAGTGTGACATCTTTTTTGGCAAAATAATTTTAAGCTATTATGATCTTTCATAAACTGCTGCGTCAAGCACACCTTAAGTGGTCATGTCAACCTCTTGAAAAGGAATTATTTAATCAGTTTGTTTAGAAAACATAAAGTTTAACAAGCAAAAAATAATAGAACACAAAAATACGAAGTAGAAAACTATAAAAAAAAATTGTCTTATCATTTAATAAAGTGGGTAAAACTGTTGAAAAAAAAACGAAACACAAATATATAATTTAACTAGTCAAAAACGTAAAAAAACAGACGAAAACATAAAAAAATAGATGAAAACGTAAAAAAAAAAAAAAGACAAAAACGTAAAAATACGGAGCAAAACGTAAAGAAACGGACGAAAACTTAAAAAAACGGATGAAATCGTAAAAAAATGGACGAAAACGTAAAAAAAAATAGACGAAAACGTAAAAATACGGACAAAAACGTAATGAAACGGACGAAAACATAAAAAACGGACGAAAATGTAAAAAAAAACAGACGAAAACGTCAATAAACAGACGAAAAGTAAAAAAAAAAAAAAAAAAAAAAAAAAGACAGAGTAAACCATAAAAAACAGACGAAAATACGCGAAAACGGACGAAAACGCGTAAAAACGGATGAAAACGTAAAAGGGACGAAAGAAGGATGCACGCTGCAATGGTCATGGGCCACAGGGGCTAAATGTGTAACTTTTAACGGAATTATTTAACGCCAGTTAAAACCAGGGACCAAAATGATGTGAAGTTTACCCCCACAGGGAGGCCGCCTGCAATTAGCTAACCACAGTGACTAATTTTGCAATCTCAGGAAACCACAGGGACCATTTTTGAAGTTTACTCTTATTATTATTTGATTACTTACAATTGGTATCAAGATCCATGGTTACATTTTTGGGATTGCATTAGATTGGTTCTTCTTGTGTTTTCTCTTGGTTCGAATTGTTTTTTATAAAATTTCATCCTTTATTCACTTGCCTTGTACATCTTTGTATCTATAAGACCACACGTATCTTCGTATGTAAATCATTTGTCTTGACAGATATTTGGTTTCTAATAGTTGTGGTTTTCATAGTTGTGGTTTTCAAAGTTTTTTTTAAAGTCCAAGTTTCATTTTTTTAAAAGTCCATTTTTCATCTTTTTTTTCTCTTTGCTGCTTGTTCGTTTTGTTTCGTTCCAGCAGTACCGATTGTTCTTAGCAGCGGTTTCATAAGTTTTTCCTCATAGCGGTTTGATGTTGATTTTGTCTTAAAGGGAAAAGACAAAAAGGACGAGTGTACTGGTTTTTGGACTTAAGTGTATAGCGGTTAGTCACTAGCGGTTTTTCTCTTGGATCAGTGGTTTCCTCTTCTAGAGGTTAACTGAACAGCGGTTTCATTATGATAGCGGTTTGTAAAGATAGCGGTTAGTAAGATTAGCGGTTACTTTTTAGTAGCGGTTACTTTTTAATTGTGCTTGGCCTAATCCAAACCCTGCCCGATTTTCAACTCATTCAGCGGTTTGTCTCAAGAGTAACGGTTACCTTAAGCTTAAAGAACAAATCTACTACTATAATCAACATCATTTAAACAAACATCCAACACTTTAATACAAACAAGAAACGTTAACAAGATAAAGGAAACAAAGGATCTCAGACTCGTGTTTCTAAGTGAGAGTAACAATTCCTTCAAAGAATCATTCTTGTTAATTTACGAATCTTATAAAAGAAAGTACAAAACCATAAGGTTCCATACTCTCCTTTCATTCGATTTGAACATAAAACAAATAAACAACAAGACTCGAACATTAAATGATTTGATCTCAGACTCGGCTCGTTGTTTAAATCTTTTCAAGGTCTTTTGGTCGAACCATAATCATCACTGATCGATGTGGAGTTAAACTCCTTGTTAATATCCGAATTTATAAAGAAAGATTGAAAACAAACGTGTTGACATCTTTCTTTTCTTTCATCGATTTGAACAAACAAAAATGAAAACGAAAATGTTTCACATCACTAACAACCTACCTGAGATCCGTTTTGTTCTTGGCTCGAAATTGATTAACTGAAGGAGTTGCTTGTGTGTTTGTATTCAGATTTAACAAGAATCAAGTGGTAGATTTATTTGGTAAGAGGCGTGTTATTTTTTGGTGGCTGCGTTATTTTGTGATTAGGGTAGTGTATAAAGATTAGGGTTACGGGATTTTAGGATAGTAAGTGATTTGTGAATATTTATACACCGGTTAGTTAGGGTTAGGATATTGCTTGTTGGTGTTGGGCTTCTTGTGAACTGCCGAGTTTTTTCTTTGGTATTGGATTGGGATTGGGCCGTGCATATCCTGGGTTTAGTATTGGGCCGTTTGTTGAGATTGTGTGTATTGGGCTGTTGCTGGTTGTTTCACGCTTAGTCTAATATTTACACAAGGGAAGATTGTTTATTTAGTTGGCGACATGCTTATTGGTATAAGATTGGTGCTAAATCATCAAGATAACTTTTCGTCCACGGTTTTACTTGAGCTTCAAGGTCCCAAGATTGTGATTTATTTCTTTTGAGATACTTTCGGATGCAATTTGATATAAACACGGGGTTTATTTGGATTTCGTAACACGAGTTATCTGAATTTCACTGTGACGTGTCTACTTCACCAATCAAACTCATTTCAGCCAAACCAAATCAATTCTTCAGAATCTCACGGTTTCTTCTTGATTTTGTAAAATCTCGGGAAAGAATCTATTTCTCAGTTTAAATCATAAGAATTGTAAAATCCCATGCACATTCACAATCATGTCTACCAATTCCGATTCCGTCATCTCGGAGATACTCAAGTTGTACGACATGAACGATGAACATAAGATTCCCAACAAAGTACAACTGATAAACGCTTCTAATCAGACAACCGTTTTCGAATCAGAATATGCTAAGATGGATTTGTCATTCTCAAACTCTCAAGAGAAAGAGTTTCTTCAGCCACAGAAATTGTTCAATAACGCAGAGAAAAGCTGCATAGAATGTTTTCAACTACTTCATTCACATCTCGCGGTACTCTTAGAAGGAACTGGATTCAAGATGGGGTTTGAACGTGCATTTGCAACTCTCTTTGGTCAAGATGCTGAGACTTTCACCGACACAATGATTCTCAACTTAGATCAATTACAACAACAACTTGTCCAAGGAAAATCTTCCAAAATTGGATCCATGGCTGCCCTTTGTGTGATCAACAAACAACTCCAAGTGTTCTTAGATTCAAAATTCACTCTGGAGTATGACCACTACAGTGAGATGACGAAAAGGTGTTTTGCTGATCACACGGGAATTGAGGTTGACACGTTCAGAGATACACTCATCCAACTCATGGGTAATGTGAAAAAGTTCATTCAGGAAAGAGCACAGCTGAAACAAATGGATGACGACAAGGTGAATGTATGTCGGGTACAATCATGTGAGGGTACTGGTGATTCGGGTAATGCATCGGATGTTGGGTTAGTTGTCACGTTATGCAAAGGATCAGAGACAGATGGGCTTGACACTACCAGCAGTTCGGTGACTCTTATTACACATGACATGGATGCAGATTTCAGACCAGTAAATGACCAAGTGTCATGTGCTGAGGTACCCCTAACTAAACATCATAATGTGCTTTCTGATGAACGAATGCATATTGATCAAGTTATACCCACTTATGACACATATTTGTTGGAAAAGACTGATAACAATATCACTTCTGATTCAACAAAAATGAATCATAAAGGGGGAGAAAGTGATCAGGATGCTGAACGTGATGATGTGTTAAGTTCTGTGATTACGGCTGATGCTTTTAAATCAAATGATATGGTTGATAAAGAAACTTTTAATGAACTTTCAAAGAGATTTTTACAACTTGAAAAGCATTGTATTTCACTTGAAATCGCAATGCAACAAAAGGAAGAAAGTTTTCTAACTAACCAACCATGTAAAGATCCGGAACTTCCTGATTTCCGTGAATTCTTTATGATTAATGATTTGAAAGCTCAGCTAGAAACAAAGAACTTAACAATCAACAACCTGAAAAAACGTATTACTGAGTTGTGTGATATGTGTAATGAAGTTAAGGCTAAACATGAATGCGTTGTTATTGATTTGGAACATAATGTGGCTAAATTGATAGTAGAAAATGAGTCACTGAAAATGAATTGCAAAAACCTTAATGTGTTAATCAAAGAAACGAGAAATAAGATGATAGAACAAACAACTTCTTTGATTGCCAAAAATGATGAATACAAAGCTCAAATTCTGGAAAAGGGGTTCACAATTACAGCATTAAAGAACGAGCTAAGAAAAGCAACAGGGAATAGTGTGAACACTAAGTTTGCAAAACCATCAATCTTGGGGAAACCAGTTTCTCACTCAAGTAGAAACCAACCCGTTGTTAGGCAACCAACTGCATTTAGATCTGAACGTACAAAATTTCCAAAAATACGGTTTGCCTCCCAAGTTGATGCGGAACAAGTTTTGTCAAAACCAGTCACTCCACATTATATACCTTAGACTATTGCTTCTAGTTCGAAGAAACCTCAACATGTAGCTACTCCTGCTCCCAGTTTCACTAGGGTTAGTTCTAAAACTGTGTCGAAACCAAGCGTTATGATTCTTAATTATTACGATATTAATGGAACGTACAAGAACTATGATCTAGAAATGGGTAGGAAAAGGGCATTACTTCATAAGGATGGAATCTTAGGTTCACAACCTTCTAGGATGCCTCCTAGTTTATTGAGGAACAATGCTAAGATTCAACTTGCTAAGTCTAGGGTTTATAGTGAGTCATCTCCAATGCATAAAAGGCAAAACTTACCTAAGTCTTCTCCTAGGTGGATACAAACTGCTAAATCTTTGGAGTCTAAGAATATCGTTAAGCCTTCCACTATGCATAAAAAGCTGAACAATCCTAGACCTTGCCATAAGTGGATTCTGACTGGTAGAATATTTAAGAATATTGGACTTAAGTGGAAACCTATCGGAAAGCTTCTTACCATTGGCAAAACCATGGTTGACCGTGAACCCCCCAAGGGTTTGGATACTATTGCCACTAACCCATATATATGCAATCAAGTTTATGATGTTAGTGCAGGTAGTCCTTACTCAGTTGCAGGTACATCAATCACTCACTACATGAAAAGACTCAAAGTCTGGAGGTCTAAAGCTACCATTTCTCCAGCTTCAGGAGCTTTGGAATGTCAATGTTTATGTATGTGTACTATGATGTCTGAACACATTAGTTCAGGCCTCGCACTTCAATGACAATGATGTCTGAATACTTCAGTTCAGGCCTCGCTCTTCAACGACTATGACGTCTAAACACTTCAGTTCAGGCCTTGTTCTTCAACGACTATGACGTCTGTTCAAATCAGTTCAGGCCTCGTTCTTCAGCGATTATGACGTTTGAACAACTCAGTTTAAGCCTCGGTCTTCAATGTTATCATTATGGTGTTTGCTGACATCACTTCAGGCCCCGTTCATCAAAGAAATGAAAGGTGTACGATTCAATGCGCCTTATCTTCGGAAGAAGAGAAATCTTCTTGGTTTTGATCATCTTCAACAACATGCTTCATACTTTCTCCATGTTGGTCCAGTCGTCAAGTGGATCTACTTATCTTTGATCGAATTCTTATACACTTGATCAATAAAAAATTACAACCTCGTTTACAATTTTTTAGGGGGAGAAGGGTAAATGAAATACTTGATTGATAGTATTCTCATTTACTTGAAAGGGTAAATGAAATACTTTATTTATAGTATTCTCATTTACTTGCTACCCTTTCAAAAATGGCAAACTTCGTATGAAATTTTTGAGTGTATTTCTATTCACTTACTTCGCATGCAATTTTTGATTTTTAAAAATGGCATACTTTGTGTGAATAAACTACATGATTGAGTGTATTCTTACTCACTTACTACTTGATGATTGATGCTTGAAGAACGGTCATACGACTCTCCTCCAACACCTAATGTTTCATTTACTAAGGATGATTGGGATTGTTGTCTGATGAATACTTCCAAGCTTCTATGAATGTTGATCATCTAGTTTCTGAAGCTCTTTCTTCGGTTTCTGTTGGCTCAACTGGTTCATCTTCTTCCTTCTCCATTGATCAAGATGCACCATCTAGAAGTATTTACTCAGACTAATCATGTGACCCAATCTCCAGTTGTTCCTCAAGGTGTTGATGATGACTATCATGATATTGAAGTTGCACACATGATTAATGATCCGTACTTTTGTTCTTTCATCACGGATTATGGTCCCTCCAATGTGCACTTTGTAAACCAACCACTAGTTCATAAAGAAAAATGTCGGCTAAGTATTCGGACATGTAATGTCAAGTGATCATGGAGTTTATTTGGCATCCCTAATTGAGATTGAAGTGTGCTTTTCGAAGGCGTCTACTTATTTCATCATCGAAACTTCATGTATCGATTGATGACTTGCTTGAACTCTTAAAGTTTATGATTGAGACTTGGATTATCTAGTTATACTCGATGGAAGGAGTTACATTGTAGTACTCACGGGTTATAGCTATCACTTCAAGGAGTTACATTGTAGTGCTCAGTGTCACATGCGGATGCAGTTGTGGATAGTCTCAAGAGGTGTTGTACTTATTTCGGCTCTTTGGTGAGTGTCTAAGGTACTTAGAGGGTTTCGTCTACATCGTTCTTTAATCAACAACAGTGCAAGCTTAAGTAACGGATTTGGGGAATTCTACTTCAGTTTCATGTTTGGTATATCGGGTTTTCTCCATCAGTGGTCACTTCAAATAGCCTATACAAGGGTTAGTTAAGATAGTCAAAGAGAGTTGTTTCTGTAGCAGTTGATTCTCACAGGATACATCTTAGCATATGTTGTTCTTCTCACAAAATTTCAAGTAGTTGTGCAAAAAATGTGTTGTTGAGTCAGAGGTATCGAAACCAACAAGGGGGAAAGGAGACATACATCTGAATGCATAAAGAGTACACGTGATGAACTTAATACTTCGCCTTAATTGAAGTTATCCCGGGAAGACATAAGTCATAACCGCAGAGACAATCAGTGTATTAACTCATGGTGTTTGGTGTATCATTCCAACTACGTGGGGGAAGTGGTCTCTCAATACTTGTGGTGTGTACTACTTCAGCCTTCAGTGGGAAGAAATGTGAGAAGAATATTTGGAGTGTGAGATGATATTGCTTATTGACATCTTCATTTGTGCTGATAAGAGTACTGTTAAAGTGCTTCTGATTAATGCTTAATGTACGAATTGTTATGCTGATTCCGATTAGTTTGCAACCATCATGGGAGAAATATGTGTACTTCAGGGACGCACAACAGGCTCACGTGATCGAGTTGAAATCTGTAGAGATGATCAGTGCTTCAACCTGTTACTTTGGTGTCATTGTTTCTTCGTGTATTGGGTACATGTGTACAATATGGATCAAGTTGTTATACATAAGATAACTGGAAAGCGTGTGGTGATATGAAGATGTTGATTTCTTGTTTCCCCTGAATTGACAACTGCTCAGAACCGCAGAGTAATGTATACATCGGGGACGTACAACAGGGTCATGAGATCGATCTCAATTTGCTTTTCCAGGATTGATATATTTCAGAGTTGATATGTGCTTCACCTTGTTTCTTCGGTGTTATCATCGTTCTTCGGGTTTTTGAGCTGCATATAATGAGAGCTTCTGCATCACTTCTACTACCTTGGAGAAGTGGTCACATGAAGATGATTGTCGGCTTGGGGGAAAACTACCAAAGCTTCGCATTGTGGAGGCTAATATTCAACTATTTGGTGGTGCCTAGCGATTAACTTAGTTGTGAGATTCTAGTGATTTGTTATAAACTTGTGTTGGGTGAATTGTTGTGACTTAAGTCGTTTTGATTGGTCTGATTATAATTTGACGTTGTGAGTTAATACTTACGGCTTGACTTATTACGATCGGATCTATTGTAACTTGACTTATCGCGACTTGACACTTAGTGCTAGTTGTAACTTATCCAAGATCTCACTCTAAGTCTAACTCGCATATTACATCTTTCGGTTTCTTTGTTGACTTTAGTAAAATCCCGGGAGAGAACCGATCTCTCGGTTTAAGTCACAAAAGTTGTAAAATCCCGTTCTAAATCTTATCGTGGCATCTACGTCATCAGACTATTATTCAGGAGCCTCAAAAGCTTTGGTAGTGAATGTTTAAGAGATGTTGGCTACAGACTTCTACAATGAGCTGACTGATCTAATGGTTTCTGTACACTTCAGAGCAGGACCCGCGTCTAAACTTTTGTCTTCTGAACCATTCAGTTCAGGTCCTGTACAGTATTCCACGCCTGCAGTACTTTATGTACTTCCTACAAGTGACGATTTGAAGAGTTTGCTTGATCAGAGATATGATGAATACTTCGAGCCACCAACTGTTGACACGCCTTTACCATCAGTTGCAGTAGCTCCGGTTCCAAACAATTCAAATGGTGTATCGATGTCTGTCTCAATTGATCAAAGGTGCACCATAAGCAAGTCAGTCTCCTTCATCGCCGAATCTTCAATCTTCCTTCGTACATTAAAGCACTGCAGTAGACTATTCTTTTTGAAGTTAATTCATTTCCTCCTCCTAATGATGTTCCATTCTACAGCACATTTGCTCCTGAGTCTTCATCTGAGGCATCTTCTTCAGGAGATCTTGATACGGCTACATCAGTTCCTAACCCTCTACCACATGAACAATTTGACAAATTGGAACAGTGATCATATTTTTGAGAACATGTTTGGGAATCCTTCTTAACGAGTGTCCACGTGAAGGAAACTTGACACACATGCCTTGTGGTGCCTATATAATTCCATACTATCCAAAGTCGAGTCCTAAGATTTCATGAGTTCTATCGACTTAAAGTATGTGAATTGGTACCTCCTCCAGACTGTGCACTGATTATGGCTCTTAAGTGGATCTTCAAAGTGAAACTTGATGAGCATGATGACGTTGTGAATACAAGGCAAGGCTTGTTGCTAAAGGATATCTTTCACTCGAACTGTTTGTATTGAAGCCATCAGAATATTTCTCGCCAATACTGCTCCTTGGGCATGGTTTGATATATTGTCAATGTTTCTTCTGGCAAATGGATTCTCCAAAGGTGTGGTGGAAAAAGTGGAAAAGAGGGTTGTGGAACTTTTCTTCGTAAGGACAGAGTTACAGCTGGGATATTTCTTCATTAAGGCACCTCCAAGAGAGCGATTTCAATTCATTCTTCAGCATCTTGGAATGAAATGCCTTATTCCAGAGTCACTCAAAGGTCTTCAGGAAGAAAGTGAGGAGTGATGGGTTTGCTTCATATATCCTTGTATATATCTTTAAAACCAAAAAAGAGAATAGAAAAATATAAAATCTATAAAAACCCATAAAAATCTGAAAAACACAAAAAATACAAAAATAGTTGTTCTATGCATGTCTTCTGTTTATCGATAACATTTACGGACTTAGAAATGTCATTCAATAATGACACGGGTCTTTAAATGAAGCTCGAGCAGAAGTTAAAAATTAAATAATTAAAACATGTCTTTATGGCTTGCTATTACTTCAGATAGCAACCCGTGCTTCAAACTGGGGAAAACACGTCGCCAAAAAGACGGTTGTTCCTCTTACTGGGTGAAGTTCACCTGGGCATGGATTACTTTATATCCATGTATCATCGAAATAGTGTACGCTTCAGTGCATTATTTTTTTTGAAAAAGAAGAGAAGTCTTCTTTCATCCCAAAAACTCTCTCGTCAATGATTCTTCAAGAGAGTTTTTGTGGTTTACAAGGTGGCTATTGGACTTAAATTTTCACAAATACCCTCCACCCAATGTAATGACTACAACTCTTTAAATAGAAAACGGGTCATTAATTGAGGGGGAGCGTATTTGCTCAAATTTCTACACCTTTAAAAACTTTGTGCACCAGCAGCAGTGATAAGTCGTCTCAAAAATCAGTACATGTTAAATTTGCCCACATTTTCTCCCCAAATTTTTCTTAACATATTTAAATCAATTGGGATCACAAAATCTCAAGTGATTTGAAATTTTATGATCGGGGGAGAGAATGTGATTTATATATGAAACCTGATTAAAATATGATGATTTGGACTTTAATAGTAAATTGATGCTCCCTGATATGCGCTAAACCTTTTGATAAATTCGGTGCACATATTGAGGGGGAGCAAGTGGTTAAGTGGTGAATAATGGATCTCAAATGTACGCTCTCCCATATGTGCTAAAGTTTTAATACTTTTTAAATTGATTCAATCAATATGCACATATTAAGGGGGAGCAAGTGGCGAAGAGTCTTTCGCGAGTTTTTTACATTAATAAGTAGAAACCGTGAAATGTGCATGACTCAGGATTGACTCAACGAATTGACGAAACAATGAAGTGTTATAAGTCGAAAGGACTAGTCCTGGCCGGGTAATAACTTCAAGCTGGTCTAACCAGTGATGTAAGCGTGTCTCGAAGAGGACTGGTCTAAGTAGAAATGTACCGTTTCGTGAAACTCTTCTTAGATGTATACTTTAACGGGTCTAACTTCCTTATAAATGAATGTTAACAATTTCAAGTCAGTTATTAGGGCTAGTTATCACCTAAAAGCTGATAATGGATCCCTTTAACTTGACCACGTAAACGTGTCCCTCGGGTATATGTCTATTAAGAATGGATCAATTCAAAAGTGCAACTCACCCCGACATGTGCATTCTTTCTTAAACCTATGAGCACATGTTAAGGGGGAGCATTGAAAAAAATCATAAAACTCTCAAGGTGTTAACTAAAATTGGTTTCTTGATTACGGACACCTTGAGAGAGTTTTCAATAATTTAATGCATGGAGTTATAAGGATGGTTAAGGTTAGGTATATGTTCCCATGATCCGCCAGAACCGGAGGGATCTTCCCAGGGACAATCCAATAGATAAATTAGAAGTCCTTAGGAATGATTGTAAAAAGGAGTAAAGTGAGAAAGGGTAAAGTGCCGACTGAGATAGAGCTAGGACTGGAACAAACCCAACAAGGTTCTAGTGATGAAGTCTCGGTAAGCACGGAAGGAGTTGAAGAATTAAAAAGAAATGATATGAGAAAGGGTGAAAAGAAATAGCCCTCCAATTATTCAACCTTAGGGCAGAAACCGGGTTCAATTCATATGCTACTGGTTGTTACTAAGGTAACACCGGTATTGAAGACAAGACGTCATGGACCCAGTGACGCACTGCACTAAAACCTTCCAACCACTCAAGTTCTCTCAAAAGAGCTTGTTTCTTTCTCACGGGGAACCGGTGTAATCTATCGACTCATCTCTTAGAGATGGTTGATATTGAAACAGGAGACCCCTCCCTAGTCTCCGCATAGGATAACCAATGCACTTATCGAGTCTAGAGCCACGAGATGCATCAAAAGATCTCTTAGGTACACTTAATCTCGCTACACTGGTTGTTCAACATTAAGGACACCAGATGTGATATTTTGAGTCCTTCGCAGATCTTAGCAATCTGCCGAGAACACTTATGAGGGAATATACATATGTATTTCCCAATGATTGAGTGGAAACTCCTGCCAGGGTCGACATCAAACAGCCCTGAAAGCAGGTCGCTTCGGTAACTCCTTGTGGGTTACGCTTAGTGATAATGGTGGTTCCGAAAAGGTCTACAGTCGTGGGGTGATCTCCAACGACTCACCCAATCGTTGATGTACTACAGTATGTCTGTGTAAGCCCTCTATGGGTATCCGGTTGGGAACGGCCTTGGTAAGGATTAGAGAAAGTCTTCACACTATGCTGTTGACGATCTCGAAGTCCAAACCTGTAAGTGCTGGTATGTTTATTACTAACCAAATTTTTATGCAACTCAACATACCAACCCTATCACAGTCACCACCATCACTCTAGTTCCACATGCTCATACCAACATCTAAAAGGAGTATTCAGAACTATTCAACCACGGAGATACACTCAACAAAGATGTATGGGCATGTTGGAAAGGCGCTCATCCACTGGAGATACAGAAGCTGGCTATGTTTGCTGATTGCTGAACAGATGCTGATCCATCACCACATGCTCGCACCTCAACGTCAAAGAAATCATGATCATTGAATGGGCTTCAACTATGCTTCCACAACTTTGATGCTGAAGATCAGGATCCTGAAAAGTGTGAGCATGCAAACATTAAGATGTTCAAATCGCATGGAGACGATGCTACTCAAAGATGACTTGAAGATACTCAACTTGGATGATCAACACAAAGCTACATCAAGAGATCATCCTACTCATTAAGCAAGTCATCAAGAGTCCACCGCTGACGACACTACTCAAAGATGGCTTGAAGATACTCAACTTGGATGATCAACACAAAGCTACATCAAGAGATCATCCTACTCATTAAGCAAGTCATCAAGAGTCTACTAGTGATCGCACAAAGTTCATTACCATGAAGAATCAACGGATACGAGCTACAAAGATTGATCTGCTGAACTTCAATGATTAATGTTTTATTTTCCAGGGTGACCTCCCTTAGGGGGAGATTGTTAGGAATACGATTTTTATATAGAAGGATCGGTCACCCTGAGTATTGTTTAGCATATTGTAGCTCGTAGTATTTATCATAGGTAGTTAGTAAGTAATTTAATGTTAGTTAGTATTCGGGGTTCGGGTCGGGTCTTACCCGGGACTTCAGTGTCAACCCGAATCTCAGCCCACGTGGAGGCAAGTATCTACCTATTGTATGTAACAATAAATACCCCTCTCCACATGTGGAGAGGGTTGGTGCTTTTCACATTCTTAATCTAACATTCTACATCTTCTCTCTCTAGAAAACACCCACTCTTTCTCTCTCTAAAACTTCATCTTATTTTCTTCTTTCTTATCTTATTAATTCGAACCATACACAAGATCTATACATGTTATTATTATTTGATTACTTACACTGTGTGTACATGTGCAAGGTTTCAAGTCATTCCTAAGGCTTCTCACTTACATGATGTGAAGAGGATTTTTAGGTACCTAAAAGGTCAACCTAAATTAGGCCTTTAGTATCCTAGAGAATCTGGATTTGAGTTGATAGCTTATAGTGATAGTGATTATGCTGGTGCTAGTTTGGATAGGAAATCAACAACAGGTGGTTGTCAATTCCTAGGGAACAGGCTGATATCATGGCAATGTAAGAAACAGAAAATGGTGGCCAATTCTATAATTAAAGCTGAATATGTGGCTGCTGCTAGTTGTTGTGGACAAGTACTTTGGATCCAGAATCAGATGCTGGATTATGGGTACAACTTTATGAATACCATGATTTTTATTGATCATAGCAGTACAATTTGTATTATTAAAAATCTAGTTCAACATTCTAAAACTAAGCATATTGAGATTAGACATCACTTCATAAGAGATTGTAATGAGAAAAAGCTAGTTCAGGTTGTTAAAATTCACACAGATGATAATTTTGCAGATTTATTAACTAAAGCTTTTGATGTGGGGTGGTTTCAGTACTTGGTAGCAAGTATTAGAATGCTCAATCCCTAAAGTTCTAATCTCTTAATATTTTTGTAACGAAAAGGATTTTGTACTTCTACTTATGTCAATTGGTAATGCTAAATATATTTTTACTGCTAGTACAAATTTAGGACTATTGTGTTTATACTGCTATGTATGGTTAATACTGCTGGTTGTATTTAAGACTGCCAAGTTAATACTGCTAGTTGTAATTTGTACTGGTAAGTCATATTGTTAGTCAAAATTGATACTATTTTATAGAAACATGTTTTGCATTGTGTTTTCTTGGTTTTGGACTAACATATGTAGTTCAAGTAAGCAGTATGATTGGAGTTTATGTGTGGGGGAAGCTCAAGTGGTGGATTGGGTATAGTCATACTTGATTCATGATAGGAAGAATTTGGGAATTTCTTGTCAAAGGTTTTACACCTGAGTTGAAAAGTTCTTTAAAGTCTCTTTCTTGAAATCACTTATGGTTCTTTGAACATGTATTGATGGCTTAGTTAGTTAGATAATAACTGATATTTAGTCAGATAGTAACTGATCTAACTCACTCTTTATCATTTTATACTTTCATTAGTATAATCTGTTAGTCCAAGGACATCTGATATTGAGAACAGCGAGAAAAAGTGAATCTAATTCATTTGTGTTAGAGGTAACACCTGCCACGAGTTGGAAACCCTGTCAAGAATGCTCTTTTAATGAGTTTATCTTATGCTAAAAAAGATTGGTTCTCACACAATCAGAGGTTAAGTTCAACCGAATTTTCGATTCAGTGTTGTCATTTACACTTAATCCCTTCAAAATAAAGTGGGCAGTATTTTTTTGGAAATAAAATTGAGTTAATACTGCTAAGTAAAAGTTTTTGTATAACTTAGTACTGCTAAGGTAAAACTTAGTACTGCTAGGCAAAAATTAGGACTGCTGGATGAACGTTGGTACTGTTGAGTAATAACCGTTTTTTGATTATAGCCGTTGAGTAATTTTCTTAACTTATTATACTTATAGGGTTACTATTTTGGATAATTCATATCTTTACTTTATTCTTAAAAGATTTTCTCTCTAAAAATAAGAATTATCCATTCACTAACGTTGGTACTATTGAGTAATAACCGTTTTTTTTATTATAGCTGTTGAGTAATTTTCTTAACTTATTATACTTATAGGGTTACTATTTTGGATAATTCATATCTTTACTTTATTCTTAAAAGATTTTCTCTCTGAAAATAAGAACTATCCATTCGCTACTCTTTCAAACCCTAAAGTATTCATTCCATAAATCTCAATTGTAACTCAATTAGTACTGTTAACTATTAATTCACTTATAAATGATCATTTTCCAATAGTCTACACTCACTTTAATCAATTCTAATGGCTAGTTTAGAATTTTGCGACAAGCATAACATGGTAGCATTCTTGGAGTATCTAGAAGGAAGTGAAGGATTTCACCAGATAGTAGATTTTCTTAATGGTAGCTACATCAGGTATGCTTTAACGATTAATCCTACCATCTATGTCTCCCGAATCAAACAGTTTGGGCTGACTGCAACAGTCAATACTCTTGAGAATGAAGACAAAGAGATAACTGTAATAGTTGATGGCAGTCAATTCACTCTTACTAAGAATTCTATTAGGAGACATCTTAAATTAGAGGATTCCAATGGTATTAGTGTCCTGCCAAATACTGAAATTTTTCATCATATTTTCAGAATGGGTTATGATACATCCAAACAATTATTGACTTTTCAAAAGGGATGTTTCTTCCCACAATGGAGATTTTTCATACATACACTTCTTCACTGTCTAAGTCCAAAGAAAACTTCATAGGAGCAATTCAGTAGCAATATCGCAACTGCTCTCATATGCTTATCAACAAACAGGGCTTACAACTTTTGTAAACTTATTTTTGAAAGTATGGTGAAGAATGTGGATGCTAAACCTAAGTTTTTAATGTACCCAAGGTTTATTTAAACAATTTTGAATGCAAGAGAAAGTTTGATACATGGGAATCGCACTAGGCTTTACCTCTCAAGGGATCTTGAGAAGCTTACAACCCCCACCAGGCAGTGTACCTGATCGTTGTAGTATAGTATAGTGACAAGTACCGGGGGATTGATCGTTCAGCTAGGAATAGTGTCGCTAGGATTAGAAAGCCTAAATACTAGTTCTAAAGGTGAGGGATGATTATTTTTGTATTTTTTTATTTTTTTAGAAAGCAAGTAAATATCTCGGGTTTGAAGGATTTGGGCGGAATTAGTTGCTAATCAACTAACCCAATACTAAAGATGCAATAAAAACAAAATACTAGAAAAGAAAATAAACTAAATTACACTAAAGTTGTGAGCAATAAATGGAGAAGATGTGTTTACTTAGATTTCACTACTCCCTAGACATCTTTTACACGTTAATTACTTGTTATAATTGCATGGATGACGGATCGTATTCCTTAATACCATTCATGGGGTGGCACACATAACTCCCCAATTCTATGAGCTCTTATCTCCTCCTACACCATGCCCAGCACAACTATAGGGATTGTAAACAGTGGCTCATGCATTAAATACAACCAATAAAGACCTAGTGCGCCTCGGTTCATGTTTCTTAAGATGTTCAAGCATGTTACCAAGTGGAGATCTGCCAGTTTTCTTAAGCCTAACATATAAATCATTCATCCAAGACAAGAATAAACAAGTAATCAACACATAATTAACATCTAGGTTTCATTAGATCTAAGCAAACACAACATAGATCTAGCCTAGCATGATAGAATTAAGATAAGAACAAGATATAGACAACCAACACATAGACATATTGATTGAATTAAAAGAACACTTATCTCAATTACAATGCAAGGTATCAAGGGTTTGGAACCCTTGAAAAACCTGTAAAAGTTGCACCAAAATCGTACTTAGGGTTTCTCCAAAACTTCTCTCTTTAATGTGTGAAAATTAGAAAACTATATATAGAAAAATGGGTCTGACGGCGTCAAGACAAACATTGTGACGCCGTCACCTCGCCGCCAAAACTATTCTCGGACTGGCTTGATCTACATTTGACGCCGTCAAGACTTAATCATTTCCAGGCCGTCATGACTTTTTACTCTTGACGCCCTTCCTTCGTGACGCCGTCAAATCTGTACTGGGTCGTCATGGATTTCTGTTCTTGACGCCGTCAGAGAATTGCTCTTGACGCCGTCACCTACTGTTCCCAGCATGGAAAATTAAGACTTTGGCGTTTTCTTCACTTTTATGCTCCAAAAATGTCCGAATTGCTTCCTTTTCCAGATTTCTCTCCCAAGGTACCTAAAATCACAAAAGGAACGATTTAGGGCAATATTTGATCAAATAAATTCGAATTCGGGCTTAAATGACCCCCTAAAAATGGATCATTTTTCGCCTCATCTTATACCCTTACACTTGAGATTCGCTTGTCCTCAAGCAAATGCGCTTTTATTCTACTCAAAAGACAAGTTAGGGGTCATTTAACACTAATATAAAAGTAATTACAACAAATAATCATTCCACTAAAGACCAATAGACAAGCACGGAGGTCATATACTAGCACCTCACAAATAGTGTTTAGATACTCACATCTCTCGGGTGTAATAAAGTGTAAATTACAATGTGGAAACGGAAGATATCTCTCACTACCTGTCATAGCAAAATAGATTACCATAGGCTTGGGAAAGGATCAAACCTCCACCACATGGCGTAAGCACCTAGGATAAACTATCAAAGAGGTCTTTTAAAGGGTTGTAACGTTAGATGTAGGGATAGGAAATACACGGTTTTGTTGGATAAAAGAAGTTTTACTGGTGGCGAGTTAACAATCTTGGTTAATTACATGTACAATATGGCGTTGCTAAGCCAAGACTAGACTCGACTTAAGCTAATAAATAAAAAATAACAAAAACATAAAATGAACATAGAATAAAAAGGGATGGTAGTCCGTATGTTTTTTCTCTTTTCCTTTTTCTATTTTTTTTTTCTTTTTCTTGATTTTTTCGATTTTTTTTTTTTTTTTTTTTTTTTTTTTTTTTTTTTTTTTTTTTTTTGCATACACTCTTACCCTACCATCAAAAATAATACATCATAGGGAATGAATATTCCCCTTACACTTGAATCTTTACATACTTTACATTAAACTAATCTAATGACTCGAATTAGGAAAATCAAAACACTTGGAGCACTTTTAAGATTAACGTACTTATGGGGGTAATAAATGATGTTCTTCCCCATTACTCCATAAAATAAGTACTTACCCATGAGTCCCAATCATCCCAAAACAATATGTACAAGGATATGACTCGACTTAGCAACCATGTAATCAATTAGAAAGTTAACTTAGGGTTTAACAAATAACAATAATGCACTAAAAATGAGCGCACACACGGAAGGCTAAGGCGATTTGGTTGTACATTTAAGTGGGGTGTAACAAATTCTTCCTTTAAGTAAAATGCTTAAAGTTAGAAACGAAAAGATAGGCTCAGAGGGGTGTACTAGGGGTTTTGTGTAATAAAAATGAGTACAACGCTAAGGGTGGGAAAAATTAATTGACTTAACTAGCCAAACAATATGACTTAAATGGTCAAATAATTATGATACGGGTTTAACACAAGGGTGATCTTAATGCCTCTTATCACGTAGTAAATCCTACTACACGAATGTAGTCTCACTAGCGGTCTCGGGATGCATCACTAACGCAAGTTCTAGAATCTAAATGCTACCGGTACACTCATAAGCACTAATAGTAAATGCTTTTCCTATCAAATCTAAAGGGGAACCTTACATATTTGGGTGGAAAATTTTTCTGAATATATGGTTATGTGCTAGTCATACAATCTCCTATCCATGAGACGCTTGCTATGGCTAAAGTTTCACTCCTAAATGTTGTAAAAAAATTTAAATTTGGCGCTAAAATTGCACTAACAATTATTTCTCATAGTTTTATTACACATCTACCATTAAACAAAACAAACTCAAGCGAAAGTGCATATGTAAGGTATCATCTTTTTACCCTCCCCTTACACTTAAGATGAACATTGTCCCCAATGTTCAAGTAAAGAATGTAAAACTGAAAAAGTAAAGAGAATGAAATCAAATACTCCCCTGATTCGCTCGGTATGGATAATAGGTTGCCAGGTTAGATCTTCCTCCAAGAAAATGAACAATCAAAGCTTCCCTTCCAGAATGTAAATCATCTTCTTGTCATACATAACCTGTAAAACCTGATAAAATAGACAAGACAACCTCGCGTAAAATCGGCGGCATCCTATATAAGTTACTAAATCCTAGAAAACAAGATAAGATATAATGCTTGTGGAATGAAGTTTGCAGATCTCCTGGAGATTATAAAACTTAATAATTCACAAAAACCATAAGACTTCGTTAGAAAAACAAAACCGGTAAAATTTCCAGATTTTTACACCTGACGCCGTCAAGAGTAAACTCCTGACGCCATCAGAATTGACCTGCAGAAATCCTTATGTTAAGTTTCCGGAAAATTTCTGGAAAAACTTGGTCCTACTTCCTGGAAAATCCTGCAAAACTTCATTATGACTCAATACAAGCATTTGACTCTAACAAATACGAATACACATGTTCCTTTAATATTGTGGAGAATCATGATCGGTTTGTTTCTTAAAAACATATTTGGGGTTTCCCCTTACACTTAAGACTAAGCCAAAACAACAAAGTAAAGTATATCCACTATTTAGTTTAGAAACATGATCTACCAACAATAAAAATTAAGCATGCATACGGAAGCAAATTAAATCAAACAAACAAATAAAAACACACAAAACATGGGTTGCCTCCCAAGAAGCGCTTGTTTTTGTTGGAGTCACGAGCCTGACTCTACCCTTATTTAACGGAAATAGGGGAGGTTTTCCCTACACTTAGGATTAAGTGCGGGTGGAAGTAGCGATACACACCCTTAGGGTGGAAATATGCCACGTGAGGAAAGAGTGGTGGATGAATTATATGCTCACAGGGGTGTGCTCCTATCATCATAACCTTACCTAATTCAATCGGGTTAATGGATAGATTAAGATTTTCTCCTAGAAATGGATCATTTTCTATCAACTTTGAAAGACTACTAGTTGGGGATCCATCTTGACCTAATAAACCTGGTTTAAACCCATAATGTTTCTTGTGATCAAACATAAATGGGTGATGTAAGCATGTAAGGTCATTTTCCATTCCTATATTGGTTTCCTCTCTACAAGGCTTAGAGTCCACTACCTTTGTCCTAAGACTACCCGGACTATATGGTTTGATGGGTGGATCAGAACCTATTTCAATTCCTAAATTTTCATCCAAGGATGGAAGATTAGGTAACGGTTTTGGTTGAGGCTCCGGTTCATCAAAACTAGGAACTTCCCTAGAACTAAGAGTAAGGTTATCACTACGAGTATTCAAACCTATATCCTTAAGTGGTGTCTGGTCCAAGGGTTCTACTTCTATTGGGGTTCCTATAGTCTCTTCTACTTCTTTCGGGTAAGTCACGGGCGGTGTGTATGCCTCAAATGATGGTAGGACTTGTGGGGTACTTAGTGGGCTTGGGTTTTCTACTATCTCTTCCATCACATCAATATCACCTATGTGTTCATCTTGGTTTGATTCTAAGTTCATGTTCTTAGAAACTAGGTCATCTTGCTCATATGAATCCACCAATTCGTTGAACTTATGGGTCATGGTTAGGAAGCTTTTCTCAAAATTCATCCAAAGGGTCTCACTAAAAGGAATTGATCCTGATAATGATCGTCTAACAGAAATCACACATGCATAAAATTCATCAAACCCATCTAACTTTACACCCATCTCCTCTTGTATATATCTAAGATCACTTAAAAATTCATTGGAACAACAGGAGGAAAATCGATTCGAGTAAACTAATTGTTCCTCTATAGTTAATGATCTAAATGGAATTCCATCTGCCATGGAGACAAATGAAAATGGTTTTACAAACAAAGGGCACAAAGAAAAAGATAGACTAAAGAAAACCTAAAAATAAAAATAAAATCTTACTAGAAAGGAATCTAGCAAGTAGACCTAATAAAAAGAAATTCTAACCTAGACAATAACTATTCCCCGGGCTGCGGCGCCAAAAACTTGATACGTGGGAATCGCACCAGGCTTTACCTCTCAAGGGATCTTGAGAAGCTTACAACCCCCACCAGGCAGTGTACCTGATCATTGTAGTATAGTATAGTGACAAGTACTGGGGGATTGATCGTTCAGCTAGGAATAGTGTCGCTAGGATTAGAAAGCCTAAATACTAGTTCTAAAGGTGAGGGATGGTTATTTTTGAATTTTTATATTTTTTTAGAAAGCAAGTAAATATCTCGGGTTTGAAGGATTTGATCAGAATTAGTTGCTAATCAACTAACCCAATACTAAAGATGCAATAAAAACAAAATACTAGAAAAGAAAATAAACTAAATTACACTAAAGTTGTGAGCAATAAATGGAGAAGATGTGTTTACTTAGATTTCACTACTCCCTAGACATCTTTTACACGTTAATTACTTGTTATAATTGCATGGATGACGGATCGTATTCCTTAATACCATTCATGGGGTGGCACACATAACTCCCCAATTCTATGAGCTCTTATCTCCTCCTACACCATGCCCAGCACAACTATAGGGATTGTAAACAGTGGCTCATGCATTAAATACAACCAATAAAGACCTAGTGCGCCTCGGTTCATGTTTCTTAAGACGTTCAAGCATGTTACCAAGTGGAGATCTGCCAATTTTCTTAAGCCTAACATATAAATCATTCATCCAAGACAAGAATAAACAAGTAATCAACACATAATTAACATCTAGGTTTCATTAGATCTAAGCAAACACAAGATAGATCTAGCCTAGCATGATAGAATTAAGATAAAAACAAGATATATACAACCAACACATAGACATATTGATTGAATTAAAAGAACACTTATCTCAATTACAATGCAAGGTATCAAGGGTTTGGAACCCTTGAAAAACCTGTAAAAGTTGCACCAAAATCGTACTTAGGGTTTCTCCAAAACTTCTCTCTTTAATGTGTGAAAATTAGAAAACTATATATAGAAAAATGGGTCTGACGGCGTCAAGACAAACATTGTGACGCCGTCACCTCGCCGCTAAGACTATTCTCAGACTGCCTTGATCTACATTTGACGCCGTCAAGACTTAATCATTTCCAGGCCGTCATGACTTTTTACTCTTGACGCCCTTCCTTCGTGACGCCGTCAAATCTGTACTGGGTCGTCATGGACTTCTGCTCTTGACGCCGTCAGAGAATTGCTCTTGACGCCGTCACCTACTGTTCCCAGCATGGAAAATTAAGACTTTGGCGTTTTCTTCACTTTTATGCCCCAAAAACGTCCGAATTGCTTCCTTTTCCAGATTTCTCTCCCAAAGTACCTAAAATCACAAAAGGAACGATTTAGGGCAATATTTGATCAAATAAATTCGAATTCGGGCTTAAATGACCCCCAAAAAACGGATCATTTTTCGCCTCATCAAAGTTCACTGCTATCTCATAAAAATATTTATTCAACTCGTTGTCTTATTCATAAACTTTTTAGTAACATGAGAATGGCATCTAAGGGGTATAATGTAATAGAAGTTTCTTTATTTGAACATATTCTTACACAGGTAGAGGATGAAGGATCAACAAGACCAGTTGAATCCCAACACACACCCACATAATCATCAAGTTCTTCTCAATCACCCTCACAACCAAAATCATCTCCTTCAATTGAAACTACTCCACCATCACATATACAAACTCCAAACAGATCATCAACACCTTTACATGTACCTACATCCTCAATTTCTCCACAAATGCCCCATGATTCACCACTCAGGGAAGGTAACACATCCCGAAGTGATGAGGGCAGTATGAAACTTAAGGAATTGATGGTTCTGTGTACATCATTAGCTAAAAAAGTAACAACTTTAGAGTTAGACTTAAAGAACAAAAAAGAAGTATATGGAGCAGCTTTGACTGAGGTTATCAAAAGAATGAAGAAATTGGAAAGAAAATACAAGAACAGCAAGGCCTTAAGGAGGGCTAACATTGTTACATCTTCAAGTTCAGATGATGAAGATGATTCTTCCAAACAGAGGAGGAAGGTTGATCAAGATGATGCTGAGACTCAGGGGAGGGAGTTTGATCGTGATATGGGTGATACAAATTTATTTCAAGAAGGTATTGCTACTCAACAAGAAGGTACTACTACTCAAAAAGTTAGTTGTGCTGGTTCAGAGCAAGGTATTGCTAGGGCTGTGTATGTAAGAAGAAAAAGAGTAGACAAGGGTAATGGAATTTTGATAGAAGAAGAACAACCAAAGAAGGTGAAAAGACATGTTCTAGCTCAGATTGACTTTGATGCAGAGATTGCCAAGAAAGCGCATGAAGAAGAAATTGCAAAATTTTTGGTTGAGCAAAAGCTCAAAGGTGAAGAAGATGAAAGAATTGCTCAAGAACAAACTGACAGAGAATTGGCTTTAAAACTGCAAGAGGAAGAAAGATCAACTTATACAAATGCAGAGCAACAAAGTGCAATTATTGATTTTCTTGAGGTGATCAGAAAAAATCAAAGTAAGAAGATGGCTGCTAAAAATAAACCTCCTACTCAAGCTGAAAAGATGAAATATATAAAGATGTACTTAAAGAATCAAGATAATTGGACTCTTAAACATCTTGCAGGTAAATCTTATGAAGAAGTTGAAGCTTTGTATCATATGGCATATAAGAAGATTCAAGGTTTTAAACCTATGTATAGTGAAGCTGAAAAAGAAGGTTCTAAGTTTATTCAAAGAAGTTCAAAAAGAGATGGTGATTCAGAACTAGGTTAAGAAAGTTCAAAGAAGCCGAGGGTTAGTAAAGAGCCACCAACAACAGAGGAAAAAGAAGAAGAGAAGTTAACTGTTGAATAGCTTAATCTAATGATGGTGATTATTCTAAAATCCATGAATGTTAATCCAATTCAAGCCAAACATCCAATAATAGACTGGGAGATCTTCAAAGATGAATTTGGAAAGGCATGGAAGATCATCATAGTGGGTGGAAAGTTTGAAGTCTACAAGTGTTTTGAAGATATGATAAGATCTTTTGATAGAGAAGATTTTGATACACTTTGGAATTTAGTTAAAGAAAGGTTCAGTTCAATAGATCCTACTGAAGTCAAAGACAAAGAGCTATAGGTGGAATTGAAAATATTATTTGAACCTGAACCAAGTGACAAGTATTGGAAGTTTGAAGCTCATGATTGTGTTACATTATGGAAGTTATATGATACATGTGGTGTACATCATGTATCTACACAAGCAGGAATAGATGTCTTCATGTTAGCAGAGAAGGAATATCCTCTGAGTTTAGGAACTCTTATAGTGATGTTATCAGTAAAGCTGAGTGTTGGTGAAGAATTAAAGATGGCTAGAGATTTAATTCAGCAGATACATGACCAATGTGAAAGAGAGATGAAGGCTGCAAGACAGAAAAGCTAAGTGTTTGGAAGAATCCCCCCCATTATCAAGGATGAAAGTTTAATTCAAGAAACTTATTGATTTGAAGAGGAATCACAAGTTTAGGGGAGGATTTTTGGGAATTAAACACTTAACAGTTTGTACTACTACAATATCAAGTTTGTACTACCAAGTATAACTAATAGTACTAACTAAGTTAGTACTGCTAGTATAAATATTAGTACTGCCAGGAGAAAGTTTGTATTGCTGTGTCTAATGAATGAAGAATACACTAACGGTACTAACTGAGTTACACTGGTACAAAAGTTCTATTGGTCACGCCCAAAATGTGTGACGATATGCATATAGTCACACACATTTTTTTAGCTGTGAGTCACAAAAGCTCCTGCCACCGTAGGTGGCAATGGTGACCTTGTTGAGTTCGTGGCCTTTTCCATCGAAAAAGAGTGACCAAAACCCCTGATGGGCGTGCGTGTCGTGTAGTATAGTTACGCGTTGTAGCAGTGTTAATGCCTATTCAAGTTTTACATTTATATTTAGCTGACTTATCAATAACACACACACTTAACGAGCAGTGTACCCGGTCAGTATGTATATAGTGGTAAGTAGAGTGTCGATCACTAAGAATGGAATGTATTATCTAGTTATTCTGCTCAGTATTTTAATATCTAAGTTAGCTTTCCAATCTAGGTTAGCTGTACATCCTAATCTAACGCAAAGGGGGGGGGGGGGAGGGGGGTTCAGCCTGTGAGACTGGCACGGTTTTTGTTATGATTATACTAACTAAACTACTCCTAAACTACTGACCAATTACTACGATATAGAGAGAAGTAAGCATGTACACAAATAGATACTTGAGACAATAAGAAGTCCTGTCCTTATGATTAAGATAGTTTGTCACTTGTTTTATTGCTAGTTTTATATGAAGTGTATTAATTAAACCTTTCTCGTTGGCTCTAATCTTATCGGCGAGTAAACTCTTAATGATTACTTATGACTATCCTACTTTTCTAAAGACATTAGAATAAATAGGCGAGGAAAGAGGCATGGCGACCCGATCAATGCTAAGCTAGACACAGAGGTTATCAATGCACTAGTAAAAGTTACCAAATACATCAACATATAAACTTTAATCGATGGGAAAGCAATTTTAAGGCGGGCAAACGGTCGTTATCGCGAACTACCGACCATCAATCCTGATGGATTAAAGTGTACTAATACAATAAAACAAAACTACTTAATGAATTAAATACATGCAGGACCTTCTTACAGCTCTAGTATCTTCTGTTTGGTGTGTCTTATGCACCTTCTTCTTCTGAAATCGTCTTTAGGGTTTGGTAAAAGGTCTCTTAAATTCGTATGGTCTTGGGGTATTTATAGTCTTCTGTCTGAGGGATCGATGCGGCGCATGTAATGGTAGATGCGGCGCATTGACTTAACTTCGTGTGGGGTCCAAGATTAATATATTCTGGAATATTCGTACACCGTCTTCAGATGCGGCGTAACTTGATCTTTGTATGCGGCGCATGTATATTAGCAGTCTTGGATCTTTATCTGGTGAAATCTTGATAGTGATGTGCCGTGTATCAGAAGTATATGCGGCGTATCTGGAGTAGAACAAGCTTGATCTTCTTCGTTGACCAAAGTTTCATATGCGACGCATGTCAGAATGGCATGCGGCGCATTCTTCAAAGTCAGGCAATGGTCTTCGAATTCATCTAAGTATGATGTTGCATCGTATCTATTGAGTTAGATACGGCGCATCTTCTGGATTTCAGTAGACTTTTGACATCTTGCTCATTTTGCTCCATATTTAGTCCAAAATCGCCAACTTTCACCAAATACCTGTTTTTACCTGAGAATTACAAAAGTAAACATAAATGTACCAATTCTCATACATAATATAATAAAACAGGTCAATTAGATAGGATAAATGATGGTATAAATATGTACTTATTTGAGTTCATCAAATATTCCCCCGCTTGAACTTTACTTGTCCCCAAGTAAACCTTAGAATTAATCTTATGAAAATAGGTCCCAAAAGGATTTTTATCATTAAGCACGTATTCGTCTATTGTCATTATCACACAACTAAACACTTAACGAAGTAGAAACCAAAATAATATTTCAATGTTAAAACAATTCTAAGTCGTTTAGTTGCTCAGTCGTGACAAATATTCTATCATAAGCTTGGCAAGGATACGCATCTCCCCCACTAAAGCTAAGGAGTAACAAGTCTAAAGCGGTAAAAAGGGTTTTGAGGCTTAAGGGTTGAACCTAGCTTCGTTCAAACATCTCCTGTACAAACTTAGTAGATCGCTAGCGCGAGTCCTCGACGCTTCTCCTAGCGGATGGTCACTAATGTGCTCCTTGGATCGCTAGCGCGTTACTTGCGTAACAGATGGTCACCAATTCCTACACTAGATCGCTAGCGCGCTATTCGATTAATCTAATACTCGGATTGTCACTACCTTATTCACACATTTGATATTCTTACTTAGCCACCATTATATCCGGATGCTCGAGAGCTAACAACGAATATAACAATACGGTTGGGTATGGATAATATTTAGGATATAAATTGGTGTAAAAGAAAAATAAACAAAACGAATAGATCAAAATCCTAAGTGTGGTTAATCACTTTCCCAACCATCCCATGAATAAGACTCAATATATTGGATAACTCATGCTTTGATACTTGAAACACACACGCTTTAGGTAGACACGAATTATACTCAATAAAATCTTAATCAAAGAATAATCCTTAGTTAGCGTTCCCATAATGTCCAACTCCCATTCGATCCATAGATATAGTATAATAATAACAATATAAATAACAACTTTACATAACTTTACAATGTTGGATTTAACAAACTTCCAACTTATCTTTCTTTTTCTTTTCACATATTTTTTTTTTCGATTTTTTTTTTTTTTTTTTTTTTTAAACTAACATAAACATAAACATAGATGTGTAAAATTTCACCACATCACTATAACGATAACTTTGGATAATTTTTCCATACTTTTCTTGACTTCAGAAATAACTGTAATAGTGAAAGTAGTAAACACACGAAAAACAAGACTCAAAATATACCATATCTACTTTCACTCCAATTGCATTGTGCAATTTCCCGACCTAACCAAAGATAATGAATTAAGCACGCGAACACAGGTAATGTAAGGAAACACACTTTGCCTAAAGCAATTAACCACGGATTTTTAATCTACAGGGTAGGCTAAGGTCTAAGGGTGTAACGAAACATAATAACAAAGGGTGTAAATCCTAAAGGAATGGCTCTACGGGTTTTTCTAGGGGTATCTTACTCTAAAAATGAGACTAACAAAAGGGTTTATACGGGGGTTAACTAACCGGTGTAGTTAGTTAATAACACAAAACATATAAAGGCTTTTTGGGTGTAATCCTAGAAATTTACCAAGTTAGACTAGTCACTCCAATTATATCAATAATGCTCATTATGGTGGTCTCGAATAGTATACAAGCCAAGTTCTAAAGTTTACAAGTCACCGGCACACTAAAGTTTTGATATTTTTGAAAAAATAGAGTTATATGTGCGGTTATGCAATTTAGACTTTAAACAAAAACATGCTAAAATTTTTTTAAAATTTTGATATATTAAGCGCATTTTAAGCATATTTTGAAAAGTTTAGGACAAGTAAATGTTCTAATTCTCCATCCCCCCACTTAAGTTGAACAACGTCCTCGTTGTTCTTGTTAAAGGTTGAAAACAAGGAAAATAAAAAGAATTAGAACAGAAAAACTCCCCTGAGATTTGCTCGGTATGATCCTCCATTATGCGTTTAATGAGAAAAAATCAACTTTGTTGTGGATGTAGGCTTTTAAGCTTCGAAAATTGTTGTATCCACAAAAAATGCAGGAAACTATAAGACCATAATGACCTTTACACACCTGAGTTAAGAAAGGTTCAACTTACATAATACATTAGTAGTTAGTGAAAATAAAAATTAAAAATGAAACTTCAATTCATCAGGTCAGTCGATGCGCCGTATCTTATGGAAAAAGATACGCCGTATCGAGCCTGGAATTAGTACGAATCAGAATAAAAGATGTGTCGCATCCTGATGAGTGTCTAAATACTCATCATTTTATACCAATCTGAGCTGCCAAAACATCCAAAAACACTCAAATATGCATCAAAATACTTAAAATATCTTAAAAGTGTGTTTTATATGTGTCAAATGCAAAATATGCAAAAACAGATGAAAAACGTACAAAGTTTGCATAATTGACAGTTTGAGTCCCTCAAGTTTCATAAATTGGCAAAACTAGTCCCTGAAGTTTCAAAATGAAATAAAAGTCAACTTAAGTCCTTGGGAAACCAAAAATATTCACAAATTATCCCTGGATGAAAGTTTACACAAACTGGCAACTTTTACCCCTCAAGTTACAAAATTGGCAAAAATGGTCCCTGGGTATTCAAAACTTGAAATTTATCAAATATATCCTTGTACTATGCATGAATTTACAATTTGGAACTATTTTGATAACTTTGAGGAAATTACAATTTAACCCCCTAAACTTTGGAAAATTACATAAATGGTCCTCGGGGTATTTTAAATTGTAATAAATGCAAAAATAGTCCTTTGGTTTATCTACACTTAACAATATTGGTCCTTGTGATAATTTTGGAATTGTAACAGGTTTAACCCCTCAAGAATTCAGAAATTGCATGTTTAGTCCTTGGGCTTTATTACTCTACAAACCAAACCGGATCCTTAAATTATAAACCCAAAAATCCAAAACCAAATACAAATCCAATCCAATCCTAAGCCCAAAACCACCCCAGCCCAAAAGTTAAATAAATAATACCGGGTCAAACCCAGTCAACCCCGCCAAAACCACAACCACTGTTCACTCTCCTCTCCCACACCACTGAGTCACAAACCAGTGGTGGTTTTGCCACCACTAGCTTCCACCTCACCTCCTACCCACTCCCCTTGTCCTCCACGCATCACCAAAGGCCATTTAATGCCTTGAAAAGCTCTTCACGCAATCTACAGTGCACCCACGACTTTTGGCGCCAAATTGCATTTAAACGGCCAAGATGACTTCTGCACATCCAATGGTCACAAATGATGATGGGATTTTTTGAGTGGGTAACAAGGAGTTCAGAGGGTATAAAAGAAAGAGATGGAGCAGAAGAATAAGTACCTTTGGATTAGCCTAGGTCACGTAGTGTAACTTAACTTATTGCTTTCTTTAATTACATGTCATTTACAGTCTTAAATAGTGTAATGATCCTTAAATTAGTGTAATGGAACCTCAATTTCAGTTTAATTGCAAGTTACTTTTGAAATTCATGTTCTTCATATTTGTATCCTTTATTTTCATATCATTTAAATTTCTGTTTGATTAGTGTTGTTTATTTGGACTCAAATAGGTTACTTAAGCTCCTGACAAAGCTTAATTAGCTTTTAGAAACCTCAATACAGCTTTAATCTTTTAAAATCAAAAATCATTAAAAAATGGAGAAAATAGAAAATAAATCAAAAGTTAGTGTTCATGATACAAACTGCTTGGAGCAAAGGAAATTTTGGAATGATTCTGGTTTAGAAGCTTCATGGGAAGCCTTAGGTAGTGAAATGATCCTTGGTTCTATTGGTTCTCAGTTTAATCACTTGTAAGTCATCTTATTACAATTTTTGCATTTTACATTTCCAGCCTTTATTCTGCTTTAATTATTATGTTTCTATGTTTATTTGTTGTTGTTTAGTTAAATCAGTGTTTATAAATGTATGTTCATGTTTTGGAATTTGATTGTGCTTAAAAAATCATTTTAACTGTCAATATGCCATATTTTGATTATCATAGGTTTAGACTTGAGTGATTACTTGTTTAAACTTAAAAAGGTCTGATTTGACACATTAAAGCCTCTGGATATGATAAATAATGTTTATACAGTTCTACATAATGAAAAACTCAATTTAGTCTCATTAAAGGGTTGTTTGGATATGATAGATGATCTGTGTTTAAGACTGTGTAGGGTATTGTTCTTGCTTGATGTATGGCCTATGTGACCTAAATGACTCAGGGAAACCTTAACTTAAGAGTGTAGCATGGTAGATAGTCAAATTGACACTTGACTGTCTCATTATGAGCAATCTGAGGTTGTCATAACCTAAAACCTTGCATATGTGTTAAAAAGTTGTTAATCTTTGTTAGTTTCATGTTCTTGCAACTTAATATAGCTTATTTAGTCTCTAAATTCAGATCAAAGTTGATCAAAGTCAACTTTGATCATAAAACTTAAAAAGTCAAATTTTAGTTTTTCAGGTTTTTGAATAAACTTAGAATTTTGTGTAGGATTTAATATTAAGTTTCATAACTTGTGCTTGTAGTATGTTTTAGTTTGGCTACTTATATTTATGTATGATTTTTGTCAATTTTTAGTTTTCATGTTTAATAGCTTAACTAGTAGCTTATTTATACCTGTTTTTGCCCTGTATCAGGTTCACAAGTCCATTTTCACAAGCTTGTAGCTTGTTGAATATTGGACTTGTGCCTATGTTTGTTGTTATTAAGTATAGCCCTTATTGCCTTTATGTTATGTGTATGCTTACTTTCATGTTTGTAGCTTATTTAGATAGCTTATCACCCACCTTATTTTGTTCACCCTTACTCCCTTCACTGAAGCAAACAGTGAAGGTGAGTACTTTTTCATAAGCCCATAACAAGTTCCTCACTGAGCTTAAGAGTGTGAGCTTGGCTTTTCACAAAGCCAAGCAAGTCAGCTTATAGTCTCAGTGCTAGTTGAGCTATTGTGAGCTTATTTGATAAGTTAGATTAGAGCTTATTGTTTGCTCACTCACAACAGATAACTGAGTAATCAGTTATCTTACACCATTTCCATAAGCTCTAATAAGCTCATTAGTGATCATTAGCTTGTGTAATTTAGTTTTTTGAGAAGCTCTACTACCCAACTATATGAACCTGTGCCTAATATTCACTTTGTAGCTCATTTAATAGGGCTGCAATTAGCTTTAACTTATCACAAAAATAAAAAGTATACTGAGTCCCCAATATACTTACTCAAACCTAGCCTATTTCATAAGCTCACAAAAAGCTTATTACTTGGACCCAGCTTATGTGGTTTAGCTTTTTGGGAAGCTTAACCACCAGACCATAGGATCCAGTGCTTAAAACCCATGTTGCAGCTCATTTACAAGGGCTGCAACTAGCTTTTTGTTTGTCCCATTATTCTTATTGCACTGAAAATCAGTGTAATAAGGTCTTTTTCATAAGCCCTTCACAAGCTCATCAGTGGACCCCACTTGATGAGTTTTGGCTTTTTGGAAACCTCACCTGACACACTTGCTACCCCAGTTCACCATTTGGCCTTTTGAGCTTATTTAATAAGCTAAAATTGCCCAAACATTTGACTGCAGGGGTGTTTGGGACTGAGTGTATTGGGAATTGCTTATTAGCTTATTTTGAGCTTATAAGTGAATCTCAATACACAAGCTTGTTCATAATTGTTTATAATACTTGTTTATATGCATTTTCACTTGTAGTTTTAAGTATGGAGCTTATACCAAGCTTTTACAAGCTTTCACTCAATCCAAGTTTAGCTCAAAAAGCTAAACTGTCTAAACCTTAAGCTCATGCTTATAAGCACTATCAAGTGCTTATTCCTGTTCAAATATACCTATTATACTTGTACATATATATTTTTCACTTTTATTTCCACAGTATAGCTTTTTCCAAGCTTATTCTAAGCTTATTACTCATCTGAGAGCCCAAAAGCTCAACTGAGTGAGTAATAAGCCCACGTATGGCTTATTTTTAGGTTTTATAAAGTTTCATTTTCATCAAACTTTTATAAATATAGTATTTAGATAAATCATAAAAAGAAAAACCAAAAACCAAACTTTAAAGCTAGTGATAACTTCTATTTAAGAAGCTTTATGGCTTAAAAGCCATCTGTCAAGGAAATAAGCTCTCACACAGCTTATTTCCAAATTTTGTAAAAGTTGGTTTTGTTAAAGTTATATATTTTTACTTGTTATACAGTTTTGCAAAAAGAAAATTAAAAAAATAAAATAAAAACCAAAAAGAATAGGTGTGAGTGGATTCGAACTCAGGACTTCAAGGCTAGTAACATGTTTATGTACCCACACCCCTTCCATCTGCTCTGGGGCACCAGTTCCGTTGGTATATGCATAAATAATATACTTAAGGTATTATTTGTGTATTGGCTTATTGAGACTGTGCAGCTTATTCCAGCTTATTGGAATAAGCTGATGACCCCATTTTATTTTTCCTAGCTTCTTCATAACATTATATACTTTCCATAATTTTTTCCTAATTTTTACTATTCATATAATAATTAATATAGTTTAAATACCTTTTAGTAAATAATAAGTAATATATTTTTAAAACTGCTTATTTATAATTTGTATAAATTTTTTATATTTTTTATAGATTCCTGAGATGATTAGGAAGTTTTATAAAAAGTTTTGTAATTTTATAAATTAGTTTAGTATGTATAATAATTAAATTAGTATTAATTAGTTTAATTAAGTAATAATAGTTTTAAATTAAGTTTCCTTATTTTTGTACATAGCATATAGTTTTTATATTTTTCTTAGCTTCTTATAAGTATTTTAGAATTATGTAAAAAGTTTTAGATTTTTGTTTGCTTATTTAGTATATATAATAATTAAATAATAATATTAGTAATTAAATAATAGTAAATAATTAATAATAAATAGAATACTTGTATAATAAATATATTTTTAGTTTCAAAATTTCTTTTATATTATTTTAAATTTTTCTAACTTTTTAGTTTATTTATTTAGTCTTACTTTATATTTTCTTATTATTTAGGTAATTATTAAATAGTTAATAATAGTTTTTAATTTATAATAATTAATATAACACTTGTAAATATTATTTTAAATATATTTTAATTATAATATTTTAAGTTTATTTAATTTGCATTTAAGCCCCTAAGGCATGCAAATTCCTACTATAGTTATATTTGTTGTTTTGTTTTGTACGTTTACGTTTATTTTAACTAAACATACGTTTGTATATACTTTATCATTTTAAGGTTTCTGATTGTACGTTTCTTAATTGAAGTAGCTGTGACAGAGCTATTACTATTCACATTCCAGTGTTAGTCATTCAGATTCCCATTTTTCTATATACATATTATTCCAACACATTACTAGTCATTGTAGTATCACGTTCACACCTCGTTGGGACATAACGACCCGGGGATGTACTTTTCTGTACTCACGTACTTTTCTGTACTTAAGACCCACGGATTAACTTTGCTAGTTCCTCCCGGGCTCCATTTAGATATTACGGTTGACCAATCATAAGTGGTTAGCTTGTGTGATAAATAAGTGACGGTTCGGGAGGAATCAAAATTTGGCGCCGCTGCCGGGGAGGTGTGCTGCCTACTATGACTTGTATTTTATATTTTGTTGAAATATCTATCCTTGTATGTATATTATACTTTATCATTCAACTCTGAGGCTGTCAGGGCACATTTATTACAGTTAATCATTCACAAGTGATTAGCTTGCGTGGTAAACCTGACACAAGCCTGGGAGGTAGTGATTACATACACTATATCATATTTCATTTCATAAACAATATAAAATACAAAAATATTTTTCCTTTGCACACAACTTGCACAGTTTGATAGTCCCTCAGTTACAACATTTGGTTGTTGGCTGTTTACAGTTACTGAGCTCTGTCAGACCCAGATTCCCTTTCGAGGAGCGGTTGTTAGGGATTTTCTTTCTTTTGTACATATATATATAAAAATAAAAATACAAAAACATTATAAAAATTAAACATCAAAAAGATTCTCCTTACCTTACTATTTATAATTCTGTGAGTGGCAAACGCACTCCAATTTCTCACCCAGTCTGTGAGTGGCAATCCCACTCCATTTCCCCATGAACAATTTAATTCGGGGTCAAGTCAAGCTTGCGACTTGGTAATAAAAAAACAATAGCATAAACATGGGTTTTCACCCGTGTGTACCACCCTAGTGTGGGGGTGTGCCCCACATGTTGTATATATTTTGAAAATGAAGTGAAAAATTGTAAATACAGAAAAATAATATAATTGTTGTGTTACCCACTTAGTTTTAAATGTTATCTTTTTACGTTCAAGGATTCGGCATAATAGCCGGGATTTTGAATATTGAGGACAATATTCATTTCTAGTGTGGGGGATGGAAATTCTGGCGAATTTTATCACTTATATACCCTTGTATGCCCTTTTTCCCAAAAATGACCAAAATTTAAAATTTTTTCATTTGGTGTTAGTGTTTTACACTAAACACAACAAATGGTAATCAATCCACCATGTCTAACCCACATAAGGATTGGCTAATCCAGGAGCAAACGGTTCTTGGTAAAGATAACTCAAACCCATTTATGGCTTGCAATTTGCCCAAAATTGTATGGTACCTCAACTCGCCATATCCTAAAAAGCAAATAGTTGGCTAGCCCGCAAGATTATGGCTTATGGTAAAGGCAGTGGAAAACCCATAATTGGTAATCAGCTCACCAAGATGTTGACTATTCCATCAAGAGTTGGCTAGTCCAGAAGCAAACGGCTTTTGGTAAAGACTAATCAAATTCGTTGACAGCTGGTGATTTGCTCAAAATCACACGGTTATCAGGTGTACCACAGTTCTTACACCTGGCTACTCCAGAAGTGATGGCTTTTGGTAAAGAGATGAAATCCATTAATTTTTCATAAAAGATTGCTAGGGACTAGCAATAGTTTAGTGTGGGGGATTGATGAGTGTCTAAATACTCATCATTTTATACCAATCTGAGCTGCCAAAACATCCAAAAACACTCAAATATGCATCAAAATACTTAAAATATCTTAAAAGTGTGTTTTATATGTGTCAAATGCAAAATATGCAAAAACAGATGAAAAACGTACAAAGTTTGCATAATTGACAGTTTGAGTCCCTCAAGTTTCATAAATTGGCAAAACTAGTCCCTGAAGTTTCAAAATGAAATAAAAGTCAACTTAAGTCCTTGGGAAACCAAAAATATTCACAAATTATCCCTGGATGAAAGTTTACACAAACTGGCAACTTTTACCCCTCAAGTTACAAAATTGGCAAAAATGGTCCCTAGGTATTCAAAACTTGAAATTTATCAAATATATCCTTGTACTATGCATGAATTTACAATTTGGAACTATTTTGATAACTTTGAGGAAATTACAATTTAACCCCCTAAACTTTGGAAAATTACATAAATGGTCCTCGGGGTATTTTAAATTGTAATAAATGCAAAAATAGTCCTTTGGTTTATCTAAACTTAACAATATTGGTCCTTGTGATAATTTTGGAATTGTAACAGGTTTAACCCCTCAAGAATTCAGAAATTGCATGTTTAGTCCTTGGGCTTTATTACTCTACAAACCAAACCGGATCCTTAAATTATAAATCCAAAAATCCAAAACCAAATACAAATCCAATCCAATCCTAAGCCCAAAACCACCCCAGCCCAAAAGTTAAATAAATAATACCGGGTCAAACCCAGTCAACCCCGCCAAAACCACAACAACTGTTCACTCTCCTCTCCCACACCACTGAGTCACAAACCAGTGGTGGTTTTGCCACCACTTGCTTCCACCTCACCTCCTACCCACTCCCCTTGTCCTCCACGCATCACCAAAGGCCATTTAATGCCTTGAAAAGCTCTTCACGCAATCTACAGTGCACCCACGACTTTTGGCGCCAAATTGCATTTAAACGGCCAAGATGACTTCTGCACATCCAATGGTCACAAATGATGATGGGATTTTATGAGTGGGCAACAAGGAGTTCAGAGGGTATAAAAGAAAGAGATGGAGCAGAAGAATAAGTACCTTTGGATTAGCCTAGGTCACGTAGTCTAACTTAACTTATTGCTTTCTTTAATTACATGTCATTTACAGTCTTAAATAGTGTAATGATCCTCAAATTAGTGTAATGGAACCTCAATTTCAGTTTAATTGCAAGTTACTTTTGAAATTCATGTTCTTCATATTTGTATCCTTTATTTTCATATCATTTAAATTTCTGTTTGATTAGTGTTGTTTATTTGGACTCAAATAGGTTACTTAAGCTCCTGACAAAGCTTAATTAGCTTTTAGAAACCTCAATACAACTTTAATCTTTTAAAATAAAAAATCATTAAAAAATGGAGAAAATAGAAAATAAATCAAAAGTTAGTGTTCATGATACAAACTGCTTGGAGCAAAGGAAATTTTGGAATGATTCTGGTTTAGAAGCTTCATGGGAAGCCTTAGGTAGTGAAATGATCCTTGGTTCTATTGGTTCTCAGTTTAATCACTTGTAAGTCATCTTATTACAATTTTTGCATTTTACATTTCCAGCCTTTATTCTGCTTTAATTATTATGTTTCTATGTTTATTTGTTGTTGTTTAGTTAAATCAGTGTTTATTAATGTATGTTCATGTTTTGGAATTTGATTGTGCTTAAAAAATCATTTTAACTGTCAATATGCCATATTTTGATTATCATAGGTTTAGACTTGAGTGACTACTTGTTTAAACTTAAAAAGGTCTGATTTGACACATTAAAGCCTCTGGATATGATAAATAATGTTTATACAGTTCTATGTAATGAAAAACTCAATTTAGTCTCATTAAAGGGTTGTTTGGATATGATAGATGATCTGTGTTTAAGACTGTGTAGGGTATTGTTCTTGCTTGATGTATGGCCTATGTGACCTAAATGACTCAGGGAAACCTTAACTTAAGAGTGTAGCATGGTAGATAGTCAAATTGACACTTGACTGTCTCATTATGAGCAATCTGAGGTTTTCATAACCTAAAACCTTGCATATGTGTTAAAAAGTTGTTAATCTTTGTTAGTTTCATGTTCTTGCAACTTAATATAGCTTATTTAGTCTCT